>WFKH01011925.1:16949194-16969423 GCA_016163765.1 Magallana hongkongensis | reverse complement strand
ATACAGTACCCGCAACGTTATTTTTTACATGATAAACGATAGGATAGGATTCACGCACGATAGGATAGGATTAACGCACGATAGAACAGTATATACGCACGATACGATAGCATTAACGCACGATAGAACAGTATACACGCACGATAGGATAGGATTGATACACGATAGGAAAGGATAAACGATGTTCATGATAAACTATAATCGCTTTAATCGATCTTCATGAATAACCTGATAATGGCATAAATTGGGAAAGAACACGTACGAATAAAGATTTACGTGGAAATCCTTTTTAGTAACAATTGCCGAGTTGTTAATCATCGCTGCATTATTTTTAGAATGTATAAAAATGACCAGTTAATTTTTTTTTACAAAAATTATGAGCTTAAATGATCAATATATTTTCTGTATTGTTAACATTGCTTTCATTACCGAACACCCTAGCCGATCGCCGCGAATATTGCAGCCCGATATCAATTCACACAGAAAATAGCGGGTCCAATTATAAAAATCCAACTCTTGTTTAAAGTAAATATAAAATATATCATAAATGCATTTCTTTCTGTATAAGAAAATGATGCATTAAAACGAATTTTTTAACATACAAGTTACATAAATATTTACGCAGATATACATTCCGCGTACGATTTGTTAACATTGTTTTCATTACCAGACACCCTAGCCGATTGCCGAGAACATTTCAGCCCAAAGTCAATTAACACACGGAAAATAACGGGTTCCATTAAAATAACACTCTGGTTTTGATTAAATATATATTATAAATACTTTTGTTTCTGTAAAATATGATGCATAAAAAACGAATTATATTGCATAAAAGTTAATGTTTACGCAGGTATACACTTCGCGTACGATTTAATATATTCGATATACAGGTAAATATGTTACCTTGTTCCTAAGAACTTTGATAGTTTACATTATATTTTTATTTCCAATGCTTACAGATATTATTTACATGTAATATTGGTTAATTTTAATCTAAAAAAAAAAAAATAAGAAATTAATATCATGATAGAATGCTGGATAGGATTGTACAATTCTTGTTCGATAATTTTTCTTATACGGCGCACTGAACGACTTGCAATTTAAAATAAATTTACTTGCTTATCAAAAGGCATGAAACGATTAACACGATAGGATAAACGGAAAAACTGTTAAAATTAAACGATAAACCTGATAGGATTAACGCACGATATGATAGGATTAATGAACGATTGAACAGTATACACGCACGATACGATAGCATTAACGCACGAAAGAACAGTATACACGCACGATACGATATGATTGATACACGATACGATAGGATAGGATTGTAAAAAATAACGTTGCGGGTACTGTAAAATATACTGTAAGGTTTACATGCTGTTTTAAGTATGGAATAGCTTTTTATAGTAAAGTGCAAAAAACAAAAAATAGGGGAAACAATCAGCAATTACACTGAAGACATTTTTTTCCATTTGCAACAATATAATAATTTTTAAACGAATGAACATAGAACCAATTTTATAGAAACCATTGGTTAACAGCAATTACGTGGAGCCATGTACAGTGTATATTCCATATACCGGCAGTACGAAATATACCTCTCCGTGGGCATTATAACGTCATACATATACTATCATTACCCAATTTGAAACTAGTAACATAAAAATTGTTATAACGCTTGATTTATATCCCACTTAGTGATTTAATTTGGATATTGTCGTGATAATAGCTGCTGTCAGATAAGCATACAAATTAAATAACGCACATTATGACAATTTGCTAATATGACAGCCGTTATTGACGCGAAAACGTCAAAATAAATCGTTTATGCTTTTATTAACATTCTTGTTTTGATTAAATCAATAATTGTATTTTAAAAATATGTATTAAATGCAGTTCACGGAGGGAGTAAATAAGTAAAAACAAGAACAGCTGTTATTTAAATAGATAATATATGTACTGTTAAATCATTTGATTGTGTGGGGCCAATTTTCGTGGATTGTGGGATTTTTGCATATTTGTTGGGATGTAATTTCGTAAATGTGCCGATTTTCAGTTTTAAACTAACACAATCGTGTTTTCGTAGAGGAGGTTAATTCGTGGAAGAGGACTACCCATAATTACAACAAAAAATTGAGCAACCACGAATTCTAATAATTGCACAGTAATACATGAAAAATAACTCTTGAATATGTGCTCTTAAAAGAATCAACTTTATTGTTGATTTATTGTAAAACATGGTGTTTTAAAAACGTTTATGTCACTAATGGTGTTACTCAATAGACACAAAAAAAGTATCAATAAATAATGAAATTGTGTATAAAAAAAGATATGTGTGTGTATGTGTTTAAAAAACTCACGGTTCTGGTGTGTACTCTGGTATGGAATGATGACGTATGTACTGTGTTGAATAGAACGTGCGAAAAGCCAGTGCTGCTAGGAAGTCACGAGGAGAAATTAAACCTGGCGCAGGTCGTAATCTAAATCCAGTGCGATCTATAAATATACAGTCTAAAAGTAAACATAGCTTCATGACAGGTATGATATATACAGGACATCATCTTGCATACTAAACCATTTTCTTTAATTTTTTTTTTCTTCGTATTAGTATTAAGCTATAAACACAATCATTAAGCTACTTTTAATGACGGCTATCTGTTCAGCTAAGATTTTTTCCTTGGATGTACATGTATAAAATGATTTTTCGGTTTCACTTTTTAAATATAAAAAATATCAATCTAACTGTCATGTTGCAGCGCTCTAATGACGATTATGTCATTTTGTTTGAATAGAAGTTTGACAATATTATGCAGTATTAGTTATTACTACAAATTGACATGTGCCACAACGAACATGAAAGTAATACAGTGGCATTGTGTGACAAAAAGGTCTAGAAAATGATAACTAAAGAACTGTACCCTATATAGGTTTTCTTTTTTTTTTAAGAGCAAACTTTATAGACATTTTACTCAAATATGAATAAATTTACTCTGTAAAAACTTCGAAACGTCTTCTAGTTGTGGAATGTTGTCGGGGCTGTACCCACATTTGGTTTGGAGCAGTTCGAAGTTGCTGTTAAATCTTTCACAGGCATAAACAGGATGCAATTTGACAAGTGCATTGTAAACGGTTCGCCTAAATACAGCATGCAATTTTCATCAAATTCAACCAAAAACTGTTAATATAATCTTAATAAAACATCTAAAAATTCACCGTATTGACCGCCTTTGTCTTTTAAAAAAAGTACCACATTGCCATCAGTAACATTACCATGTGTTGATTTCTTTGTCTGTATAATTCACCCTTGGGATTTCCTGGTCACTATAACAAAACAAACAAAAGTGCAAAATGAACATTTTTGAGTTAAAAAGATTTATAATCATCAAAACAGTTAACTACAATTTTCGAAATAGCCATTTTTTTTTTTAAATAGATGCAGTAAAAGTTTTATATCTAGTTTTAATAACACGACACAAATGGGTCTCTTGATTGTCGCATGACGTCATCAGGAGCAATTGTTTTTTTCCGTTATCTGCTTTATTTTTTAGTATAAAATGATTCTTGGTTTTGGCTTTTTTTCTATAATAGTTGTGTTTCAACAAATTTTAAGTTATGTAACGTGAAATAACAAATAATTTGCACAATTTAGATAGTTGTTCACCATGGAATCGCGGAATTCAATTTATAGTATTTATAAAACCTTAAGAGAGAGTCATATACATACACCATATTTCAATTTTTTTCTTCATATGGTAATCATTTCTTTTTTCAAATTTCGTTAAATATGTATTTAATGAATAAAAATGTACCAATTCGAAGTGGTTAAATGATCGTTAAAAAGGTATATACATATTAAAATGCTTAACTTTATTTTTCTTCGTTGAAAAATTGGATAACAAGGCACTGTAATGCCATAATATACCTACTTGCAAGCTAAACGGCATAAATTGTTTTAAAAAAAATATGAGTTGTCATTAATTCCAATAAAAAATCGTGTTTATATATGGAAATCAGTAAATACTTAATGTGGTATTTGTTAGGAGGAGCAGCTGTCTTTTTGATTTGATAACTTAATTGTGTTTGCTCCTTACAGTATGGAAATTATTTGCAACACATCAATATTTTAGTTCAATTTGATTGTTTACGTATTGATCTTCTAACTGAAACAACAATTACATGGATTTAATTATAAATGCATCAATATTAAACAATCGACATAATCGTCTACTATTATCAATAATGGTACAGCGAGTTTTAGGATTTTTTTTCAGATGGTTTTTATGAACCTTACTATTACACTTAATGATGTCTGAGTTGTGCAGATTAAGTAAATATTGAAATGTCAATCACACTTCATTGCGTCAAACTGCTGTATAAAGTAAAACCTAAGAATAAAAAAACAGCAAAAATGAAAAATGTTAGCAGAGTAATCAAGCTTTATTGTCTGTAATTTATTTTTATTTTAAATATTTATTTCCAAAAAAGCTTACTGTTTGTAATTGTTTGACAATGTAGTGACTTCTGTCCTTCTTTTTTTGTAATCAGCATCCTTGAAACCCTAACAAAATAAGTCGTATTTATTTAGTAATCAATTAGAAAATTAAAAGACGTATATTAGTTTTTTATTATGAAAACTATTGTTTCCTACTTATAGGGCATCAAGACAGCTTGCCCTAAAAAAGTCGCCCCAATATAACCAGAGGCAACCCGCCACCTATTCATTACAACTCGCCCCCACTGAAGACAGCATGCCCGCAATATTTATCTTTTATGAATCACTACAAAAATTACTTCCTTATTTGTTATTACATAGAACATTTTAAATTAATTATTTATTGCCTTTTTATTTTGATATATTTTTCATTCGATATATTTTAAATTTACAAAACCTCACCACAGTGTGAATTCATCTCTGATTTTATGTGTAACCAGTAAATAAAGAGCGCGTGCGCGCGCGTGTGTGTGTGTTCACATGGGAAAATATGACAAAGAAATTTACTCTTTAACATATTTCAGCACATGAAGAACAATGAAGTTACAAAGAATTAGATGTTGGGCGAACAATTTACAAAAGAAAATATTCCAGTCCGAATTTTCTGTATTTGTTTACCAAGCTTCGCCTATATCTATAGTTCTTAACTACTTACATTGACCTTATTTTGCTAGCCCTAAATTTAAATAAGGCCAATGATCAAAATTTCCATTGTCTTTAATGTTAAATGTTTTTGTCTGAGCATTTTTAATATTATTGCATTGCATGCCTTTCGATTATCATAGAGAATAAGAGATTGGAACAAGTAGAAAATAATGCAAACTTATATTGACTAACAAATCCAACATTTTCTCTCATTATTATATTGCGTGTTTACTTGAAAATCATGATAAGAAAAATCTAGTCCAAATGTCCTCTGTTTTTGTTAAATGGAACTTGAAGTTCATCGATGCCACGTGAGCTCGCTTTAGTAAGTTTTCTCATTGATGGATATATTTTTTGTATCATGTCATTATACATATAAACATGTATATTGAACATAATACTCAAAATAATTTGAAAAACGTTGCATTTTAAAGACATACTGAATATGATACCAAGATAACCTAAGAAAGATTGAAAGCTTATTTTACAATGGGGTTCTTATAAAAGTATCTAGCTTTTATTAAAGTTCTGAAAACAGTTTAAATTGTAACATACATAACAAGCAATGACTTCGTTATTATGACGTCATAAATAGATGTCACGAAAAGTATACACAATTTTATTCTTAAAATAAATAGTACGCAGAAATACCAGATTTTGTGGAAGCTATAGAGCAAACACAATACCCAATTTTATCTCTACATATTATCAGTCTTTCTTTGAGCAATTCTTAGTCTATAATAGAGGATAACAAATGAATATAGTTCTATGTAAAAAAACAAAAGGATAACTATATTTGCCGCTTATAAGTGTCAACCGTACTAAATGGTTTAAGGAAAATGAAAAACCAACAAAGTTTTTCCTTGCATTAAAAAAACAATATAATTAACACAATGGCATTAAGAATTGCCAATGATAATTGAGTTATAATTTAAAACCTTATAGATTGAGCTTTTTTTATCAAAACTTATATCACTATGGATTATGAATTGAATAATGTTAAAACAGAAAAATATATTGATAAAAGCATTGTAAACATACTTGATATTAGTGTGGGTTAACAATTTGAATGCAAATAACACAACAGAGCTTTATAAGCATTGGAAAATAAGAAAAATTATAAACCGGCAGGTTCAGATGGCTTCAAAACAGAATGATATAAATATAATGGAAAGATATATCTCACTGTTGGTTAATATCAGCATATAAATGTTTTGAAAATGGACACAACTCAAAACGTAGAAAATAAATAAATATGGCCAAAGGAATATAGAGGTAGTGAATGATTTAAAAAATGGAGATCAATAACACTTCCATATATGTCTCGTAAACTTATGTAAGCATTAGCACTAATAAGAATATAAGACTACATTAAAGGGAAACCCAAAAGGGGTTTCTAAAGGATAGATTTATCAAAGATAATATCCGTTTTCTTCATGATATTATTATAAAGCCAATCTAAGGGAAATTCCTAGAATCATTCTGTTACTTTATTTTGAAAAGGCATTTGACTCAAACACATTAAAATGTTCTCAAAGTTGGTCCAACTATTATTAGATGGGTAAAACAATTTATACAAATGCAAAGTTGTTTGTTATTCAAAATGTTTTTTTTTCATCTTTATATTGATCAGGGATGTCAACAAGGAACTCATATTCCACATTATCTTTTATAAATGTGTCGAAATTATAAGTATTATGATAAAACAAAATAAACATATCAAAAAATTAATTAAAAACGATTTTTGCTTCAATATGCAAATGATGCAATTATGTTTTAGACAGAAAAGAGGAAAGTTTAAAATCAGCTTTACATCTTTATTTGCTATTTTCAAAATAGTCAGGATTAAAGCAAAACTTTTGAAAAACTAAGGCCATTTGATTAGGGTAAATTCCAGAAACAATGATATTTCGTGCTCTAATTTTAAAAAACACGATGGACAATTGATGACTCTAATGTATTAGGAATAAAAAAGACAACTGTCATAAGGTCACTTTCTAAACAGACACATTTTTTCATAGACTTGCCTACACCCTATAAATAGTGGTTAAAACAACTCAAAAAACTATTTTCAACTCATGTAGAATAGACCAAAAACAAATTGATTTTTAAAACATAAATATACTGATGGGAAAACATTGGGGGAGGGGTTCTAAGCATACCTGGATTCCTACATCAAGTTTTGGCTCCGACTATTTTTTCCTAGCCAAAAATTGATTTAGTTAGCTTTCTTTTTAGTGTAACTAAAAAAGTACAATATCTAAAGTTTTGTAATGTGGATCTGGTTTCCTGACATAAATGGTATGGCATATAGCGATTATATTGTAAAATATTAGTTTAACAACACATTACTATCTGGTCTAATCCTCAAATCTGAATGGCTAGAAAAAGTCACTGTTTTTTTATTTAATTTCAAATTGATAAGGGGTTTATAAATGTGTCTGACTTGTTTAATTAGGTGGGAAATGTTATCTAGTTTAACAAATTTGGTGGTAATCTGACAATTACAACTGTAGTTGGATAAAAAAAAAAGTAATTTGTTAATGTATGAATGATAACTGTAATATGTATATGCCTTTCCCCATCTTACCAGCATTTATTCATATTTACTTAAAATATAGCAATATATACTATATACTATATGTTCAATTGGTAACGGTCAATTCTGTGCTAAACCTGAGCATAAATGGAACATTTAACTTGAGTTTGATACAACATTCAGTTGAATGAAAATCAAAGTGCAATGCACTTTTTATTCGTACAAAATACATAATTATCTGTTATGGCTAAAATACAGAATTTTTAGCAGAATTTTAGGAACAAATAAATACTTAATATTTAATTGTAAAGTAACACGCAACAACAAATCAATCTTTTCACCAGAGAACCCTGAGTTTATTAGGCATTAGTTTGTTTTTTGGATTGTCATTAGAATAATAAAAATATAGATGCAATTAGAACATCCGTTGTCATTTTGATTGTCAATTTGTTAGAAACATGTCATTTTGTAAGTTCCTTTCTAAATATACATGTTCAAGGAAAACAACTAATATTGTAAACAATAATATAATCATCAAAGCAATTTATATTTTACAAATCACGGGAAAGCTCTGATCTCAAAATTAGTAAACAAGTGAAATCAATATATGCAAATCATGAGAGAGAGAGAGAGAGAGAGAGAGAGAGAGAGAGAGAGAGAGAGAGAGAAAGTTATGCAAATAACAAATGGGACAATTTTTAATTAGATGGAGAATGTTTGAGAATCAAAAATACTTGTTTTCTCATCCTTATTCGCACAATATTTTAAGAGTCATACTTCATATATCTATATGAACATAATCTAATATATAATACATTAAAATATACACAAAACCCTTTTGTAAATGTACATTTAAAACGAGCAGGAGTGAAAGTTTGTGTTTTGTACTTTTTTGCCTTTGTGTCTATTCTTAAAACCAGGATATCTTTTATATAAATAAACAATTTCGATAAAAAACATGGTTAATAATTTTTTTTTTCTATTTTTCGATTTCCAAAAAATATTGAGATAGTAGCTATATCTGCAAATCAAATGGATATATAGAATATCATTTTACAATTCGAGCGAGTGTCTCGAATAGGGGGCGAGTTCTTCTAATTGTGGATGCCAGTTGTCCAGTATTCATTAAATCAATTTCAATTACAAATCATCTGTTCTAGTTTCTTTTTATAAAAATTAGAGATGAGCTATAACAACGCAAGTTTAAAAATTATGGTAGTACATTGTATTTGCTTGATCATGTAAACTTCAGTGATATTGATTATAACAAAAGGTACCTGTACATGGGTCACACTTAAGAAGCAACGTTACCCAACTTGAATCTTAGAAGCTAACCATCTTATATGTATCTACATGCATAATAATTGAAATAGAATACAAAATATGTCAAGAATATTGTAAGCAATCTGGGGAATTGGCTAGTATCTCTGAATCCTCAGCTTGTATAATGATCATAACTTCTTAATCTAAATAATTTATCTTTGTCAGGAGTAGTAATTTACTTAATTGTTCTTAAATCCATGCTTGAGAAATTCCACTCTTCGTTATCTGTTTATCCAGTAATACTCCAGATGAATGGTCAGTCATACTCATTTATTATTAAATATCATTTCAGCATGATACCGGTTTTACCCTGTAGCACAATGTAATAACAACAAGCTTTTTATGTAGGCAGGCTGTAAGAAATACAGGGATACAAGTTTAGGTCGTCTAGTGTGGTAGGAGATTTATAACTAGGCTGTTGAGTCACGTTTTGTCCACCGTCACATTATGTCCGCCGTCACAGAATGTCTGCCTTTTCTTCGGAAAAATCGTCACGTTATGTCCCCCATCACGAAACGCCCGTCTTTGTTTCGACAAATCGTCACATTATGTCCGCCGCCACAAAATGTCTACCTTTTCCGTTATGGTAAGGTCTCCGCTTCGAAATATCTGCCATTTTTGAAAAATCTTCACATTATGTTTGCCGCTACAAAATGTCCGGCAATATATCGTGCTTAAATATCATCACTTTATGTCCGTCGTCATGAAATATCCGCATTTTCTTTAGGAATATCATTTTTTTATCAACTGTCGTCCCAATTTGGCTCAAAAAATTATAAGATCGTATTGTTTTAATCATGATTTGTCGGTTAACTTAAATGTAAACTCTTTCAGACTAAAATCATTATAGTTATACAGATACAAAACTACAATTTGTGTCACCTTCCTTTTTAAAGTGATCAGACTTTCGACTAAGACATTGTTTTGATTGTTAAATCAAATCAATACAGATTGTATATTTTCAAATCAACACGTGAATACATCATCCAATGGGGAGAGAGTTACTTGATTGATATTGGCTGCAGTTAGGTAGATGCATTCACTTTGACCCTTGCTGCGCCACGTAACAGGTTGATAAGAATAATGAAGGCTGTCGGGTAAGTATAGTAAAACAATGCATGCATGTTTGATGTAAAATATTTAAATCAAAACGATTAATATTTTGTGTAAATTCGTTATTATTTCATGTTTGTAGTTATTTGCTTTCAATTTATATTTAAATTATTGAAATCGATCCTGATTCATTTTCAAGCAAAATGTGTGCTGATTGACTTCCGATTTCCCTTTAAATTTCTCCGTTACTATTTATACTAAATTTGATTCATCTGAATACTTTTGGGCAAATATAAGATAACTTTTTAATCTAAATCAATCTTTTTTAACTTTAAGTGATACAATAGGAAATACAAGGGAAATACATCTAAATTCATCTCCAAATCATGTATCATGTATATTTATAAGAAATGGTTTTACCGAGTTGTGCTATAACTCACTTTATTGGAGTAGATCACGTTCTTGCACTTTTACATTTTTCAAACAAATTTCAAACTAGCTGAACTCTGTCGTAACGTAGTACGTGATTCCTTATATAACCTTTTATTCTCAGTCACATGACATAAGATAACCAATTAAAACATGCTGTACAAGCTATATACCAATCAGAAGCCTGAACGGGAAGCTGAGTACCCACACAAAACTACTTCTATCACAAAACTACCGTAGAAAGCTGAATGATATATAATGAAAGTTATGTCATAATCTAAAAATCACTTGAGCATGCAAATAAATACATAAATTAATATCTCATACATAAAAAATGTGTACAATTTATATTCGTACGTAGCATAACTAAGCATGAATATCGTAGCTACAGACAATAGCATAAACAAATATGGTTCCTAGATTAATACTAAATTTAAACAAATTATCAACAGGTAACATCAACTTTCATTATTGAAACATCATACGGTGTTAAATAAATATGCTTGCTTGTTAATTTAAACAATTTATTCATCACACAAAAATATGATGAAAGTCAAAAAGATGAAATGTAAATACATGTATAAACGTATAATTCTTCCTTACACAAAATATAGAGCCATAAATGAAATTCAACAAGATAATTTAAGGGATTTATGCGTTATTCTACGATTTTATGGGTTTCATCAAATCTGTAAACTACATGAAACGTAAACAAATAGCTACCAACATGGGCACATGTTCCGATTTAATCTGAAACACGAGATATTTGGGGAAACTAGCTACTAAAATACTTAAATAATAATGAAAATAAGAATAATTTGGGCCTTTTTACATGTATAAATAATCACCATGGAATAAAAATACAAAATCACAACAGATAACCATATCAATCTTACAAACAAGGAGGTTGTCGATACTGTTTTCTTTAAATCATTTAACTTATACTTTAACTTGGGGAAACATGTCTTTCTCCTTGGAAATATAAAATAGATAAAAACTTATTCAATGAAAGTGATATTTCATAATCGAATGATTCATGTTATAAGACACAACTTTGGAATAATGTTGATATGTAAGATATTGAACCCCATTTTTTTCGATACGAATGTCTATTTGGTCATATTAAAAAACAAAAACTCACCGGATGATCTGCATCCAATTCTTTGTCACAGCTGAAGGTTTTTGGGACAACTTTGTCTAGATCACTAGTATGTTTGGGAAACCAAGGAACTGTTTATAAAAAAATGACGTCATAACAAATATTTCTCTGCTTCATTTTTCATTTCGCATTTTTTGAACAAATGGTTGTAAATATTAACAAAAGTAAAATTGGTTTGATCACAGAACAATTTTGTTTCAAATAATGATTAGCCTTTTTTTTTCAAATTTACTGATTGTGTTGAGGATGAAAACTTAACATGTATGCGCGGATCCAGAACAGTTGTCCAATGTCGGATATGGAAGTGTTGGGGGGGTCCGAGGCTCATTTTTGGTATTTTTAGTAAGTTGGTCATCATTCAATCACGCGGGTCTTTCAGTATTGTGTATGCGTCTGATATGCATTGCGTATGCTTTTTTGCTTACATAAATAAACAACTTACTGTAGCCCAATTGAGGGCATTTCATTGGTTAAGAAAATGAATACAATTGAATTGTTTATATTCATGACCAACCTCATATATTAAAGTTTTGACTTTTTGGACGTAGATTTTTATCAACTCTCATATGCAGTTACTCTAAAAAATCGAAGTAAAATAGTGTTTGGACCTAAGCACAAATCATGAATGAAAAACCATCACCGCAAACAAGACTTATTATTTGAAAAAAAAAAATCAATAAATTCAATAAAATGTAATCAGAAGCATTGATTTCCAAGAAAACGTATTTATAATTATAACGTATTTATAATTATCTTCAAAAAGTCAGATTTTAAATAGTACAAACAATTTAGATATTTTTGTGCACGTATGTATTCCTACGCCAATGTTCATTAGGACTGGTTCGCTGTCATTGATTATCAAAGCGTCATTTCTAGAGCGGTAGCGTTTGGATAAAAGGGAAGACTATCCAACCTATACATAGAACCAGTACTTTTGTACACTGGACTTCATTATTTGTTTGTTAAAGGTTGCTTTGATACAATTTTCCAGAAATATTTCGATTACTGATACAAAAAATATCGTAGAGTTTGATGGCATTAGATTTATTTTTAAAAACTACACAACATGATTCATATGAGCTTTTCCGTCTACAGCTCGGAAAACGTGTCGCAAAAGCCCGCAAGTTCATGTAAAGAAAAGTTTTACGTAATTATCAAATACAGCTAAGAAACTACTTTCAATGCGAAATTACATATTATTGATTTTAAGATAAATAATAAACGATAAAATCAACTCCCGTCAGTACTTTGATTTTTTTTTTAAAGTATATACCAGCTACTGTCACTACCCGTTGACGTATTAAAATCAAACTTTAGAAACTAAAGTATTATATAACTCGAACTGTTGTTATGATATTGAC
This sequence comes from Magallana hongkongensis, assembly GCA_016163765.1. Lineage (NCBI taxonomy): Eukaryota > Metazoa > Mollusca > Bivalvia > Ostreida > Ostreidae > Magallana > Magallana hongkongensis. The sequence continues at coordinate 16,956,419 of WFKH01011925.1, read as the reverse complement.
GTATTACCATTAGAAACACAATCTTTGCCGGTGGTACAGAAAAAATTATCCTGGTTTGTCATAAAAATATCGTTTAATATAGAAATATTAGAGTATGTAAAAAATTATAGGTTTATCTCAATATAGTTACACTTGAAAGAGCATCAAATATAGCTAACACCAACTTATAATAAGAAATCCACCATGAACCGCATTCCACTAATCATTAGCCTCGTGAAACAATGAATTTAAAATTAAAGGTAACTACACGTACTTCTACATATAAATTACTGAAAAAAAAAATCAAGTCAACCTTCTTAATTCTATTCAAACAATAAATTATTTTCAGTAAGCTAACAATTTGTGACGAACTGTATCTAAATAAACTCATTGCATGTATACTTTTGTCATCTTCTTTTCAGATTGTGACTTAAGAAGCCTTTGATTGGTGCAATGAAGGTCTACTTCCTCCTCAGCAGGAGACCATTTTAGTAATTTGTTTAATGTCGTAAAGAAAAATACATATCCTCAAGTTTTCGTTGTTTACATTTCAAATATTCAAGATAATACCCATGAAGTACTTGCATTGTTTGAAATTGATTCTGCACTCTTCATGTAGATTTTATATACATTATAATTTACTTGTTTAAGTATATTAGATAACAGTTCCGAAGGAGATGATTGTCGTAATTGAAGGATTAAAATACTATCCCCTTGCTGCAAAGTTGGTACGGAAATGTAGTACACATTATGGATAATGTGTTTACAAGAAATTGAAGAGTCTATCTGATTGGTAGTGATATAAAAGAGGTTTCCGTGCTCATAAATCTTGCTTTTTAGATCCAGTATACATGTACATGTACATTGTGTGAGTTAATGCAATCTTTTTTTGATTTCAATAATACCAGTGGAAACATATTAGGAGCTATTCGTGTCCTTCTCATAGACATCCCACTAATATACAGGTGTGCTTTTGAGTATGATATTATTTTTCGGTAACTTAACAATGAATAGAATATAAGAGAATTAAATAAAAGTTATTTTCATATTAGGGCCTCATTGGGTACCAATTATGATTTCATATAAACAAAATAAATACACATACAGTAGTACAGCTTTGTATGGTAATATAATGCAATTTTTATTCATTATTTGATTTCACAACTTTTCACTGTTTTCACACGTCCGTACTATAATAAGTATTACACAGAAATGTTCGTTCAAAACAAGTACATAATATGTTACATCTAAAAATGTGTTTCTATTACCGTTGTAATACTTCTGAAACTTGTACGCTGTAACCGTTTATTTAAACCTATGGTTGCCTAATTTAGCTGAGCACATTTTCCTTTCAAAATGTAAAGAAATTCACACACAGCTAGTTTTCCTGATCAATAAATGAAAAGAATTAGATAAGAAAAACAGCTAAATGACTCATTTATGACAAATCATGCATATATGATATGTACACATCAAAAGGTGTTATGCATCAATATTAAATAATTATCCTTAACGCATCGTACATCATGCCAAATTATCATGCCTTATAAGTTTCTAGTCACAATACTGTGTTCATGATTTTTTTTTATATTGTATTTTTTGAATAAATGTTTTACTAGTATTAGTCACATGGTATTGTGGTCTTTTGTATTTTGCATTCATGACTGTTTTACGTGATTTCTCTCATAATTCTTGTCATTTATTATCTTAATAAATGACCATTCCAATTCCCCAAACCATGTGTTGTGTCGTAGTGTGTCAAACGGAGCACCACCCTATCACTATCAATAACAATACTTTGCAAACCTAATATATCATGATGCTTATTATTATGATTTATAATAATGCTATAGTAACCAAAGTCTACTTTTCAGACTTCAAAGGAGTAGAGTTAGTAACTGATTTTGACTTCATAGAACAATCAAATGACGTTTAACTATAAAAACATTATGGATTTTATTTACATTTTGATAACCTTCAACAATTTAAACTTTCAAAATGGTGAATAGCTTTTTCAAAGAGTTCGACTCTTTCCGTCTCTTAAAGTAACATAATTATACAAGTCAGATATTACTATATCGCAGAGAAGTCCCGTATTATTTCAAACCAAATAAAAACCGACTAAAGACAGTTGTCTTTAAAAAAAAAAAAGAAAAGTCAACACAAAGTATATACAGTAAAACTCGTTTAGTACGAACACGGGTGTAGCGAAATCTTGGATAAAGCGAAGTTTTTTTGGAGTCCCCGGTAAAATTCTTAGCAAATCTTTGCAAAATTTAACGGTTATAACGCTTTCGGACATAACCAATTTACGGATATAGCGAACTGATTTCGAATCACGTAGATGAATAATGACAAAATTTAACACTTTTATAACGATTTTTTACAGTTGCACTACCATTTAACATAAACATTTGAATGAATTTATTTTCACATAAATTCCCTAATTTGTAATAAGATTATCAAATTTATTAAAATAACGTATTTTCATTCTTATCCTCAAGTAGCAAAAATGCAGTCTGTTTAAATAAAACATGTATATGCATTGTGGTTAAATCGCTTTAGTTATTTTTCGAATTTATAACGAATTACGGATATAACGAAGTAAATCCATTGGTCCATAGGACTTCGCTATAACCTAGTTTTACTGTAATATCAAAATATACTATAATTTTTTTTTCGTACAATAGTTGAACTGCATTTTCCATCGTCGACATCAACAGTTTATGTTTCTTATTAGAATGCTGGCACACCGCTGTATCAAGGCGAGTAACACGGATAATACGCAAACGACAATATTTTATTAGGAAATGCCTCTAATAACGTATTTCCATTTCAATTTCTTAAATTTAAAAAAAAATGCGATTTTAGATCAGGTTAGCTCAAACTATAAAATCGCAATCGTTTTTGAGATATTTGAAGATGGTTTTCGACCCCTATAGGTTCCATACTTATGGGACTGGTCCGAAATCGTATTAATACTAAATATACCTCGGCATTTCAACATCTTAATTCAAAACGTCGCAACAAAAGAATCCTTAGTCTCCAGATAAATGGGGAAATGAATTTTAGGGGTCAGTCACGTAAATCCCGAAACGTAGTCGCTAAAACAGTTTTGAAAACGGCATGCTGTTTACAATAAATGTCTGTTTGACTGTTACTTAATAGTAATTAAAAAGTATATTTCGTTTAAAAGTTACATGCTCATGCACGAAACATCACAGCTTCAATACTCTGCCTCCTTAAAATTCCATATTACATGTACCTAACAAATCATTTCGGAGATCTTGTGAAGCATTATTGGAGCGAACGTGTTCATGTTGGTATTGTTCTGTTCGGGCAGTTGTAAAATACAAACATGAACACGTTCGCTCCAATAATGCTTCACAAGATCTCAATCATTATTCTATATTTTAAGAGAAAGAAAATACTAGTCTCCCGATTCCCTAATTTTAGGGTTTTGGTATCTTCTTAAAAAAAAAGAGAAACTAGTGGTTCCTCTAATTCCCTCATTTTAGAGGTTTATCTCTAAATTTGAATATCATTCAAAGGTCTTGTAACTTTGCATTGTTGTTGTTTTCACATATTATTTTCAAAAATCAATAAAAAAAATAAATATTTAAAGAAGTAAATTTGAATCAACATTTTCGTTCTCAATTTCTGCGCACTAGCGATCTCCATTGATCTGTTTCATTTCCATTTTGTTTACAAAATTTGATAATTTCCCATTTGTTTAATAAATAGTATCTGAAAACTACTCTGCACGAAAAGAGTCGTGAATATTCGAAATCGACGATAATTGAAACCAAAACTGACGTCTTAAATATTAAAAAAAAAAGAAATAAAATTTCAACCGTTTATGAACTTCTGTGAACAAAATGATACCATTCGGTTATATACTTTTTGAGAAAACGCCTGGACAAAATATTAAGGGGAAAACCAATAATAACAATAATAATACTTATAATAACCAGTTTGAAATCGATAAAGTCTTCATTTAGAAACGGAAGACCTTACTACCATTATCAAATTCAAGCAGCGTTCAGTCAGAACCCAAACCGATGTATCTCTAGATCTTACCTGATATAATCTCTAGGTTCTTAGAAACATGTTTGAGACCCTCCATTGCTTCTTTCAGACTTCCGCTATTGTCACAGATCACAATGAAATCGAACTCTTCCCTTCTTTCCTTGTTTTGCTTAGAGTTGATTTGGTGAAGATTTACCTGATAGCCCTAAACAATTAGATAAAATTGATTATTATATAATTATTTAATATGCCATTATTTGTTTGAAAATTTATCTTAAACTGTAATCGTTTCTATTTCTAATTCAAAGACTGTGTGTGAATAAATTTGTAACTATGAGTAACAACTGCTCTAGGAAGTCGGACTCAAATAATCTTTTTTTCGGTATATATCGATTGAAAAATTCTTTAAGTAAACAGATGATATTGGAATTTATTCTATTTTTAATGGTTTCAGAAAAGAAGCGATCACTGGCATCTAATTTCTTGAAATAACTTTGAAATTTGACCTTTTAAGAAATTAGCACCTAAAATACAAGTAATGCCCATGAATCAAAAACCATGTAGGTGTAAAGATGGGAAAATCGTTGCCAAAACTTGACATGAATATTGATTACTTAAAGAAATGAAAAAAATATTTAGATTGAACTATAATTTATTTGTTAATGACTTTAATGTAGTATGAAGTTGAACGTGTGTAGTGAATATTAAAGTAATATTTTAGACAAATTTTTAACCCATTGCATTACTTGTAGTTTTACACGCCAATACATAATGAACAAAAAAGCAGATAGTAGGATTGTTGCAAAAAGTTGGGTAATAACGCAAATAAAAAAAACTAATCGCAATACAATCTTCCCAAAACCTTTCAAACAAATATACATAAATCCAATGTTTCTATTAAAAGTAAAAAGAAAGATGGTGGGGCCACATTTCAAAAATAAAGTTAGCCAAAAGTTCCTCTGATATCACATAATTTGTTAGTTTTTATTCACTTTCTGTATTTGAATTTGATTGGCTAAATAAGCAAATCTATGTCAATTGAAATGTAAAAAAAAACATATTCATTTAGGGTTTTTTGAACAACAGAAGATATCACAATGCAGAACCTATCTGGAAGCAAGGTCTTCGCTGAAAATTAGGAACCTAAAATTACAGTACTCTTAAACTATTGAGTAAGGAACGGGCTTACATATGATCCAAACAAAGGATATATCCATTATACCAACATCTCCTATTACCACTAACTTAAGTCTGTTTTATGAATTTAGTCGAAGGCAATGGCCATGATTGAATGAGCGTGTCGTAGAAACACAAGCACATTTGTGTGTTAGACCAAATTCTGCTTGTGGATGGCACAAATTTTTCTTTAGCTCATATGCATACTTAGCATCAATCAACTATAAACATCTAGGGCCTCCTGCAGGCAGGGTTCAATATAGTCTACCATCGCAATGATCATAAGTACGCATACGCATTTTATAAGTTCAAATATTTCATCACAGTTGTCAGGAAGTAGCATTAAGCGCTAGTTTAACCTACACTTTGTGGAATTCATCTAAAAAAAATTGTCCCATGTCAGCTTCAGACATATTTTATCATCATATCAAATCCTGGCAACAATATAGCATTCATTCTCAATCATCACTTATTACCCATAATATGTTTTACCTTGTGTCTACCACATATTTATTGCATCATTTTCAACATCAATAATTTAAGCACCCCCTTATTTACAAGCTGCATTGTTCATCTCGATTCACCACATTACATTATGCATCTCATTGTAACCAATTTAAGCTTTACTCATGTACCACAGTACAATCACTCCTGATTCCAACAAATAATTAAGTTGGTAAGCAACTACTTCTTCACCCAGCCAGGTGCATTCTGCTATTTGACACAAGTTTTAACAAATTATTTCAAGCATGGCCACCTGCGAAGGCGAGACGCTTAATATCTAATAACTACCACAATATACTTGCACGCAGTTTATTCATACTTCACCCTCACATAGACTTTTAAATTACATCATTTCAATTACAAATTTAGTCTACTTGTTTGGGGAGAATATGTTAAGGTACATCATTCACCTAGATTTATACTTTTCAAGACACATGGTCACAAGATGTTGATTTAAATGTTCGTTAAACTATCAATTCAATTGCTTGTGTAGTGGTTTAAGTATATGGCTTGTCAACTCCATATTACGAGTTTGAATCCGTTTGGGATTTTTGCAATCAATTTTTCAAATTTTTTTTTTCCAAATTCAATTTACTTAACCTGTCTGGCTTATATACTCCTTCCATCATAATATCTATCATAATCACTTAATTTTAATGTTAATCTTAAACTATTTTAAGGTGTAGCGAGCCACCTTAAAGCAATTAATCAACCTTTATTTCAAATTATGGTTGTACTAACCATTCCTAGCTCCATTCCTATCACATACACACTTACAAGTCAGGATTCATGCATATCTATAATCCACCCTTATTGTATACATGTGATGAATACAATACAAATGTTCTTTCTGCCTTTGAGCTCGAATACACTGAATAACAATTGGTATGAGATTGGGTCAACTTGTGCATATAACCCAATCATTTACATTCAATAGTTTTCTTGCTGACTTGCTTATATACTCCTTCCATCATAATATCTATCATAATCACTTCATTTTATGCTAATCTTAAATTATTTTAAGGTGTAGCGAGCCACCTTAAAGCAATTAATCAACCTTTAATTCAAATTATGGTTGTACTAACCATTCCTACCTCCAATACTATCACATACACACTTGCAAGTCAGGATTCATCCATATCTATAATCCACCCTCATTGTATACATGTGATGAATAAAATACAAAGGTTCTTTCTGCCTTTGAGCTCGAATACACTGAATGACAATTGGTATGAGATTGGGCCAACTTGTGCATATAACCCAATCATTTACATTCAACAGTCCTCTCGCTGACTTGCTATACAATGTCTTGTTAATATTACATCCATTTAACCTTTATGGCTTCATGGATTTAAAAGTTTTACAATTTTTTACAATTATCTATTATTATCTATTATTATCTATTATCCATTTTAAATGTTTAGTTTACAAAAAGTCAATATCTCAACAGGTCAATGCAGGTTGATCTAACATTCATTGCTTTTCTGATTTAGTGAAACCTATTTCTGACTTCTGACCCATGCTCCCAGTTGCCCCT
>WFKH01011925.1:16933787-16947956 GCA_016163765.1 Magallana hongkongensis | reverse complement strand
AAGCACTGAAACACCTTTACTGTGTGAGGAATCGCTAAATGAATGAACAATTTTCCCATACCATCCGGTATTATATTTAAGCTCATTTTTTTCAATAAAATGTGTTTCTTGTAAAAGAATAACATCACATTGAGAGTTCCCCTCATCCATGTATCCCTGTGCTTGCCCCTTCAAAGTGTTTTGGGTTGCAAATCGTCTGGTGGCCAAACACCTTAGCTAAGCTGTTTGTATGGCGGAATTTGCAACATGGCAAGGTTTCTCGGGTCTTTGATGTAGGCAACTGTTCCCAGGGCCTGCTTAAAGCTTGGGAATAGGTGGTCAACTGTGCCCAGGGTCTACCTAGCATTAGCCATTAACCTGCTTTAAGCAAAGCGCTATTAATCTACTATTTGATCCATTCATTATTTATTGACTAAATTCATCAATGGACAATGATGATTGATATTGATTGATTGATTATGGATTGATTGATTCAATAATCCTATTGCTAATGCTATTGATCTATATTGATTGATCAAACACTTTGATTGATTGATTATTTATGGATTGATTGTTAAAAATAAACAACATCAATCAACCAGACTTGATATTGAATTATTAGGACCCGACACTCTAAACCACACCTGATTGTTGCATCATAAAAATATTGAAGAGATACATGTAGTTATAATGGTAGTTGTAGAGTGTTTCGGCGGTAAAATAAGCCTCATCAGGGGTCCAAATTTTAATGAGCTATTGTAAGCGAGATTTTATCAAAAGATCTCCTATATTTTTGTGCTTGCTGTATGCAATGATAGGTTCCGTGTCAAATAATTGTTTGCAAGTTGAGTCCGTCTTCAAGATGTTCCAGTACTTCAATAAACGTTTTTTTAATCCTTTGACGCGGGGGTTGAATCGTGTAACCATGACGTGTGGATGCTTGAGTTTTATTTTTTCTTCTATTTTACTCAGAAAGAGTTTCCTTTCTTTTCCTGAGATTTCGTCAATGATCGGATTTATTTCCTTTTCAGAGTAACCTCTCTTTGATAAATGTCCTTTGAAGTCCTGTAAGATTATATTGAGGGTGGATGGATCGTTTGTGTTTCTCGAATGCCTGATACATTCTCCTTTGATGAAACCTTTAAATACTGATGCGTTGTGTGCGCTATTTCTATGAAGGTATTGAAAATTATTAGTTGGTTTGATAAAGGATTTGATATCCAGTTTTTGACAATTGTTAAATCTCAGGCCCTTGTAGACCGTTGTATCCAGAAAATTCACGGATGTTTGAGAAATTTCAAATGTGAATTTTAGATGCTTGTGACAGTTGTTACTGATGTCAAAGAACTCAAGGATTTCTTCTTTTGATCCATCAAAAATGATAAATCCATCATCTCTGAATCTTCCGTGAAATAGTATTTTGTTAGAATACTGAAATTGAGATTCTATGTATTGAGTAATTTCGTACATTCTCATATCCGAAATTTCTGGCGAGGGTATTGCACCCATGCTACATCCTATGATTTGCTTGTAGTATTTCCCGTCAAATTCGAAGTAATTGTTTTCTAATACGCATCTGAGCAGAAAGATTAAATCTCCGACATCTGGATGCGGTATGTCTAAATTGCTCTTATCAGCTTTGGTGTACGCAAGTTCAACAGCATTTAGCAACTCTTCAAATTCCATGTTTGTATACATGCTGGTTACATCATAAATGATCAGTAGCGCATCAATAGGGAGTTGTAAAAATTCGATCTTATTGATAAAATCAGTTGTGTCTTTGATATAGGTTGATTGTTTTTGTACGATGGGGATAAGAAAGTAATCACAGTATGCCCAAATTTTTCTTGTTGGTGTATTGCATTGAGCAATAATTGGCCGTCCGGGGGGTAGCCGTCTGATGCTACATGATTGAACAATCCTATTGCTGATCAATCAATTTATACTTATTGATTGAACTATTGATTGTTGATTTGATGATTGATTGATTGATTGATTGATTGATTGATTGATTGATTGATTGATTGATTGATTGATTGATTGTGCAGCCATATACCTGGCCACCAATTGGGTGGCAGGTCGGTTGTTAAAATGCATGTTCAATTTCAATAAATAAGCCATGACCAAAAACGCCAGTTGGTGTTCAGCTGTTGTCTTTTTAAAATGTTCATTTTCTTCTAGAAAACCTTCCGCCAGAAAATAGTGTTTCTTATTAACCTCTGCAAATATGCTAATTTATTTTAACCATTTTATATATTAAAGTTTATTTGACATTGTAAATTATAAATATATTAAGGTACAATATATGATATATAATTTTATGACTAGAGGTAACCGAAAATGGCTACCCAGAACCAGAAAAGCGAACCTCTCTAGGCCAAGGTAGATGTTTCAATTGCAAGGGCCGGCCCAACGACTTATAATAAAATGTGTAAACTGTTTTTTTAGAACGTTAGAAATTCCCGGGTGCTAAAGCTGTTTGAAGTGAATCTCAGATCCGTTCGGTACGTAAAAACTGGAAGGCTTTCAATACTGATGAACTGAAGACATTAGTGATATATCAAAGTATATAGGTTCAATGGTTTAGGAGAGTAGCGATAACACAAATGTCATAGACAAATGCAACTTATAAAGTTTAATATATCGCATTTAATGTCATAATTTTAAAGTAAGTACAACACACATGGGATTTTTTTTTAATATTAACTTTATTTACAAATCCCCCCCCCCCCAAAAAAAAAAAAATTGTTAAAAAATATAAACCATTTACTAAATGGCATAGATTGAAATGTTGAGTATTGTTAACAAAATATACTTACTCGTAAAATAAAAGTTACATCGTAATTCTCAGAGAGAGAGAGAGAGAGAGAGAGAGAGAGAGAGAGAGAGCATATGTGTTAATTATAACTGATTTGCAGATTTAACTCTTAACATGTAACTATTCGCGTTAACTATGGTTATAGCTATTAGCTATTGTCAGTCATATGAGTGGGTTTTTACTTCGGGAATCCGCCTGTCAATCAGATATAAGTGTAACAGATCACGTCAAGCGCGGCGTATTGCTTAGATCATAATACATGATTTAAAGGAAACTATCGAATAGAAAAAGAACTATTTTTGAATATTATTTTGTTTTATAAAGATCCAAAAGAAATGTTACTTTTTTACATTATTCAACAGTAATTTCTTTGTTGTGATTGTGATTTTTACTTTAGTACAATTATTTGGAATATTCCAAATCACCTTATACATTTTTTGTTGCAAAAAATATATAACTTTTCTATAATTCATAGAGCGAAAAAGTAGATAAAAATAAGTTGAAATGCGTGGAGTTGTACATGTGAAGCATTTAATGATGCTATTTGCTTTTCCATGCATTAATAATAATGTTTAAAAAATTAAAATGTTTGTTTGTTTATATTCAAGGAACTTTTTTTCCATGCGTAAAGTTCTTGATGTCTTGTAGTATATGTTTTGTGCGGCTTACAGTTATAACTTCAACAGTTAAGATTAAGGTCAAACAAAAGACGCCGTTTAACATGTGATTAAAAAAATCTCTCATGATTTGTGATGGTATATGATTTTTATCCAACTCGCTGTGTGATTTTTATCGATTATAGTGTGTTTATAGAAAACACACGTTTGATAGAATTATATGCCATGTCAAATCATGAGATATTCTATTTAAATCTTTAAGAAATTGCTATTTTTATGTAGAAAAAAGTGGATATTATATTTACTGTAAAATAAATTTTCATATAAAAAAACGAAAATGAAACAAAAAATCAATTATTGAATACTTCTTGCGATGACCGGAAGTTACGCCGATTACAAAACCCCATATTAAACATATCAGTCTATCTTTCTTCAACAATTATTTGGTTAAGATTGTGCCAATTCTGGGATCTACATGAAGTTGAGAGAAGGCTATTCGTCTCGGGACCGAAAACGTACAAACATAAGTGTTCAATGAAACTAATAGTTTGTATTTCTTGTACATTTATCTAACGGTCATTTGTAGTTTATCAGGCTAGCTGAAATAGTAAAATAAAAACAGTTCAACTCTTTAACTTCGAATTAACTAACGAATGACAAAATACCACATGTTAAACACATCTTCATTCAAATATCTATTATCCATAAAAGTTTAATGTCTTAATCACGAACAGTTTCTGAGATCTGGCGGGTACAAATTTGGAAAAAAGGAAGCTATTTCAGATATCTCACCGGGAATAGAATTTCTTTAAAGTTTAACTGCATAGATGACATATATAAGATTTTATAAGATTTTATACTGAAATATACATTCTTTGTAGGATGACAAAAAATTTGGGAAGTTTGGGAAAATCAAACCAAAATGTTTAAACACATCTACACAGGTCTAACATCCCAAATAAGTTTGGTTGTTCAAGTCCCTACCATTTCTGAGATCTTGTAGATACAAGGTCTTTTTAACTCGGGATAGGCAACAGGCGACCGGAAATTAATTTTGAAAATATAAAAAAAAATCCTCGAGGTATTATCATTTCCTATCTGATGATTTCAGGAAAAATCTACTAAGTCATTTTTGTAAAATTCTGCCGAAGAAAAAAAAAGGAAAAATAATTATAGCTAGAAACGATCTCTCATTTGGCGTCTGCAAAAATGTTGACGTTTTTGAAACCAGACTTTTTGTTTAAAAAAAAGTAATTTCTCAGCCACCAAATGACCCCCAGGACAAAAGTAAAATTTTCGAAACCGTTATGCACATCTATAGGACACCCCAAAACATTTTCCAAAAGATGATTTGTGTACTGTTGAAAATGCAGAAGGAGTTCGAGGAACCGGGTTATTTTGTGAAAAAACGTCATTTTTTTACCTATTATTTGATCCCAAGGACTACCAAAAAACTTTTGAAACTTTTTTACAAAACAAGAAGACAACCCAAATCAAACTCCAAGAGTTAGGTTCACTGGTTCATAAGATGTAAGAGCAGTTTGAGAAAGTAAAACGTGACACACGGACGGACGGACCAGGGTAACAACAATATACCCTATCTTTCTTTAGAAAGTGCATGACTTGTATAATAATGTTGAAAAGCGAATCTAATTATGCTAAATTATAGCAATGCCAGTCACTACTTGCACAATATAAACTGTGTACTGATGATATAGAACAGATCTATATACTGCGTCATAAGCGATTATTCATTGAACTTCAGTTATTGTTACGTTATATTGAGAATTCGATTTTTCGTAACAATTACTCCTTTTAGATGCGCGATATATCTGCGAAAAGCAAATAGGATCCTTCGTCCTCAAGTCTTTTTTCTATAGGGCTACTGCATTGATGGCTAATGCTAAATAACATTTTCAACTCGCAGATTTCCTCCATATTGGATTTCTGCATTTATCTAATTCCAAATTACTTTATCTATATATAAAACATTCCCTGCTACCATTATGTTCATAGATAAATGTAACAAATATATTGTTGATAATGATTGTTGGTAGTTTCAATCATTGATCTTTTGCACATTGATAGCAATATTTTAATCACAACATCTCGGCCTGTCGAAAAGGCCAAATAAGTTGCGATTTCAAGCGATATTTAAAACGTCCAAGAAAGGCGGGGTAATTCAAAATACCCCAACAATCACAACTTCTTTTCCTTGCTGTCGTATTTTCTGAAAGATATATACTTTATATTTTTATCGATACCACTGTTTTTTGATTACCGCGGACTTTGTCCATGTCCTGTATACAATGACTATATGAGTGATTAATCAAATGATATGCATAATGCCTTTAAAACAATTAATGCAAGCGTTCCATTAAAACAAAAATTAACCTGAACAGTATGATTCTAGAACAACTTTTAAATTTCACAATGCACGGAGGTTACCCCTCGCCACCTTTCCAACAATTAGGATTTTGAGGGTTGGTGAAAATTGATTTTCTCCCACCTCCACCCACGCAGACTAACAATGGTTCCTTCCCTTCATTTTTAGCTCACATGAGCTGAAAGCTCAAGTAAGCTTTTCTGATCACATTTTGTCTGTCGTCCGTCTGTCCGTCTGTCTGTCTGTCCGTCTATAAACTTTTCACATTTCAACATCTTCTCCAGAACTACTTGGCCAATTTAAACCAAACTTGGCACAAAGCACCCTTAGGCTAAGGGGATTCAAATTTGTGAAAATTAAGGTCCACGCTTTTTTTTACAACGGGAGATAATTAGGAATTATTGAAATATTTTGAGAAATTTTCAAAAATCTTCTCTTTTTCTCATAAACCAATCAGCCAGGAAAGATAACATTTTTGTTGAAGCATCTTCATGTAGTTCAGATTCAAAGTTGTGAAAATAATAACCCCCAGGGATAGGGTTGGGCCACGGTGGGGGTCGAATTGTTACACAGGAATATATTGAATTAAAAAAAAATCTTCTTCTCAGAAACCAATCAGCCAGGAAAGCTGAAACTTATGTGGAAGCATATTCAGGTAGTATAGATTCAAAGTTGTGAAAATGATGACCCCAAGGGTATGGTGGGGCCACAATGGGGGTCGAATTTTTTACATAGGAATATATAGATTGAATTTTAAAATCTTCTCCTCAGAAACCAATCAGCCAGGAAAGCTGAAACTTATGTGGAAGCATCCTCAGGTAGTGTAAATTCAAAGTTGTGAAAATCGTGACCCCTGGGGATAGGCTGGGCCACAATTGGGATTGAATTTTTACATAGGTATATATAGAAAAGTCTTTAAAAACATTCTTCTCAGAAACCAATTGGCCAGAAAAGCTGAAACTTATGTGGAAGCATCCTCAGGTAGGGTTGATTCAAGTTTGTTCAAATCTTGAATTTGGGGGTATGGTAGGGCCAAAATGGGGGGGGGGGTTACATGGAAATATATAGAGGAAAATCTTTAAAAATCTTCTAAAAACATTTGCCTAAAAAAGCTGTAACTTTAGTGAAAGCAACTTCAGATAGTGGTGATTCAAATTCGTTAAAATCAAAATCTTGTGAAGTAGGGTGGGGCCACATTGGGGATTTAATTGTACAAAGGAAAACATTTTAATTCACAAAAACTGAAATGTTATCATATATGGTTTTACTTATATGCAAGCATTTTGACATATTGTTGTTTCTTTAAAATTGTTTAGACTCTGGCCCCATGACGATTATTGGGCCTCACAATGATTCAGAGTTTGATGTATGTTTATATACCATATATAAACAAATGTTAATGATCATGTTTAAAACTGCAATGCAAAACATGGGATATGACTATAAAATCATCCTGTTAGAAATGGGACCTGATTATAAACATAAAAATATCCATGGGGAATTTTATTTATACAGGATCTACATGTAGTATACCACAGTGTTCAGATATTTTGTATTAAGACTCAAGCGTACTTTTTCATGCCTATTGTTGCTCAGGTGAGCGATGTAGCCAATTGGCCTCTTGTTAAGGTCTTCCGTTTCCAACGGAAGACCTTATTGTTATTGCTTTGTTTCTTTTCCCCTATTATTATTATTATTATTATTATTATTCTTTTTTTCTGTCACGTTTTCTCTAAAACGCTTCAGCCGATTTTTATAAAACTTTCAGATCTTAATCATGGCAAAATTTGTAAGAAAATTACACGAGATATTTTTGGTCGTTACTTCCGGTCCCGCGATATTAAAGATTTTATGTTTTTGCTTGTTCACGGTTTTTCTCCAAAAGTAATTAAGAGAGGACTTTCAAATTTTCAGAGATGGTAGAGAGTTAACGGCCGCAGTGCCCTTCGCATATCCGAACGTCCGCCGTCACTTCCGGTCGTCACCGGAAGGAAACAAAAATAAGTCGTTTTTCAACTTTTTTGATTTGAATTTTTTTAATGTTTGAATTTGATAGAGACGCGTTCAAAATATCAGAATATGAAATCCGTTTTAAAATCGATCCACGCATTCTCGAGATTTTGGGCTCCAAAGTCCTGAAGCGAGAGTCCGCGTAGCTCAGTCGTTAAAGTGGTGGACTTGTGCCCAGGCGACCCGGGTTCGGTCCCCCGAGTGTCGAACGTTTTTTCTTTCTTAATTGTGGTTTGTTTAACGATTTTATCTTTAAAACAATGGATTTAAATGTTTTCCGTTTATATTTTATCATAAATCAAAATAATATCGTGGTTTTTTTTCAGTACAAATATAGAGCCCGGTTAAAAATACCGTTAATTTCCAGCTGTGTGACAGTCTTGTTTTTATCAGCAGCTATCTAAATTCAGACGCTCGTAGCATCGCCGGCATCAAAGTCATGCCGCCGAAGGACCCGTGCAGTACGACCGCATTAGAGCTCGCCGGGTCGCTTTGCCGGCATCAAAGAAATGCCGCCATCTCAATGACTGTGGGTAGGAAATTACCGTTCTCCTAACAAAATGCCCATGTTTCAATTATTATACATGACTTTAAACTAAGGGTTGTTTAATGTTTCTCTACATACGTGGATACAGGCATGCATGTATACATGCGTTTATTGACAAATGTTTTTTTTACAGATTATACACATGTTTGAATTGTACATTGTTTTCTCTCTCTCTCTCTCTCTCTCTCTGTGTGTGTCAAGTCATGAGCAGTGAATGTCTGAACTCCGCCTCTACGGTGGCATGTGGTGATAACGAACTGTGTTTAAACTCAAAATTACAAAGAAAAAAATACAAAACACCATCAGAGTAAACACGGATCTAAACAATTCATTGAAACTTTTCTGCAGTTGTAGCCTTGCTTGTCCGTAGTTCTCTAATCTATATTAGATTCAGGGGTCAACCCAGACAGATGTCGATACTAAATATAAAGTTGTATTCCAATAAGCAAAAAATTTGCTTAGTCTAGCTAAGACCTCTCTCTCTCTCTCTCTCTCTCTCTCTCTCTCTCTCTCTCTTGACATACTATTGAAAAA
Organism: Magallana hongkongensis; assembly: GCA_016163765.1. Classification (NCBI taxonomy): domain Eukaryota; kingdom Metazoa; phylum Mollusca; class Bivalvia; order Ostreida; family Ostreidae; genus Magallana; species Magallana hongkongensis. The sequence continues at coordinate 16,939,065 of WFKH01011925.1, read as the reverse complement.
AGTCATTCTAAACATAAGAATAATTTTAAATGTTAGTACATGTATAAATATGAAAAATATTTGTTTTTCGACCCGCGGTTAGCTATTTTATATATTTGTAATGCAGTTGCATCGTTGGAACCTGATTCATTGTTGTTGCGGCGGAATGTCTTTGATGCCGGCGAAGTGACCGAGGATCGAAATACGTCACAATACGGATTTAACAATATTGGTTTGACTTTTACATAGCGTTTTAGATGTCCGGTATTGGTTTCGCTCTATGTTAAAGAGTGTTAAGAAATGGTAGAAAAGAACAACCATCTCTATAGTCTTTTTTAAGGTGTATTCAAACGGAAGACCTCTTGTTGCTCGCAACGAGCGTCTAGTTTTATTTTATTTTTGGGTCGTCACTATAAATGTTGTTCAATAATATTATTTAATCAATTAAGTTGTACATGAATCACTTGTTTGTTGTTGTTGTTTTTTTTAAACTGGTCTTGACCACATTTAAGTTATGTGATTATCGTCATTTGTTTATCATCTTGAAAAACACATACCTTCAATACTTCCAGTGCTTTGCAAAGCTCACCAACGTTATTACAGAGGGTAAAGGATATTGTGATTTTCTTTTGGTTTGTCTCCGTTTCCGTGAAGCTTCTTTCCTGATTGTTGGCTGCCATCTGAAATTATATTTACGTTTAGGAAGGCCGAATTTGAAAGACCGTGTTAAATCCATGCATATTAAATTCAGGGTTGTAATGTAAAATACATTAATTCTTCAACAAACATTTTTGTAACCAAATCATACTCGTACTTTGCTAAAAGTCACAATAAACGTGTGATGCATAAAGTGAAATCGTTGCTAGTCTTTAAATTAGGCGTTTTCACGATATCAATATTTTCTGTTTACTTTTAATACGGAGTACACGTATTACGACACAAAAATGGGCTAATTTTAGTTCGCGTGAGTGTTATACTTTTTAAACATTCAAAAATAATGGTACCGTGAACAACAAACGTGTTACACTCACAATACATGTATATATTTCAAAGTAACAACTGTTTAAACTGTATATAAAATCGAGACGGATATGTAAATAGGCAAACAATAACGGCTACCCGATTTCCCATGGACATGCGCAATAAGGTAAGTTTCGCTCTTTTCCATCAATATTCATGAGAGGCATTTCTTTCATATCAGGAAAATAAACAATTGAAATTATATATCTTTGTAACTAAAATGAATTAATTACTGTAATCTACAGAATATAATTAACTTTTACATGTAAACAAACACATGCGTTTTCACTGTCGTTCAATTGACAAAAATTATAGAATGTATAGCTTTAATGAATGTTAACGCCACTCTTCTTAAACTAGTGAAAATCAAGCGGATCCGATGATCTGTTTTATCGGTTTTTTTAACCACAGAATTTCAAGAATTTTGCGAAAACATATTCATTTTAAATTTTGTTTATTATTGAGTTTTGATATCCCCTTTCCACAGAAAAGTATAAAAAAAAAAATGTACCTAATTGATTAATTCGTCTTTAAACGCCTCAAAATAATAATATTTAGTAGATGTCATCATTTATTTATAGATTTATAAAGATTGTCAGGTTCTATGCAATGTTTGTTATCACGTTTTCTTTGAGGCAACAAGATATTAAGACTTGACACTTTTACCTTATGCTTACTGTTAAATAGTTCTATTTTATTTACACCTAGACAATATCAAGTCTTGTTTAAAGTAGCAATTGTCGTTTATAGTTTTCAAATAAAAAAAAATCAAAATCAAAGTTTAGGTTAAAATGAAATGTTCAAACTACAATTTTCTTTATATCCTATTTTCACTTGTGGATTACGTTTACTCCCTGGACCAAAAAATTCCACTTATAGGAACAAGAAAAATATATTGTACAGTGTAGCTCTACTATTGTGGTGCTAGTTTTCACTTTTAAATAACTAAGTCAATGGCTAACTTTTTATGCTAGTGATCTCTGAATGTTTATTGGAAAAAAATTGCAAAATTGACCACCAATACCAAAGTTTTCTTTATTTAAAAATTGCAACAAAAATTACAACAATTTGGTGATGGGAAAATGATAAAACACGTACACCTTTACTAATTTCATATTTTAAAATATCATTTAAAGCGGAATTATTTAGATTTACTTTAGTCCGAGTGGCCTCAATTTTACAATTCGATCCATTTTTGATTAAGTATTACAAAAATTGACTAATAGGAGCTCCAAACCAATGATTGCCTAAAACTATTTTTATTGTCTGTATTCTGTTAACATTATATACCACCCAGTGATATAAATTTATACACGAAAAAATACAGCTATTAAATAAGTCAAATGATAAAAAAAAAAACGTAGAAACTTTACTTTTGCAATAACATTGCTACAGAAATTTAAAAAAAAATGAAATAATTAGTCCGAATTTCCTTTGTTTTAAAATTAATTTACCTTTGTCGTAGCTTATTTTTCTCAGGTAACAAAACCTTGATATAAATATCGATATTTGTTTATAACATTGGTATTTCGTGTTTTGACTTTTGACTTCAGGTATTACACTTTGCAAAAATATTTTTTGAAAGAAACACATTTAACTGTTCTAACCACCTCTAATTTTCTAAAGTAACTAGTGTATTTGTCCTTATGTTTATTCGTTCATTATTTTTTTTTTCCTTTTTTCATCTAGCGGACATCTTTTTAAGCGCTAAGCGCTGATGGCATTGAACTACGGGGATGACGCTTCCGATCAAACGCCATCTATATTCAGTTATACTAGTCTGTTTACTCGATCTCTTATTATAAAACGCAGAGAAGTGTAGCAGCTGCGCATTGGTATAGGTGTTTTGGCAAACAAATTACAACTATACTGCAGTAGCACATTAAAGATTCAAAATCATTTGTGTTGATTTAGATTAGATTTATTTTTTGGTTTCATTTCTGTCTTCATATCGTTTTAGTTTGTCTCATATTTTTGGTGTATATATACTGCAGTTATTATAACATTTTTAAAAACGAAAAACCCGGTAATCATTCATCCCCACTTTAGCTCTATACCAAATTATGGATATAACAACTGTAATGTTTATTACATCTTGTTAACACACAAAACTTAATATGCCTATTGATTTTCTCTGCATTTCAATTAAAAACTTTGAGTCAAACTACATTGTCTTATTCTCTAAGTTTGTTCTACTTAAGTTAAAAAAACACATGACCTGAAGGCAGTGAGAATTAATGTTATTCAGAAACATACTCGGCTACCAGAATTGTTGAGGGTTCAAGCTATGCTCGGCAGCCATTTTATAGTGATTTTGCAGATTTCATATCTGCACCGCCTGTATATATATGCCAAAAAAATAGTACTTGCACGTCAAATTGATTTAAGCAAACATAAGTGCAACTTTTGTATATGTATAATGATATATTTGTACATACAAATAAGTAAACAATTTGATAACATTTGCACAATATACTACAAATGGAATAGGAATGAGAGCAGAGGAATACAATTTGCTTTAATAAAATCATTATCCATGGTTATCGACTACATTTTTATCTAAAGGCCATACTGGATTAAAAGATACACTGTAACCTGTTGCTTTTGTTTAGATTATCTAACTAAACTAAAATTGAACAAAAGCAAACACTAGTATACCAACAAAATCTAATGTTTATTAACAGTTAAATAATAAAAAGATGTAACATAATTGTTTTCTGTCTTACTGCAGTCTGTCCTAGCACATTGAACATTCCAAACTTCGTAGAACTTTTATAATCAACATAGCATAGTATCTATACACCTTTCCTAAATATCATCTTAAAAGTCAGTCTCATTAAAGATTAGTGTGATGAACTTGGAATAAAATGTAAACTTGATATTTAGAAAATGCAAACAAAATTACTCAAATTTAAAGATAATTTCCTAGCTTTTTTTCATGCTTCTAATAAACGTGTAAAAACTTCTACAGTAAAATGTTTGTTTCAAACAAAAAGACACATTTCAAATACATGTTGTTTAATGTTCCAGATAAAGCAACATAAGGACAAAGTTTGTACTTATTACAAGTATAAGCAAACACTCCAGTTTTTTCAGTACTTATAAACATATTTTCATACTAATAAATTATTATTGTATCCTTTAAATTTCCATATTCAAAGTTTTTTGCCTCTTTAAGATAAACAAAAACTTCCAGTCCATCCTTTTTCCTACAATTTTATTGCTATCAATATCAAAATTGCAAATCAAATATTTCTTCGGGTTTTCATTTAGAATTTTTTTAGATAGTCTTTCTACATTTACGACATTTACAACCAAGTTACTGAAGTTTACCGAATGCATCATTTATGATGCATTATGAATTTGAATATATATTAACTTGGTCGTAAATGTCGTAAATGTAGAAAGACTATCTAAGCAGTCACCGTTTACAACCGTTTGATTATTCTGTTTGTTGATAAAGAATAAAGGGTTGATTAAAAGATAAAAAAATATTGTTCTAGTTCTTTTATTAGTATCATGTATAAGTGGTTTGTCAATCACAAACCGTTTTAAAATTATGAATTTTGAAAAAGGTTCCGAGTAGAATCTATTAAAACTTTTTACACGGTTCTTGCACCCTTTGATCAAAACACTGCATTCTTTGTACGAAACTTTCAACGGCATACAAGAAATGCTAAGCTATTTACACGAAACAATTCTTGTACGGAAGTTGCACACTTTTTAGGTGTAGTAGTACGCTTCAGATTTTGTATAAATCAGGATATCATATTTAGAATATGGACATTCAAACTGCCCCAAATTCCAGTGCCATTATCCAGGTCAACTATTGTCTTGCTTTCTGCTGCCTTTAACCATGCATATGTGTATGTATTACAAATGAAAACAATACCTTTTTTAAGTTTATTTTTTAAATGACTAAAATGACATGCAATATTCTTTCATTTTAATTACTGATGTTTGCAAAGATCTTCTAATTACATCATTCTGGCATTTTAAAATTGATGGGTTTTTTAAATTGATAATTGAATTTCTTATGACGTTTAGAGCAATTGATGCATCGTTTAAATCTGATATTCAAACAAAAACATGTCATCTATATACAAAGATTACCAGTTAATGAAATCAATCTTATAGAATGTTATTGCTGAAAAACTGTTGTACATGCATATGAAGTGTACACAACCTTTTGTATTAGGGTGATATATTCCCAAATTGTTTAGGTAATTAAACGACTTTATAATTTGTATAGGTACTATAAAAAGCGTAAGGCTTTCTA
>WFKH01011925.1:16870493-16887507 GCA_016163765.1 Magallana hongkongensis | reverse complement strand
TGATAGTTTGCATTTGATTTTTTTTAAGTAATTCGATATGTATGCATTTAATAACTTGTACAGTTTCCTATGTTGTTTTGTGATGCAAAAAATTACCTCCTTCCATTTTTTGTAAAGAATAACACCTTAACTTAATGTATCGAGTTAAAGACAGCAGTAATATAACAAGCATATAAGGTTAAACAACACTAATTATTTTAAAATATTATTATATAACCTGAAAAATATCCTCGCGACCTGAAATTGCCGTAAACCGCTTTGCGAATATTTCTATATGATAAGTGGTTAGCGCGCTGTTTTCTAGACCGTGTATTATATTACTTATACAGAAAGCCTTCCCCATGAACAAGTTGATTAAGAACTTTAAATACATTAAAAAATACAAATACATGTATAATCAATGCATGTAAATGAGTATTTTCTGTTTTTAATAATACGATTGAAACTGGCTGAAAGTTTGTTGAAACTCGATCGCGCGGACATTTAGATCAGCAAAAGCATTTCATTAATTTAATTTACCCGGTATGCAGTTTACGTAGTTTTAACAGAAAAGATTCAATACTTCCTCACAATTTAATATATAAGACTCAATAAAAAAAGAAACTATAATCCGACTGCCAAGCATACTTATCAAACTTCGAATAAGACACGTCAAATTGAATGGATTGTAAAATACATCCTCAAGTAACTAATAAATGAAACAGAATTGATGAATGCTTTTTATCAAACACATGCTATAAATTCAACATTTTAAAAATATATCGTATGTTATTTTGGATAATTTCATTAAATAAAAATGATATAAACATGTAGTTACGAGTAGCTCAAAATTAATTGACAGTGTCAATTAATTTTTAGTCGAGGGAGATAACTCGCGTTTCAGTCCGATACTTTTGTTCACCTGGAATTTATCGTCAAGACCGCGGCGGTGTTGACTTGTTGGATGACCCAACCGCGGGGGTACGCGGTTTTACCTGAGACACCTGTCTTAAACCGCGTTGCAATTTGGACCGCGGGGGTGCGCGGAAAATACGGGATCCGCGTTGACGGTACTGTATATATATATATATATGTTTATTTATATACAGGTGAATCTCGATAACTCGAACTTCAGGGGACCATGATTAAACTTCGAGAGATCAAGAGCTCGAGAGATCGAAAGTTTTTTAAAAAAATCCGGAAATTTTTGTTCCGCTCATTTTGGTTCTAAAGTTATAGTAGCCGGAAGTTTATATTCATAGCATGGAAAGATAGTCTAACATGATTTCATTCGTATTTTCTGCTACAGTACTTCAATTTAAACAATACAGAACTTAGTTGTGTGGTTATTAGGTATGTTTTTTCAACTTAATAAATTTAAGTATATTATGTTTTCTTAATCACAGAATATTTTAAGCAAAAAGCTGTTTAATATACCGTAACTTTCACAAGTTGTTGAAATAAATAGATCAGATTCAAACTACATTGTACCTATCTACCCTTGAAGGAAGTAAGGGGTAGTGTCACCTATGTAATTAACCAATTAACACTACCACGCTAGCCCCCAGGCGTTCACTCGACCATCCAGATAATGTCCACGCAGGGCTATAATTATACGCTTGATCGGCCGCGTCTGTACACAGCACCCACTTCGAGTTATCAAGAGTGAAAAACAATGAAATATGTTATAACGGGACCCAGGTTTTACTTCGAGAGATCAAGAACTTCGAGAGATCGGAGTTCGAGGGATCAAGAGTAAATTTGTTTGGAGAGATATATAGAGAAAAAATCGGGACCGTGATTTCACTTCGAGAGATCAAGGACTTCGAGAGATCGAAGTTCGAGCCATCGAGTGTCACCTATATATATATATATATATATATATATATATATATATATATTAACAACACCAATCGTAAAACGTAAGCGCTTTCATTTCTTCCTCAGACGTTTTACAATACATTAAAAAACAAGTGACGTTAGTGACTAACGTACTACTCGTACTACTTGTAAATACAAGTGTTGAAAAATACAATATGATGTTGAGACTATAAGTTACTTCACATATTTTTGGCGATTAATACAGCTTAACAAAACACATAAACCAAAAACAAAAACAAAAACAACTAGCACCTGTCATATATAAACATACATATTCCAACTATCATGCAAAGTCCACACCATGATGAGGAACCAGTAGGCACAGGTTAGTAACAGAAACATACAGTGACTAAAGAGAAAAATAATTCATTTGTACATAATTTGACACAAACACACCAGTTTACTTCTGACTTGTGTTTATGCGATCAGCAACAAAAATGTAATGATAATAGTTACCAATAAATCACACCGCAGTTGACTTCTGACCTGTGTGATTCCTAAGTTAGAAAGGGACTAGAAAATGAAAACAGTCTGTGGATATTAATTTAAAAATTTGACATCATACAGGTAGATACTAGGAGAGCACAGCAGTTGACATCTGACCTATGTCTCAAATGTTAGATTGGGGGGGGGGGAGGAAAAACTGGATTTGGCACCAGGAACATAATACTGGGAAATAAAGGACTAGATAACAATTAAGTAAACTATGTGTAAACAAATACAGATTTGACTTCTGACCTGTGACTAACATTAAGAATACCTACATTGCACTTAAACGCAATAGTAATTGCACACTTTGAGAGGGTGGAATTAAAATGTAAAGCTTGACAACCGAATGTATCTGCGAATTGCGTCTGATTTCCATCTGCCCATCTTTTGAATGCAGTTTTCAGAATAACCTAATTGTGCCGCATGAGTGGCTGCCCCTATTCTGAAACTGTGGCCCTTGTAAAGGGCAGGGTTCAAGCCAATGAAACGGATTATGTTCTGAAGATGTTTTGATACAAATGCATAGGTTACTGGCTCACCTCCCATGAATTGAAACAAGGGACCGGACTTATAACCAAAGGTTTGAACGTACGTGTAGAGTGTTTTAACTGGGCACATGTCTTCGTTACCTGAAGCCTTAAAATGGATTTGAAAAAGGTCATGCGTTTTATTTGTTTTGAAATTTCTTAACACAATTACAACAGCCACTGGTGTTGCATGCGACATTTCAAATGTAATATCATTTCTCTGTATTACTTTACATAGATCAGTTTTTGTTTTTACAACAATCTCTCCCAACCGTAGGAAGGCATTGAAGGCCAACAGAAAAATTGATTTGAGTAGCCATTTTGTATACAAATTTTATATTGAAGTATTTATACCCCTCAGCATGTTTGCTAAGATGGGACCAGTAACAGGTAATCTGGAATCTTTAATTACTAGATGCCGAATGGTGACACCCTTGTAGAATTTTCTTGACTAAGAATGCTTCAGCAGGATCCTGCAGATTGAGGATCTTGTGTACATAACTTATGGCTGAAACATGGGAAGATATACTACTTGGAGAGTAGCCAAGTGAAAAAAGTTTTGCAATAAAATTGCATAATACTGTGGGTGATAGAGGTATGGAAGTTATACATGGAAAGTATTGAGACCCCATGTTCTTTTGTAAGCAGCCTTTGTATTATCTGATAAAGCTGCGGCTAAAAGATTCTGTGCCTCAGTAGTCAGAGTTCCAACAGGGTTTCTGGAATTGGCGTTTGTTCGAGATTTAGCTGAGGCATGTGCTGGAAGGCTGCCTGAAACTGGAAACCAGATAATCGGTCAGCCGTAATATTATGTTTACCAGGTATGTGTTTTGCTCGAAAATGTATGTTCCAGTTAAGAGTTGCTAACACCAGGCGGCGCACTAACTTCATTAGGGTTTTTTCTTTGGAAGATTGTTTATTGATAATAATGTTTAGAAGGGAACCGTTTAGTTTCATTCCCCGAATGTTTGGGTTTATTCAACCCGTATGTTATATGCATCGATTGTAAACAAAACAAAATTCAAAATTACACATGTAGTAATGAACAACATGTACACCGGTTTATTTTTTATTTTCCAGAACAGTACCTTTATTTAGACTCTATTAAACCATCACCGCCTCGATGTCAGGGGCATTTTAATATAAGGCGAAAAAACGCGATACCCTTTTAATGTCGTTTGTTTTGTTTAAAAAAAATGTACAACACGGGGAAAACTGCTGCAATGTCACATAATATACACATACCTTGCATAGCGGGCACAAAATTTGATATAAAATCGGACATTGCAGCCAAAAGAGAGACTGGGATCAAAACTAAACTCGTCTAACCTTACAGTTATGAAAAAAAATCAAATAACAGAAAATGTATATAACACTGTGCCGGATAATTATGCCAGTGCCAAGGTGGCATTTTTGCACCCGTCTAAGCTGCATATATCGAAAAATTCAATTATGCCATATGATAGACCATTGCTTAAAGAGTTGACAACCAACTTTGTTATCATTGTATCTCACCTGTCAGGTGAGATATTTACCTTTTAAAACTAAATTCCTACAGGAAAATAATTTTTCCCATAGGAAAAACAGTATTCCTATAGGAAATTAGAAATTTCCTATCGGAAAACAAGAACTTCCTATAGGAATTTCAATTCCGATAGGATTTGATAAAATCCGATTGGAAATTTTAATTTCCTATAGGAAAACTACCTGTATAAGTCAAATTCCTACAGGAAATAGCTTTCTCCTATAGGAAATATAATTCCTATAGGATTTTTAGAAAATCCTATAGGATTGTCAATATTTCCTATAGGAGAATCGTTTCTCCTATAGGAATTATCATTTTCCTATGGGATATTAATTTTTAAAGGTAAATATCTCACCTGTCAGGTGAAACACACTAAAAACAAAAGTGGTTATATACTCTCTGGACAATGGTCTATCATTTGGTATACATGAATTTTTCCGAAACTGCATCTTAAGCGGGTGCAAAAATGCCACCTTGGCACTGGCATAATTATCCGGCACAGTGTTATATACTACATGTATCTTGATTGATCCATAATAAACACATCGACTCTCTAGACATATCTTATTTAAACCGTCAAGCTGCAACCCTCCTCATACCTTCTTGAATTAAATATAAAGTCAGTTATGGTAAACAAGATACTTGATTCATTTGGTAATAATTCAGCACAATGTATAGAAATCATACTTATCCACGCCTCAATGCACACAAGGTGGTGGACAGTTACCAAAACAATGGAAATATATTTTTTTGCTTAAAAGTATTCAAAAGCAGCAGTGTTAAAACTAATCTTAATTAGAGTTGCTCTTTTTAATGGTCCATGGTATTCATATGAACGGTAATTATTATAAAAATACATTTTTTTGTAATTTAAGTATGATGGGCAGGTATTTTGTTTTTATTTTGTACGTGGAGGATGTTAAGTACGCAACTAAACACTAAAATATGATCATCCTATATTTTCAACTGTTGTTAACTTTAAAAATAGCTTGCCTGACAAACAATTGCAAACTTAAATCATTGGAAGCAAGTATTTGATACATTACCAGAAATAAATTTCAATATTTGATATTGTTCTTAAATTCATAAACAAAACGTGCTGATTCATGAAGTAATAATTCTTTTTCTTTGATTTATGTGCATACTCTTAAATGTAATAAACATAAAAATAATTGTAAATTCGGAAAAAATATATCACGTTTGTTTTTTACAATTACGATTATGCAATGGACTCAATTAATGCAGCAAACATAATGTTTTGAATTTTTGTGGAGCAGATTTTTTGGTGAGAATTAAAGTTGACAGGATTTAATAAAGGGATCACAGGTGTTTATAGACGCTATGAGATTAAGAAGACACGCAACGAATGTGACGAATCTAATGCATATTAAACAATTTATAAACAGTTTACTTTTCTGCACAGTTTGAGTGCAATGACACAACTAACACTCCAGGTTTCATATAAGTGAAAAAAAACCCAGAAAATTGATTTATCCGACAAAAGTGATCAATTTTCGATAATGACCACTGAAGGTCAATATTGTCAAGATTGTTATTCATTTCATTGGGATAGTAGCATGCGCAACTTCAGTTAGATCCCGGATACAGGTATTTAACTTGCTTGTAAACATTTAGATCAATTTTCCTATAAAGATGAATTTTGTTATAAAAAGTAATTTCAATAGAATCTCATATGTGAGACATAAAATACACAACGTTTCTATTCCCTTTCTCTTCTGAAGCAAAACACTAAATGCATTGATGATATACAATTTTATAGGTAATTATAGACTTACTAATTTTGGTGTTTCGGACTGATACAAAGAATATAATAGGCATGGCAAATTCTGTTACATCACAACAGAAATCAATCCGAGACTTCAACATCAGCACAAGGGCGTAACATTTGTTTAGGCATGATAAAGATTCGGACGTGTATTGTTGTGTTTATTTTATATATCTGAAAACTGAGGTGAGTTTTTCTGACCATTTTCTGTCCAGAGTCATTCTGTCCGTCCGTCTGCCTGTCCCTCCGTTAACTTTTTACAATTATGATTTCTTCCTTAGAACTACTGGTCATATTTCAACCAAAACTTGCAATGAAACATTATTTGGTAAAAGGGATACAAAGGATAAAAGTTTTTTTTTTTTTTTAAGTGGCCACGCCTTGTTTCAAGGCAAGATATTTAAGAATGATTGAAAATTTTGGTATTTTTTTCAAAAATCTTCTTTTCAATGAATGTTTGTCAAGAATAGCTGAAACTTCTGTGGAAGCACCCTTAGTTACTGTAAATTCAAGTTTGTTTTTAGTCATGATCCCCAATGACAGACTCGGGCATCAATTGTGGATCAAATTCGTACATGGGGATATATAGAAAAAACAACTGGCCAAACAATCTGGCTTTTCTTAAATTATGATTCGAGTGATAGGGTTGGGCCACAATGTGTGAGGAGGGTTGCGTCGAATTCTTACGTAAGAAAATATTGAGAATAAATCAATTCTAAAAAAAAAAAAACAATTGCCAAGGAAAGCTGTTACTTTGATGAAAGTATCAACATATTGTTTACATATTATTTTATTAAAATCGCGATCTTTGGGGATAGGGTTGGGCCACATTTGGGAAGGTGGTCCAATTTTTGCATTGGAAATGAATTTAAATTATTTTCAAACACTCAGATATTCTTATACATGGTAATGCTTATTTGAATCACCTTGACATATTGTTGATGCTCAATTGCATAGACTGTGGCCCCTGGACAATTTTTGGCCCCGCCAAGGTCTCGCATTTCAATATTGGTTTGTAGATATATGAACAAATATTTAGATATTCTCGATAACTGCAATACTTAATAAGCGATATGACTATATGAAACCAATGTTAATATTTAATATAATTTAGAGGAAAACAAATTATAAGTAAATACTCAAATCTTTATTATACGTAAATGACTCCATAAATCTTATTTCATCATGGCTATTTTTGCTCAGGTAAGCGATGTAGCCCATGAAACTCCTGTTAGTTTTCATTATCCTGTTTCATCTTGATTTCTAATCTCGAAACCGGCTTATTTTGGACGCTTAAATGTATTATGTCGTCATCTATAATAAAATGACATACCATGACGTTAAACTGGAGATAAGAACCGAAACGGATCAGAGGTACTCGAATAGAAAAGAAAAATGTGTTCCGGAAAGGTAAAGATAGAATGATGATACATGATATGCGCTGGGTGTTAATAAAGTATACGGAATCTGAGTTACATGTACTTTCCTGAAATCACACATCTTAGCTGATTTGTACGGTACCTATTCAAATAGTTATATAATCAATGAAACGCAGACCAAAAACAAACAAAAATACTAAAGACAATATTGTATACAGGGAAATATTTGCGCCCTTGTTGTCAGAGGGCAAATATAAGACTGGGCGAAATAATTCTATGTTACAAATAATATCTTTGTTAACACAACTGCATCTTGGCGAATTCAAGACTGGGCGGAACAGTTTGCAAGTGTAGAAGGGCGAAAATAACACGGGGCGAAAATAACCCTGTGTTCAGTATTTGCTTTCACAAATTAGATTGTAATACGTAGATTTACACATTGCTGAAGACGTCATAACTAAAAGTTAGAATGGCGTGTATATCTGATCGTAAATCATTGTAAACGGATTCAACATATAAGTTATTTTTAAAGAACTCTAATAAAATATTTTCGTGTGATTTTTTGAGAATTGAAGAAAAGAATATTGAAAGATATGTTAACTTTATCAATCGTTCGCTAAAAGGTATGTAATTTTGCTTTTATTTCTTAGCTAGGCTTTAATTCTTCTGTTGTTGTTTACGATATAAAAATCCAGCTATATCAACACTACCCCGTATATATTGAATTTGATTACATGTATAAAAAGTATGATCAATCCTGAACTTTAAAAGGGCTGCTAGAATTTCTTGTTTTGTGTTGCTTTGATTCAATATTTTTTTTCGTCCAAACTGTATAAATGTTACGCAGGGTTCTTTTTCGAAAACTGTAAAAAAGAAACTGAATCGAGGAGAATATAGGTTTCAAGCAGCGGTTTTGATAAATTAAACTGGGATGTTTGCCTTCCCTTGATATGATTTTTGTTTTGTGGAAACTGCGGAGTAGTGTTGTTCTATCTCATTTTATACAAAGAAATATAGGTTCGATATTTATAGTTATCACGTGATAATGCACCGATGCGACAGTAATTTACTACCCGAGTTTTGTGCATTGACATTTATGCAAAAAGATCATACTTAGTTTTTGGACTGATTTAAAACAGTTATATAATTGTACGAGTTTGTATACAACAGTCAAAAAAGACGATTATATGCAAAATAACAGTATTCTTCCTTAACCTATTCTAATATGTTGAAAAAGAAAAGGACGTCATGTTGCACGGCATCCCGTTGAAAGCTAGTCGCATGTCATGAGATGATGAACTGTACAATAGTCTAATTTGAAATGGCATACTCTAGATATAATATGAAATTTGCTTTAAATTCACTTTCAATTTATTTTGTTAAAGTTCAGAATCTCAGCATTGCAGGACAATCATTCATAAAGCATTTTGGTCTTACAGTCCACTATAAGTCACTTCTTAGTGCTACTGTCACCAAGAAGACTAGTCAACTGCGCCTTACAGTCTTTCACAGACTTTTTCTGAGTTTGCATTAGACACACGCAGTCATCGTTTCTTGACAAATTCCTCCAGCAGACAACATTGTGTCTGATGTACTAGCTTCTTTTACTGGCCAAGGAACCGACATATTTTCTCCAAATCATTCACATCTGTATAGCGTGACTCACGAATTAGGTGAGCATTCACTTATTAACACAAAGCAAGCTATATTAGGTAATGGCATTAACACAGACAATTTTCTGTCAAAGCTAATGGAAAGCCGTCCGAGAAACTGGTCTATGGTAATGGCGAAATAGTAATTAGTCAGCCCACGGGCTGACTAATTAAGTTAGGATGAAACTTCAATTGCGCTTGCGTAAATTGGAATTCTGGGAAGGAATTATAGACAGTTCGTGTTAGAGAAATTCGAAGAAGTTATGAAACTGGTCAGTTTCTAGGTCAAACTGCGCATCGGAAGACTGTCAATGGGAATCGTCTGCAGCCACAGTCCGGACTCCGCGTTATATCTTTCCGACCTCTTAGTGAGATTGGAAAGTAAATATATTGATAGGGATTTGCGACGAGACCTGGATGAAATTCATAGAGCTATGTTTGCAATGTGACAACTGCATTTTCATCGCTACACGCTTATCTGTACAGCCATAAAAATAAAGGTGCAAACTAAATGTGAACCCGCATATTATTATTGTTCTGTAAACTATTTATTTTGTATTTTAATTGATTAATTGTGTATTCTCTTTCGACCTAAAAATTAAAATTCCGCTGGCTGACTTTCTTAGCTTTTTAAAAAGCTAACCTTGTTAAGCCATATACTGAGGAAGCTAAGATTTCCATTATCGAAACATGGACTATCGCATTCCTTATTTCTACTGGTGTTTTTTTTTTTCAGGGCTAAATTTTCAAATCAAACCCGAGAGCACCATAAGTATATGAATATTGTTCTTACAACAGCTTTTAGATCCCCAGGCACTATCTGGCTGGACTACAATATCCAATTTAGGCTTAAGCATGAGATTGAAATGTTAAATATAAAAAGCGAATATCATCACAAGGACAGTTTTGACAAACAAGAAGAAGAAAAAAAACCTCTCAATTAAAAAAAAAATCCAGATTTTAGTCATTGATGCATATTATTTGCAAATGTTCCGGTAATATCAAATTGAAAAAAAAAATCAAATTGAATTTGGAGAGAGAGAGAGAGAGAGAGAGAGAGAGAGAGTGAGAGAGAGAGAGAGAGAGAGAGAGAGAGAGAGAGAGATTGATTTACTATATTTTACAATTTATTCTCGTGTTACACTTTAAAATAAAAAATAACTGTTAATACTCTAGTTATCAAGAGACTCGTTTTTATCACCAAGTGTGTCATCAATTTTCAAGGGTTGTAATAATGTGTTTTATTATGAACAAAAATATCACGCTATGATCCCAATTTCAAATTTATTTCCATAAAAATAATGACGATCACTACTATTTTTTGTTGTGATCCCACAGGCTGTGTTTCAGTATACATGCACACTAAGCTAGTTGACCATTCCTTTGTTTAACCTTAACAAGTCGCCTTTTTCGGTTAAAAAGTATTTAGTTACGCTTATATACCCGATAATATTGGATGTCATGAGAAAAAATAAATTTTGATATAAATGAAAATATTTATTAGTGTTTTTTAGCTTTTAAAAGATTGATGAATGTGGGTTTTTTTTAATCTTGACAAATATTATTTAACACTATCGTACTTACATACTTAAATACACAATATTTTAAATCTCATGACCAATGAATGTGGGATATGGGTTTTACTATAAATAAATGCAATTCATTTCCTACTTTTGCATTATGTGGTTTTTGAAATTCATTTGAAAAAAAAATTGTAATAATGTCACATTGTAAAAAAATAACATGTACACAAGGAAGGACTTAGCATGTCCATTGATTTTATATTTTATTTTATATATGTTGAAGTATAGAAAAATCCATAATTTACAAATATTTCCTCATCGATGTTACAGACTGAGCTAATTTTATTAATAAATAGAGGGGCTTGGTTCAAATTTATCATTAACACTACCGACTAGATTTTGTTTTGTCTTAAAATAATTCGATTAGCAATGATACACATATTTCACATATCTGGATGGTTCACTTTAATTGCAGTGTTTTGTCCTAAATCTAAATCGTAAGTATGCATAGTTTTATGAATGCTCGGTATAGCCAACATATCGGCTACTGTTTACTGCCCTAATTACAGCAGCAATTTATTATATGTATTTGTTTAAAATAATGAAAATATTTCCCATTTCGTTATATATGTATTTGTTTACATTTCAGAAATTTGGTTTTCTATAAGGAATCAACATCTGATTGTCCCCCTGGATATCAAGGCCATCGCTGTTTACGATTTTGTCCGTATCCACAGTATGGACTTAAATGTAGCGGCAAATGTGAATGCAGTTTAGAGCTGTGTCATCATATCAATGGCTGCCCACCTCCAGGTGTGAAAATTTAGATATAGTATATCATAATGTTTTTAACTTTAAGCTAAAACATTTTTATTTTGCTTTGATTGCTATATTTTGATACATTTTTAAATACATGTAAATTAGAACGACAAATAATGAAAGCACAACACCCGTACAATGAACCATGGGGAGTCTCTTTGTTGCTATCTTTCTTTTTTGCACCCTCAATATTCTTTAATAAAGATTATATGAACAAGAAATTGACACTTGCACATGCATATGTCAACATATTTAGGTTATGTTCATTTTTTTTCGTCGAAAAACCGCAAGCATCATAACACTATCACTGTAATCACCGTATTCACAAATTTACACTTTGGAATCTTTCATATATCACCGAAATGTGCTGAAATTTTAAAAACACCATAAAAGACACTTCTTTAGATATTCATTTAATAATAATATTCAAATAATATCATACAAGAGCAAAACTAGTTTGTTTTATTTGAACGCTTAATTTGATTATTTTTTAGTTGGTTCCTCTCAGCTTTAAACATGTGAAATGTATGTTATACGTCACTAATATTTTGGACTAATAATACATTGCATCACTATGTAATTTATCTAAATTTTATTCCGTTTCTGTAGCAGCTACAAACTGTCCGATTGGATTAATTGGAAAACACTGTGAATTACAGTGTCAATTTCCAGACTACGGATATGGTTGCCAACAGTCTTGCTTATGTTCCAAACAAAGATGCAATTTTGCTACTGGATGTACATCTGTTAAAAGTAACTACATTAATAGTAGTTTAAAATTGATTAAATTAACATAACAAAACCTTTAGATACAACTTTTAACTAGATCATGGCATCTTACACATTTTTGTTTTTGTTTTGTTTTAGAGTTCATCAGTAAAACGTCTACTCAAAGGAATCCAAACATAGACGTCCGACTAAACAGGACTTTAGTTTCTCTCATTACTGTTTCAACTATAGATGTTCTTAAACAAGGTATTCATGGATTTTACTTACACATATTGGAAGGTATACAGAGATGTTATATTGCTAGTAGCCCGCGGTAAAAATTCCATCAACTGGCCTCTGACTATATAAAATCTACAATTAGCTTGTTGAATAATCAAAGTAATATTATAAGGTAGTAAATGTGATATTTAAACGTTTAAACATATTTGCATTACAGAAAAGGGGACAGGTTTACGGCAGAGAATTTTATGGTTCATATAATATCAATTTTTGATAAAACGTCTTTAAATTAAATCTAACCTCATAAGTTGGTAAACAAAAAAATTAGGTTAGTTATTATGCATGTACATGTGCAACTGAAAGAAAACCATTTAATGTGAAGATGTGTATAATACATATTCTTATATTGATGATTAATTTGGTTGAGAAACGAAGGTCAAACTACTTTTAATACGTATCAATACTACATGTACATACGTAATTGCTCAGTCCTTATAAATATTTGATGGAGCATGAGAATGAAAATTTCACGCACGAAAGCTTTACGTTAATATTGCTCTCCATAAAAATATCACGAATAAGCCTTATGTAACACTTTCTATTATCATACATGAAGAGATTACAGAACATTGTTGAAATTTAAACATACATATCAAATGTGATGATCGTGTGTTTGGCTAGGTACAAGTACTCAGAGACTGATGAAGAAAAAACAGATATCAACAACTACTAGGAAGTTTTCCAATGGAGGTGCTTCAATAGCTATAGGTGAGTATAATACATTAGATAAACATTTTTGTTTAATTTTAATTGAGAAACTGATAATGACAATTTCAACCATGCAATAAGTACAAGTCGATTGTTTGATGATATTTGGTATTATTCCTGTACATTATAAAATTAGTCTACATATCAATCTATGCTAAAGCTAGGCAGTTATTTTTAAGCGCAATTTAATTTATCGAAACAAACAATCTACAAATATGATGGGTGCATTTAACACTAAAAATTGATTGAATCACAATTCATGGATTCATACATTCAAGCTATTATATTCCTACACATTACATTATAAGTTTTAAAACTACAGAAATAAACAGACAGACAAACAAGTTTTTAAAAAAAAAAACACCTTAATGTACGACTTGATAACACCGGCTGTGGGTATCTTAAATAAAAGTAAACATTTTAAATCAACAATTTGATATTTTGATGGATTTATACCGTGTTGAAGTAAGAAACAAGCATTGTGTACTAATAGAGAGTTATGAAGATTTCCAATGAGAAAAGTTGAAACGGACAGGATATTAAAATATTTCATTTGTTTAACAAAGCAAGGTGTCGAATATCGGGAAAATTTCCCAAATTACTATGAGTGATAGTTACTAGAGGTGTAACAGTACGGCGATACATCGATCGTATTGACCACGATACGCGTATGGTATCGTCACATGTGTATCGTGTACGCATAATGAGATAATTTTTTTGGATTTTCTAGAATAGTTTCATGGTATACATATCACGTCAGCGTTGATATTAACAGCTGCATATCTATAACTCTTTTAAAAATACATTTTCCATTTTTTTTTCAACTTAGCAGACAAACAATTGTAGCTAGTTTCACTACGAAATATAAGTTGGCTTACATGAATTGTCAGATTTAATGCTTCATTTACGTTACGTTAATATTTAAATAGATTACTGAACTTTCATACATATGTTGTGCGTTAGGAATAAATGGAATTTCAGATAATTAAAGAAATGAATAATTTTTCTATTAATTGACTTATCAAAGGAAAAATTGACCGGAAAACTTCATCAATGCGTGTAGCACATTGATGAAAAAGTTTCCCGGTCAATTTTTCTTTTGATACGTCGATCAATAGACAAATTATTAAATCAATTTCCTATCATTTAATTAAACATTTTTAAATCATAAAATGTGAAGTGTCATTGATCAAAAATGTAAGTAATGTAAATGAAGCGGTGCGTATGAATACAAACAACAACAACAGTATTCAAAACGGATGCGCCTTCAGCTGATGCAGAACTATTGAGTTGAATTTAATAGATTAAACACAAATAGAGAAGAGTTGAAATCTGAATCGGCTGAATTGATAACGGAAGGAATAAACATGTGATGGCTTGTGATATTATTCACTGTGCAGCAGGATATGTTAAAACAGGTTTTAATAAATGTGACTTAGATCTCTGGAATATGCAACTGGATGTAACAGTGCAAGGAGACGCGATCGTAGACAAAATAGTTGATATTTCGAAAATATGATAGTATGTACAATGTATGTGCGACTTTTGTAAATGTATTGGTAACTAATGATAGCCAGTGAGGTAATTAAATGAAATGCCGCTTGGAATACGCCGTAGGAGTTGATGCACTTCGCATAACTTTGCTTGTCGATGCTTATTCTTATGACTGATCATGCACGTGTGTGAATTTAAAACTCAATGTTAACATGTTTGAACAGCAGTGTTACCATGGAAGTGCATAAGCCTATATGTTCGTTATAATTATTTCTGGAATTGGAACAGCCAACCTCGCCGTAAATGTTGATCGTTGATCCCAAGCAGACGAAATCGTGAAAATACGCTTTATTTTCTATTTCGTAAATTAAATAAATAAATGTGTTTTGTTTATTTTTGAAGGTTAAACGTTCAATGTTTTATGTTTATAAAGTTGTATTTCGATTCCTGACAATTAAACAGACAACTTTACATTTTGTTTATAGTGTTAATTTTGGAAAATAGTGTTAGATGAGAACAGTTGAGAAAAGTAGATCCGGCAAAATGTTCTTGATGCCGGTATGAAATAAATTGTTCGACTATTCAGAAGCGACAATATCTCATCCAACAAATAAATATTTAAGGATAATAAAAGTATCCCCACAGGATGAAGCTGTGCTATTCAGTCAACTGAATGTTAACTGAAAGGTCTGGAAATGTGACTGAATGGCTTAGTTATGTCATTCAGTCACCTTTCAGTAACCTTTCAGTCCCATTTCAGTTGACTGAATGGCACAGCTTCACCCTGTGCCCCCTCCCCCTTCTACACATATTCACACACACAATGTGGTATCGCAGCTATTTTAAGGCTGTCCGAAGCTAAATTTATATCGAAAGACGATACAATTTTAATTATCGAAAAAAAAATCTTTAATCGAATGAATTTTTAAATTGTTATTACATAAATTAAGGTAGCTCGCGGGTTTACTGCTTGTGAGACAACCTTCGCTGAAAAATTGTCTGTTGAATCAGTTGGTTTCAAAGGTTTATGCCTGATTATTTTATCAGATTCGTCAGCCTAAATATCATGTAATCGTATGTATTGTTGATTAACACAAATGACGTCATTTTAATGTAATATACAGCAATATTTACTTTTTTTGCCGGTAACCGCGTTCCAAAACCATAATCGTAACTTCAAAACAAAACCAGACGAATTTTATTTTACTCAGCACAATGATTGTGATGATGATTTAAAATCAATCGATACAGAAATATCAATATGTGTTCTCAGCCATTTTTTCTCAAAAAATATTTAAAGATTTGAAATGTATCTACCGTTACATTTCAATTGCGACGTTACATCACGTTAGCGCGACGTCATTTGTTTCGTGCATCTGTTTGTCGAACAAATGAATGTGAATTGTTCAACAAGAAAATCAAATTCAAGCATGTAATTAGCAAATTATGATTTGATAGTTTTATTTAGATTTTAAAGTTGCCGCTGAATGACTATATATAGAGAAGAACAAAATTTAATGTATTTCATTGGACTTAGAAGTGATATCTTAATTCTTTTTCAAAAACAGGTACTTTAGTAATGCTCAAATAAAGTTAAATGCAAAATATTATCTAAAGAATGTGTTTTAATTAAAAAAAATTCTAACAAACCGTCAACCATCTCAAAAATCCATAAAACGAAATACAAATTCAAAGCAGAGCAACACGGGCCTCCAAAAAAGATAGAGGTAGGATCAGGTGCCTAAGAGGAGTGGGCATCCTTTCCTGACTGGTCACACCCGACGTGTGCTCTTGGTCGTAATCGGGGAAAAAGAGAAAAGTCCGTAGACAATTAGGTAATTAATATGGTCCAACAACCAGTATGAAAAACGTCAGTCAAACGACCCAGTGGAAGATTGTATTTGCTGAAAAGGTCGTTGTATCGACCATAGAACTTACAGAAAGATTTCTGTCTGCTAATGGGGATGGGGGATAAGAGGTTGTTTTAAATAAAACATGTATACTAGCCACCTTGTTTTAGTTTATCTATGAAAACATATACATGTACACATTAAACCTATCTTCAAACTTAAAAAATATGGGAAAATTATTTTCTATCAGAGTCTTGCACCTTTTAATATCAGGTCATTCACTTTATTTTATAAGTTTTTCGCTAAAATTATAGGTTTTATAATCCTTTTTGAAAGATTTCAGGCAGGGAGGTGGTCATCATTACAATATTATAATTTGTCTCTACTTCAAAAT
>WFKH01011925.1:16841780-16858258 GCA_016163765.1 Magallana hongkongensis | reverse complement strand
AAGTTGAATTTATATTTATTCTGTTGAACTTTTTGTTGGTAAGAGCAGTTACTACATATACATGTACATAAATTATATATATGAGCTAGGGTGTAACAACAACTTTTAGGTACATGAATCTTGTATTTCACATCAGTTTAGTGCCCTAATCCTGTGTCAAACACAGGCTCCCAGTAATATTTTTATTTGCTGCAAATTTTCATTTTCTATGAATTTCCCTCAGTGGTTCTGTTAATCATGTTAATGGGGTTGAAAATCTGGTACATTTTGTGAATGCCAGTACATGTACTTACAGTGTATCAAATGTTATGATAAATACATTTTTGTGCAACATTCAACATGTTCCCAGTTTGCCCCTTTCAGATGAATACATTGCCCTCTGCCCTTTTTTTTGGCAGAGGGAAATTCCAGTCTTCATTTGTATAATAAAAAGAGAAACAACCTCTGATATAAAGTAATCTATTTTTGATTTAATTTATTCACAGGTCACCTCCATTCATAAGCACCAAGAAGTCTCAAATCATGGGTAGGACCATGACCTCCAAAGCTGACCTGCTCTGTTGTTGTTCTGATCCAGCACTTCAGAGGCCCATTCTCTGTGTCTGTGAGGTATGAACAGGTATCCTGGTCAACTTTCCATATGATATAATGTATGCCAATAATGATACAAAGAAAATACTTAAAATTATTTTGGAATTGTGATTCATGTACAATATTGTTTTCCCACAAGTCTGAATGTTATAATAATGATATTTTAAATTTTACATGTCCCATGGATTAAGGGTCTTGGACATAATCACATTATGATGTATTTTATTCCTAATTCCTGTGACTGTTAATGTTACTTAGAAATTATTTAATGCTGTGGGGATTATTTCTTACTGATTGTCATTTTGTGTAATATGAATATTGTGGAATCATTAGAATTCATGGTGGCTCAATTTTCAGTGTATTTGTAGGTAGCCGTCACCCACAAATTTACTCCTTGACGAAAACAAACTTAGATAGAGTTATCTTTCTTACTGAATATGAAAAAAATTTCCATGAAATAACATCTTCATGAATAAACAAAAAAAATAAAACCACAATCCACAAAAATTGGCCCTCTTTAATTTAAATGTTTCCACAGTACATTCACAGTACACTGTTTGAGGTAGAAATTTGTGGGTATGGAGAACTGTCATAATTGTGCTACTAAGATTTTAAGCTATTGTTCAAGAACTAAATGTATGATGATTTTTTTTAACTGTACCAGGTAAAGAAAACATTGCCTGAAGACGTTTGTCAACCACCAGCAAAGAAACTTAGAAACAGTTCATCTGTGGATACAGCAAAGGCATATAATGTGGACAACAATTCATGGCCTCAGCATATTGGAGACTTATTTGTACACCTCGACAAGTCATCAGTAAATGAAGGAATACTTGGGATATCTGTCAAAAAGACATGGGTAAGAAAAATGATTGATTTTAATGTATTGACCATGAATTGCATGAAACAAAAGCATGAGGCACTGTTTAGTGATTTATTTTATGATTAGAAGTTTTGGAAAGGGCCTGTTCTTGATTTGTTTTTTCTCTTTGTCTAACCATCCAAATGTTTCATCATTTTCAATGTTTCTGGCTCATATGATTATGAATCTCTGAATCTGTTTCAGAACTATAAAATAGAGATGCATATTTGGAAATCTTATTTCAATTATATATTGAGATATATATTTTCAATGTTAATTGAAAAATGATTGTATTTAATAAATATAAATGCATTTTGATTAGGCTGTAAAGTAAAAAAATATAAGGAAACAAACAAGTATATCAAAAGGACAAGGTTCACGCTTTATTCTCGATGTAGTGAAAAAAGCTTATTTTCATATGAATATTCCACTAAAATTGAAGCAAATAATTTGAGGTTAAATGTACTATTAGTTAGGAAGATTCATCCAAAATTTAAAAAACATTAATGAAAAATTTAATCAGTTATGAGATAATATATACCTATTTACTAGTTATGAGGATGATAGCAAGTTTATTGTCCCCAGAGACAAGCTTAAAGAAAAAGTTGTTGTTGAGGGGTACAAAAAACTTGCTATCGTCCGAATTTTATTGCGAATTTTCCTAGCGACTCGGATTACACCAGAGGTGTTCCGAGTTTAAAATTGAGGGAAATTGAATGCCACCGGTGATTAGTTATGATTATTTTTCATCATGGGCAGATAGCATGGAAACTATTTCACGGTTAAGTATAATAGCATGTTTATTCATCGTAATTTTACATAGAAAATATTCATAGAGGTATAATGCAAATACTGACTACATAGTATATATATATAATTGCTTGCTCTACACGTGTTCTTGCACAATTCTGTTTTTCTTATTGATTCAGTAAACATCTTGTATGATTGTGCATTTTTAAATTTCTAAAGGGTAGCATTGTAGAAATTCAAAATATTACATATATGTACATGTACTGTCATGTAGTTAATTTAAAAGCAGCTGCTGTAAAATTATTTTCTTTTAACAGTCTTTGGTGATTATTATAGATTAACTTTGGCATGATACATGTTTTCAATACATAATACATAGAAATGTAAACATATGACATCATTTTGCATCTAAGTGAGAGTGTGAATAGTACTTGGGTCCATTGAGTGATCATATATCTATTCAGTGAATGTACACTTATACATGGTATAGGTGAAAATAACATATAAAACATACAAATGCACTTCTGAACTACCAATACATGTACATGTTGTTTGATCTTGGAATAACTATATGAGATACACTTAAAGACATTGTAAATTAACAATGGCGTCATTAGAACTGTTTTTATCCACTAATACATGACACCTAAATTTTTGATTTTTTTTGTAAATTTTTGTTTATCTTTATAGGTACAATTAACTTTCCTTAAAGTTAAAGATCCTTGTCAAGAGAAAATTCGGAATATGCCTGTAAATAGTCCAGGATCTGTGAAACTAGGTGATGATGATGAACATCCAATATTCTATTATAGTGAATGTTACAATTTCTTACAGCAAAGTGACCGCAAAATTCTATTTAAAGCACTTCTAACTATAAGGCTGATGCAGGAAAGATTTGAAGCTGGGAGAGATGCAACTAGATAGTATCTGTATGTGATTATGTAAACAATTCCTTAGCCCAGTTATGGGGCTCATTTTACTGATAGAATGTAGAACTGTATCGATACTAATGTAACAGTGCCAGTGGTGTATGAATCATTAGGAATCATATGTATGATATTAGAATGCATTGCGTTTTGCATTGACTATAATGATACATAGTAATGAGAATGAGATGGAGGTTAAAGAGTGTGCATAATTTTTTTCTTAAAGATTAAGTAAATTTTAGAGTGTCCTTTTGATGCTAGATTTACTATGACCTGGTGATATATTTGCCATTTTTTCTTTTAGTATATTATGGCTTTGAAACAATTATGCATTAAAAAAAAAATTTCGAGATTCGTTTTCCTGTCCAGTCACTTAACGATATTAATGATTTTTTTCGGTGCATATTTTAAGACAAAGAAAAAAAGCGAAATACTTTATTCTACATACAGAGAGAATTATCTTGAATATTTCATTTTTATAAATATATCAAACTAGCTGAAGAGAAGATTTTTTTAACGACAGAAATAAATATTTATTCATCACATAAAAAGGTAAAACAAACCCACGATACAACATGTTTGCATAAAACTCATGTAAAACTGATAACGTTCTACCATTTAGTCAACTGAATCAGATGGTATTGAATTGGCATACATCTGCCACTTAGTCACCTTTCCAGACCTTTCAGTTAACATTCAGTTAACAAAACGAAATATGTTAACTTGAAATTGCGATATCTTAAACAAAAGCATTTCCGCTCACTCTAATGTTTATCACAAGCACATCATTTAAAAAGAATCTATTTAACATATTGAAATATATAAATGTTCTTAAAGCACTTCTCTTAATGGTTAAGCATTTATTTTTTTAAAGAAACTTAAGATGCAGTTGGCATTTAATACATCAACCAACACAAAAATAATTGTTAAAAATAACATTTTTTCAAGAATCATTATATGTGTCTATCAAATACATGTACGATTTTCTATAGCTTTGGCTTCTTGGTATTACTGATGTGTGTTAATCATCCCATCGACATTTCTCAACATACATTTACACCGAGACGTCCGAGTAACTTGATGCATAAGAAAGGCTCCTTCTTGAATATTCTTAAAGTTAAATAAAAATATTTGAAAACAGGCAATCGTAATTGTATAAAAAGTTTAAACACTGTCTGAAATCATACATGTATGCAATATTTGAACTTTGCAATAATCATGAAAACACCTAGGATAATTGTATTGAAAACAGATATGATAATCTAACACAAGAAAATAATTTCCTGTGTCGGCTACTTTATGTTTTAAATAATTTTCAACATAAGAAATTCATTTCATACCAGTCATATAAATATTCCAAAAATGATTGAGACAAACATCATAGCGGTATTCCCGTCCAATCTGCAATAGAAAGACACAGTGACTGCGTAAGTTTTGTTTTGCATTGCTGTATATTTAAGTGAGACCTATCAAGTAAGTTTACATGATGACTACAAAATTATTTGTATTTTTTTGTAAGCTTTATAAGATTTATAACAATATGTCCTCCTCTCTGATACATGTACACATTATGATTGAAGAGATTGAAGAGATTAAAGAGATAAGGAAACATTTATTAGCCAGAACCCAATTGCCTATTAAACAATGTCAACATCTCTTACTTAAAATTCAGGATCTCTTAAATATAATACCAGCAATAATTCACAATTTCCATAGTAATATTAGCGTTACTATTCATTTTATAAAATCGTTTTTTACGAAGTTATTTATTCTTGTGTAAGCTATCTCATGCTTTGTATTGTATGCTGTTATTAAATTGCGCTTCTATTTTTTACCTTGCAGTAGAAGATGTTGAATTATCTTGAGAAATGAGACGATTTTGTCGTGCCAAGTTATAGCATGTAGGATCTAGTTAATACAGAGTAAAAATTTAAATTGACATATAGAGAATAAATAATAATTATTCGTTTTTTTACTTGAAATTTAGCAGTCTTTTTCAAACAGCTGTGAAAAGTTCATTAAGAATTTGATAAAGTGTACCTTTATATCTAAAAAAGTAAACTAACCCTTTCACGTTCGTACCCGCAAAATTTACCAATTTTTACAAAAAAACCCAAACATTTATGGTGCACAAAATTTCGAATCTTGACATCTTACGATCGTAATGAAATCCACATAAAAATTGTATATGTATGTTTCCATAATTCATGCACAAATTCATGAATACAAACATTTTCTCCCTGAAAATAAGTAATGTACAAGTCCCAGATCTAAAAATATTAATCAGTTTCGGAATTTGAATGTGTATATTTTGGCATGTTAATAACACATTGACATATAAACGCGTTTGCTTCGTTTCAATGCGTTATATTTAAACCTTCTATAACTTGCCAGAATTACGATACCAATACATTACATTTGTATGCCTCTGCTGAGTTGTAATTGCTTGGACATGGCGGTTCATGGTTAGTACATTCTGTTGCATAGTGATCTTGTATCATTGCACCTCTTGTGTTGAACTCTGTACAATAGCCTATTTTAAGACACTAATTTAAGAAAAACAGAATGTATATTCTGTGAAAAAAATACTTAGCATAATTATTGTAAAATATTGCACATACCCAAGATAGAGCGATTAAATGCACAAACTTCTAAGGTGTCATTCATCCAACCATTAACAACACAATGATACTGGAAAACATGTTGCTGTGGATTCAACCCAGAACAGTTCTGTTTGATGGACTGACAGTCCATTCTCTCTGCCGCCTTAGTCCAGGATACAGCGTCTGTAGGACAATGAGTAACGTAATTCACTTTCAGGAGTGAGTATTCACATTGTGTGTAAGTTGATACCTAGAATGTAAATATCCTATTGCAATATTGAAGTAATTAATACACTAAGGTATTGTATTTCAATGTTTTGGTTTTTTTTTTAATTTTTTTTTTTTTGGTTTTCGTTTTTGTTTTTGTTTTTTTGTTTTTGTTTTAGTTTTTTTGTTTTTGGTTCTTTTTAATTGAACAAATGACTTAAAAGATGCACAGGTAAATTATGAATTTAGTGTACATGTACATCATACATTACAAAAGAACACCCGATATTCTGTCACATTAATTACATGTACAGCCTTCCACTTGTCACTTTTTAGGTCACATATTTTACAATACTATGCATTGCCATTACTATATCGTGCTTAAAATAAAATGATTCACTTAAGATTTATTTTATTATATCAACTATTATGCCCCCCCCCCCTCTGCAATTCAGTTTGGTTTGCAGAGTGTGTTGCACAGTTAATACGTGTACACATTATTACGAATAGGAATGCCAAAGTACACTAGCAACCTCTTATAATACAGTGTCCACTAATGTTATAAAGTTGCATTTATTTAGTGGTCAAATACTGAGCGTTAATGATATAATTTTATCATTAACGAACTACCTAACCGTCCAATAATGATATAATTTCAAAATTACATCATTAAGGGTAAAAATTCACGTCCACTAATGATATAAGATCTGCGATTCAAATGATAAAAGTTTTGAAAGATATTGCCTACAGTTAACAACACAGGGATTATTAACAAGGCCGGGGTCGCCCCAACTCCCTTTCCTGTTTTCGGCTGAATAAATTGATTGTTTTGTTTGTTTGGTTTTTTTTTTGTATTGGGTATTGAAAGTAATATATATCTTGATTAAAATGTAGATATAAAAAACAATAGGCTAAGAACTCCTTCCTATTTGAATACAGTTTATGAATGAAAAGTTTCTACGTTTAAGTTTAATGGAAAAGGCATACAAAAAGTCCTCCACCCCCTCCAAATAAGGTATTTAGGGTCTTTGCGGTTTTAACAAGTACATTTGGGTCTTACTTTTTTCCTATATGCTTTGGATTATTGGGGAGGGGGGGGGTCCCTTTAGACTATAGCTTTGGCATAAGTCCTTGACAACGCAGCACTCCACGTGTCTAACTCATTTATCTACAGGTGTATGTAGCATGTGAAAATATGATCAACTTTAGGCGAACTATCAATTGCAATAATTTTTACTTAAACTATTTAAAAGATTTGATAACTTCTTGTTTTAGTATGTACAAAGACGTATACATAACTACTAAACCAAAGTTAAAATTTTAAAATAATATTCCTTTTCCTTCAACAATTTACTGCACAAAAGGCGCATAATATCAAAATTGAATTATATAAATAGATAAAACATTTAACGGAGACCAGTAAATGTTATAGTGTATATGATTTTCTGGAATACCACTGCAAGGAGTATAATTTAGTGTCAAACACACATGCAAATCGTATATATGCATTATCCGTATAATATCATCATGTATAATGCTTAATTATTGACCTGAATTGTTTCTACTTATAGATAGACTGCTAAAATATGCACAATGGTAAAATCTTTTTTTTCTTTTAAAGCGGGTCCTTACTCGGCATTATTTAGATTGAAGTACATAACTTGTGTAATGTGCTCAATAGAATTATCAATATATAATTTTCAGTAATAAGCAAGTCCCAAAAATATGTGTTAATAATTACTTTTATCATATTGAAAATTTTGAATTTACTGGGTCGGTGTCAATTTATAAGTTGTCATATTGTACATTTTGTGTTGACATCCAATTCCCGGACCTTTGTCACTCTTTGTCATTGCACATTTCAATTGAAATAAATTTTAGGGCTTCTAAAACAAAATTATTGCATTCATTTCGCGATGTTTTGTATTTTAGCGCAATATAATATATCATTATACATGAACATGTATTATAATAAGTTTCACTTTCAAGGGACAATTCTGTATCCAGTATTAATAAAAATTTAAAGTGTATATATCAAATCAGGTTTAATTGCAAATTTGTCTAAACGCTAATGTGTCATCATTATTGTAGTTAAGAACCATATATCTATAAAATATTTTGACTTTTAAAAGAGAATCACAAATTAAGTTTATGATTGTGCATCAGTATCAGCGAGTTTAATCGGCTTCGATTTTCAGTAACATTTGCATTTAATATTGATGCATCTACAAGTATATACATCGTAAGTTATAAAAATATTATATACTGTTTATATATAAATTACAACAAAAAACCCCCAGTATAGTGAAGTCGCTAATTCCGGGTCACGTCAGACTTTTTCTTTGATATTTTACAAAGCTATTCTATTTAAATTTTATACTCTATATAGATATATTGAAAGTACATTTTATGAGTTACTAAGCATTCATTTTGTTTTTCAAAATAAATTCCCGGAAACAATATTTACAGAGGCAGTTCAACAAGGCATGGTTTCCCCACTTTCGAATCATTTTCTCCATTTTCGGGTCATGTGACTTCAAAGTTTCCGTAATATCGGGTAAGCGTCTCAGAACACAGTTTTTTAAAAATATAATTTGCAGCATTGAACAAATAATGCCGATCAGAAAATATATTTACAACTACTGATACTCAAGTAACAGGGACCAATTTCTAAATGTAAATGACAGTTGTGATTCAAAATGAAATGATCGTCATTATGTCAGAATTGTGACAAAAAGAAAAATAAACTCAAATAAAAAAACCCAAACAAACAAGATAAATGAAATGACATCTGAGCTGAATCTTTTTTTCTCTCTTTCACGTTATCTTAAATCCGCAGAAAAGTATGTTTCAGGTAAAGTGACCCGCAATTGACATATAACTGAATGTTTGTGCAATATTTTTCATTCATTAACGCCCTCCCAAAACTTTCACATCAACCATGCTGAAGCGTAAATAATGAATGTAGCATGTCAAAGATGTGTGAAAATCTCCATCTCGAAAGCGCTTGATTTCTAATTTCGTTTCTCGGAGGGTCTGTAAATGTTAATTTTCGAATATCGTTTAATAAAGACAGAAAGGCCTATAGTTTGTGATCAATGTATTTTTTGTTTTTCTTCTTCTTCAATTTAAACAAAGTGACATGAAACACACACGAGTGACCCGGAATTGGAGACGACCCGGAATTGACGACTTTACTGTAGCTGTTTTCTCGGGAAGCATACGTTTTCATGAATATTTTTTTAAAGGTAAAGTTATTTCTAAATGTGTTGTAAACTTATTTAGGGTAAATGTTGTAGAAAAAAATGGTTTAGAAAAATATAATGTAAGTTTGTAAAAAGTAACTTATAAATCTAATATGAAGGCCTTTCATTACATGTAACATGCTTTATGAAAGAAATGTCGTAAAGAAAGGCACCTTGCTTTTCATATACATTTTTAAAGTAGATGTATTTCTCACCTACCAATTAGCAGGCGTAGATTTAAACCCAAATTTAGTCCCGACTAAGTTTCCGCCTTTTTGTGGAACGCAACTTAGTCGGGTTTTGAGGTTTAGTCCCTGATTTAGTCTGGCTAAGCTTACGCCTGGACGTAGGCCTTTTTGAGAAACGGGCCCCAGGTGAGTGAATGGGGTAGGATTTTTTTCAGAACGGGGTAACTAAGTACGCGAGTTGACTAACCAACGTCATGGCGAAAAGTGTAGGACGGGTTTACTAGTAGCATGTACATGTATCGCGGGCAGATATCATTGATCGGACATCTCTGGTTAATACAAAAAAGTTTTTAACTAAAATGGAACAATTGGATGCGATTCTAGTTTTGATGAAGAGAACTTTCCAGAATGGGATGTCCAGGATCGCGGTTTGACTAATGAACGTCATGGCAGCAAGTGTCATACAAGTTAACCAGATAATTTGGATCTGAGAACTTCGGTTTGAAATGTTTAAAATATGCAAATGACTATGCAATCACTAGCGGTTTTTTTTTAAATTTTATACATTTTTATACCACAACAGATTGGTAGTAAACCTTATTCATTAATTTGTAAACAATTGCAATGAACAGAGTTGTGCCCTGCGTCTATATGATTAAATGATGTATCGATGTATTCATAAAAAGGGGATTTTTTTTGGGGGGGGGGGGGGGCCCGCCCTCTCCATCCTCAATTGTTGGTTTTTGTTTTCTTTTTTCGAAACAGTCCTTTCTCTAAACAAAATTATTCGGAACAGTGATAAAGAAATTATCGACGCACTAAATACCCACTCCCTGGTTTGAAAACACAAAAATAGGTTTTTTTTCATGCAGTCAGTTGCAACAAAAAGAATTAAGGCTATGTACATGTATATGTTATCCATTTCAGTTTAGATTTTTCAACTTTGCCCGCTCTTCTAAATGTCCAGCTAATATAAGCTGCCATGAAGGTTGTTTCTTTATTTAAATTTTATAGAATAGGCAGAAGCAGCAATTAAAAAAAAATGGGACACAGTATATACAAAAATGAACAAAATATATGGTTCAACATAATAAACAGTGTATCATAATAATGCGTAAAGCGTAAATAATAAGTTTTTGGGCAATGGTATACTATAGTATATAGTGTTGCAAAAATGTGCTCATATTTATGAACTTATCGAGACTTGTTTCAACT
The DNA here is from genome assembly GCA_016163765.1 of Magallana hongkongensis. Lineage (NCBI taxonomy): Eukaryota > Metazoa > Mollusca > Bivalvia > Ostreida > Ostreidae > Magallana > Magallana hongkongensis. The sequence goes on along the minus strand of WFKH01011925.1, from coordinate 16,847,671 downwards.
GAATGTTTTCATTGTTTTTGTACAACTAACCATTAATCGAAAATGTATTCAAAAGATTGGGTTTTTTTTTTTCTAAAGGTAGAGTGAATTATGGCCAACTTAGGACCAACTTTGGTACCATCGAAATAAAATTTGTTTGATCAGTTTCTGCTTTTTTCTAAACCCTCTGTAATAGCGATATACAATAACTTTCTTTGAATGATCGTAGTGCATGTAACACGTGAATAATTAAATAAACTATGTCTGCAACTTAAGTTCAATTGTTATTAATTTTCAGTTTTACGATAAAAATAACCCATTCCAACATTACAATTGCGTTTCATTCTGAGAATCTTAACTTATGATTTAAGACATTTGCCAATAAAACAAAAAAAAAATGCCTACACCAAAGCAATTGCTTACAAATTTGATAGTTCAACACACACGAGAGAGACACACATGAATGATGTATGTAAACAATAATTGAATTTTACCTGATGGGTAATTATTGCAAAATTCATTAAAAACCTACTTTCATTTTTGATAAATCAGCCTGAAATGGCAAAATTGAGAGTGGATACGCTTTGGCGGATCCAAGTCAGTGGGAGTGTGCATCATAATATACACTTGAAATGAAATAATATTAAATGATTACGTCAAGAGTGAATATATTTACTGGGAACTTAAAGTATACATAGAAGTTAAGATTTGACAAGTTTTGAATTAATGAAATAAGGCAATTCGTTTCTTCAATGCACGATTTTAGTTTTGATGGATAGAACTCATTCGCTTGCAAAGCACGAGCTCTGGTAAGAGATGTGACATTAACTGTAGTTTTCTGTCCATGAACTAGAGTTTACACCTGATAAATCTAGTATTTCTTAAATAATTCAAATCGTAAGATTAGTGTGTTGCAACATTTACTGTTTTAGAGTAAGATTTATTCCAAATAAGTAAAGAAAATAACGATACCTGTTGAATGATCACGAGCAAGGCAGCACAAATACTCCATTGCTCGCATATATCAAAAATGAATATCATGCTGTCCTCCAGCTTCACAGACAATCTAGAATGAATGCAAAGTAATAATGTTCTGATAAAGACGCGGATATCATTTTTCCTCTAATTTAACATTATCATACAAAAAAAATATGTTACAAAGGCAATCTTTGAAATATAAACAAGCTTGAACATTTTCTTTACTCTGCCTATTTATATAAACATAAATCGAAACAGTAAAACAAGACTAAAACCTGGAAATTTCTACTTTCATTTTTGGTAGCAGTTCTAATTTTGTAGGTTAAATCATCATTTTGTTAAATAGACACTACAGCTCATATTGCGCAAGTACCAAGAAATGACAGTTACTCGTAACTTTCTAAGTTACAACTATGAACAAAACTACGCTTTGTAAAATCTAAAAATCCACAATTTATCGCTAAAATTATAAATTTTATACGGCCTATGAAGTAAATATTGCTAGCCAGGGGTCGTCCTCCATCCTCATTTCTTCAGGCTCTTCCTCCATTCTCATTTCTTTGGGCCTCTCTTCCATCCTGATCTCTTCAGGCTTCTCCTCCTCCATCCTCATTTCTTTGGGCCTCTCCTCCATTCTGATCTCTTCAGGCCTCTCCTCCATCCTCATTTATTCAGGTTTCTCCTCCCCTGTCCTTGTATCTTCAGACAACGTTCAACATCGCATGTGCATTGATTATAAACCTTTCAGCGTGGCTTTCAGCAAGATGATGAAAACAACACTAATGTTGGCAGAGATGGAGACAAAACACAAAACAATAAAAAACAAAGTGCGAACAATATATCTTGTAAGAGATTAAAGAAAATAAATATCATTGTGTCATCAATACATCATTTTATTATAAGAATATTTTAACAAAAAAAGACATCAAAGAAAAATTGAGATAAGGATTTTCTTTTTTCAGTTGTATACATGTAACTATAAGAATTGACGTTGCTTTTTAAAAAGTTAATCAATGCATCTAAAATACATAGTTGATACATGTAATGCGTATATTTTTTTGTGCGCTGACAGCCTAGTCCATTAACCTGATTGAGTAAATTTCCCACTTGTCGTGCATATATGAATAACGTATGTGCAACGCCCATTTAGTACTTCTGCAACATATTTTTTTTCAATATTTGACATCCTCATGTACATGTGAAGTGTAATCTGCGGTTTTCCGAATCCATATCACCCGTCTGTATTTAGGGCCGTTAAAAAGAATTTGTTTAAAAATAGCTTTGTAAGTACCTGCGACCCTTTTGGATCATTAAGTTACTGTCACGATATTATTATATTTATTATATTGTTCTGAGAACCAGCACATCAGTTTTTGCACTTTCTGTTTATATTTCAGTTTCAAGATTGAAGTACAGTCACCACTTAAAGTAGGTTGCCTGAATCGAAGGCAAAATTCATGTTTATTACATCTATTTTTAGAAAATAAAATTCCCGTAAAAAGACGTGGGCGAAATGAAAGTAAAGGGCACTACTCGTGTTCCTTTTTATAAGTTGGCAATTGACCAAATGAGGGAGTGTCAATTCTTATAATGTTGATTGTTGAACAGATGGAATTATCAAATTTAATATGTTGGTTTCATGGTGTATTTGGCCGGTCTTATAAATAGTGCGTACCTTAATCAAAAGAAACATGTCCTCTTTTACTTGAATAGCATACATACATCCTTGTAGTTAAATCAATAAATATAATTAAAATGCACATTTGACACACAGCCATTTAAATTGTTTGCGGGTGCGACCAGTCAGCAGGGGATGCTTACTCCTCTAGGCACATGATCCCACGTCTGGAATGTAATAGAGGTCCGTATTTGCTCAAGGTTTGTATTTTGACCATCAGAAACAAAGCAAATCATCAACGTTTCGTTTTCCCTATTATGACATGTTCCCAATTTTGATATTTACCTCGATCACAACACGCCAAATTGTGACAAGGAGCATACGGCGGGTGTCACCGGTCAACAGGGGATGTTTACTCCTCCTAGACACCTGGGGCTCGTAACATAAAGGGTACTTAAGTCTAAGACAGTGCTTAAGTAGGACTTATGTACATTCTTAGACTTAAGTCTGTAACTAGAAGAGTGCTTAGCTAGGACAATTTACCCAAAACTTAGGCGGCCGGTAGAGGTGACTTAAGTATGCCCTAAGTGTTGTTTTCATACTTTTAGAAGTTGTATTGTTGATTATTCCAATTCAGCATTTGAATACGGTGTATTAATTACATATTTACACAAAATCAATATTTTAATATCCACCAATACAAAAGTTTTGATTTAACTGATATAAATTCTAACAGTGGTCGTAGTGAGCTATAACATTTTCCATATATTATACAACTGTGCTGCTGAATAGGTTGTAAACACGTAATGGTAAGTTTACAAGAAGTAACTATATTTATGTTTGTTTGACCCCTCCTATGAAATCATAACAGTAACTCGTAGGTAATAGGAATAGGAATGGTCATTTATTCAAAACCTATTAGAATAAATGACAGACAATGAACGTATATACAATCAATAAAATAGACTGGGAACAAAAATGTTATGCAGTAAAAACACAAGGTTGGTGCCAATCTTTGACTAGAAAAACATGCATTTTACAAAAGAAGCACCTGAGTCAACAAAGTACGTTAAAGCTAAAAAATGTCCCCGAGTCCGGATTGTAAAGTTGTATAATAAAAAACATATTGTAGATGTAAACTTATGTACAGGTACAACCAAAATGACAATATAGGGCGTTATCTGCCACCGTAACAAGGTAGCATTACAGCATCAGTGTAATAAGACAAAACCACCAAATGCTGGCTTGTTACCGCCCCCATCAGCCGCTGCAACAGGCTACACGGACATCCAAATTCAAAATATGGGCCGATGGAAGTCCAATGCTTTTAAGAAGTACATACGCATTCCATCTATTAATCCACATTAGTTTTGCCAAAATTAAGATCTAACAAGTTTACCTTACGACAGGGGCTTAAGGTTACCTTAAGACAGGGGCTTAAGGTAAACCTCTTTAATAATATGGTTGCTTAAAGGCAGGGGCTCTAAGTTTGCAGTATATTGTGACACAAACAAACAGCGTAGTTTTTTCTTGAGACAGGGGCTTAAGAAGATAGTTTTGAACATGCCATGCTTCATTTCAGTTTATTATGCGTTAATTTGACCAACTTTGAAATATGTTCAATGCATAATATTTTTCAAAGTTAACTTTTTTGCACTTAGTTGGGAATAGGAATGGTCATTTATTCAAAACCTATTAGAATAAATGACAGACAATGAACGTATATACAATCAATAAAATAGACTGGGAACAAAAATATTATGCAGTAAAAACACAAGGTTGGTGCCAATCTTTGACTAGAAAAACATGCATTTTACAAAAGAAGCACCTGAGTCAACAAAGTACGTTAAAGCTAAAAAATGTCCCCGAGTCCGGATTGTAAAGTTGTATAATAAAAAACATATTGTAGATGTAAACTTATGCAATATTTCTTCCTTGCCTATAAGAGAAGATAGGTTACGAGACAACCGAAATCTGCGTTCACCAGTGTAAGGGATTTTAAAACCCTGAGAAAAACCGTCTATTAAAAAATCAGAAGTAGCTTGGTTGTATCCAGATAAATAATGTTGAAGTTGTTGAACATTAACTGGAGTAACAATAGAATCAGAGCTTTCTGATTGGGGCTGATGTATCTGAGCTAGAGTTTGGGCCTTGTTTAGGGTGCTGTGACAGTGGCTTGTTATTTTGTCTAAACTTTGGGCATTGGCGCTTATGATGCCTTGCTGCACAGATTGGGCAGACATGTGGGTGGGGACATCCTTTTGTCTTGCAGAATCCATTGTTATTGTATGAGAAACAGTATCGGTGTTTTTGCTGTGTACTGGAGGCACGAAAGGGCTGGTTGTTATTTTTAAGTTTAAACTCGAGTCCCTGCGCCATGGCCTCTTGGTATAGCTCTATGTTTTTAGATTGCCATGGGCAGGCTTCAGGATCGAGCTGTCGCCAGCGTCTAAAACTTTCGTCATAAGCAATGGCTGCTTTGTCCCCACTAGTTTTAGAAATTTTCTGGACTATTTGTCCATACGCCATAAGATTTGGTACTTCTTTTGGATGTTTTTCGGCATAAATTGCCACAAAAACATGAAAGCATTCAATCCATTTATAAACTGAAGTGATTGGGGTTTTATGTTGTGTCTTTTGAAAAAATAGTTGTCCATCTTTCTCCACAGTTTTATAGCTCTCTTCATTGTCTGGGTCGTTTTGTTTTAGGAGTAAAGAAAACTTAACATATTCGTCACTTTGGATTTTGGCCCGGGTTTTTTGGTCTACCCCAAAGTCAAAGATAAAGCAGATAGGGTCTGAGGAGGAGTGGAGTCAACCAGACAATCTTGGTTACCTGTAGAAGTACTCTGTACATGACTACCGCCTGTAATTTCGTGTAGAAGGGTAGGTGGCTGTACTGCTGCATTTGGCTCCAAAGGCATAGGCTGAGGAGTGTCTGTAGCCCTCGTCTTGTTTAAATAATCCGCAATGCAGGACTTAAAAGTGTCTTCGATTGTAGGCATTATTTTGGACATGCATTGTTGTAATAAAGTACTCATGTCCTTACTGCTGGCGGCCGCCGATGGTGAGGTTGCAGTGGATGAGGGATCAAGATGTTTGGTTGTAGTCCGTTTTCGTTTAGGCCTGGATGCCATCCTATTAAATATTAATAATACAATCACTAAACGATAAAACTAAAGCTTTTAGAAAAAGGAGTACTAGACCTCCAAATGTTTATGTATATCAGCCGTATATCTATATGGGTGAATCATATAACCCCATATAATATCAGAGAATAATATAATCACACACTATCAACCAAAGTTGAGTGATA
>WFKH01011925.1:16809212-16825804 GCA_016163765.1 Magallana hongkongensis | reverse complement strand
CATGATAGAAAAAGTTGTGATTTTATGTATGATAAATCAATTTTGTCAAACAAACACGATGTTTTACAACGGAAGGTATGATTTATAACTTTATTATCGGGATGAAATAAAATCTGTAATTCTTGCTAAATTATTATTGAACTTTAGTTTAACATCGAATTCGAGAATTCTTTCTGCAGAAAACGTACATGCTGTGCAGGTTTTAGATATGACAGTAGTAGAGAAATATGTGTTGGTAAGTGACTTGTTTACTAAATCTTTAAGAATATATTTCTAAAGTATCTTTATTGATCATAAAACAAATTGTTGCTCATTTAAATCTTTTTTCTTTGATATTATGAACGATGTTCTTTTAATCATCTCAAACAGATGGGATGTTATGGATAAAGGTATAAATGCATCAAATGCATCAAACAAGAACAAGTTTTACCAAAATGCGTTCGATAAAAATTAAGCATGTGCATGTAGATATTTTGATTGAAAAAAATTGGTCAACCAGTTGAAATTTTGTTTAGGTCAGTAACTGATTGAAACAGTTTTTGTAAGTAACTGCTAAAATTGGTTTTACATTACGGTATTGTACATTTACTGTGTGTACTATATTTCATATAATCCTCAGAATTATATCATGTATCTATCATTTAAGTTTGTAGTTCAACTACATGTAGTTGCATGGAGGTTCATGTTGTAAGAGGTTTGTGTGTGGCGGGTTAAGGGATAACAACACCTTTATTCTTGATAAAAAGGGGACAGCCATCATTTCCTCAAAACATACATGTAGTTCGTAAGACGTATCTATCATTAGTAAAAAAACACCTTAGCTCTAGTTTTCTATTATTCATAGTCTCATGATTTTGTCATTGAATGATATTCTTGACCCAGCCCTGTCTTATAATTCAATATATAATGATAAGTTTTGATATAGATTTAATCTATTATAAAGGACCACGAATTAAAAACAAAACCACCTATTTCAGTTTTCGGAGTCCCTGGACATGTAACCGAAACACCTATAGTAAAAATATTGGGACCCGCAATTGAGACATAAACTGTACGGAAAAAGGAACTAGTTATCAATTGTTTTTCTTGTTTTTATTTGTATTTTAGAGTGTTCCAAAGGATATTTTGGCGCCAATTACAAAAAAACACGTCGGACTCCGTTTACAATGACCACTAAGATTATGTTTTTGTTCTCATCTTTTTGCAGAAACAAACTTCTTCCGCATAAAATTACATACAGAAAGAGTCAAAACTTTCATGAATACTGGTAATGCAGGATACAACAATTTCCGGAAACTTAATTCATCCTCCCTTCGGAATGACACAGAAAATTACAATGACAAAAAATTGCCGATCAATACAACAACTGAAAACAATGCAGCACCGATTGAACATCCGTCATTATTCTTGTTTGTTTAGGAACCATCATACTTGGGTTGTACGTGGCATCATACACAATTGAATATTTTACCGTTTTCAAAGAATTGATATGTGGTCGGAATACAAACAAAAGAAACTGGTTTGACAGAAATGGGGGTTGTGACATCTAAAATTAATATATTGTCAATGGAAATATTAGCACTGTATGCAATCGTGTTTTTTTTTTATTTTCATAATGTTTCATATTTCATAATCAAAACTGTAGCTTACATAGCTGTTATACAATGCATGTGAAAGCTATCTTAATTTCTAAAAACGAATACGTATCGCGTAGTTTTCATAAAAATTAAATTTCCTTATTCCTTATTTATCAAGCATTTTGACGGTCATTTGCATGCATGTGATCATGAAACATGAATATTCTTCATTTGTTGAAAATCAACATGCTCTTTACTGAGTAATTATAGGGTACATTTTGTAAAGTTTGCATAATTTTTCGAGGCTTGAAGGAATAATATTTGAAACATATTTTTCAAAATTGTAACGATACTCAGAAATAAAATAAATAAATTTAAGGAAGTACTTGGCAGCTGCAAACTAATATTTCGCAGAAAGATTTGCGGAAGAATAAATCATGCTTCGTTTTACTGTATGAATATTACAGGTACCAAAAAACCTCAAAAAGGGAATCAGTTTAGAGCAAATTAAATTTACGCACGCCAAGCAAAACTAAATGGAAGAAAAACGTACACGTAGTTCTCATACATTGTATTGATTCTGTCAATCATTTTTACTTTTTTGGTGCAATATTACTGTCATATGCCATGATAATCTTTTTAACATTATGTTAACGTGCATCAATTCACTGGAAATGAACTTAATTTTAAATTTTTTAATAAGTCAAAGTAGCTTAGAAGTCAAAATCACGTTTAGGAACATCATAATAATTGAATTATACACTGTATCTAGTTTCTTATTCATCTATAACCTACCAGACTTAATCTATGCAGTCATGTTTTAAGTTAACATTGCAAACGTAATGTCGAATCGAGTGTATGTATTTTTACTTATGGACTGATCATAAATTATTTTATAAACAGGAGATAGATTATAATCAATTTGAATTCATCCAAAACAATAAAAATGCATTCCTTAGATGTTACATCAAATTTTATATTGTTAAGTTACACGAACTATTCCTCTCTTACTGTTTCGAGATTTTACATCCCAAACCTAAAAAAGAAGGATGAAAAAAGTAAAAGAAGAAAACCCATAGCAACATATATTATTTTAAAAAGCAAAGAATATTGTTCAAATAGATATGTTTAAGCATTATTTCAAAATCTCGTTCGATGAGAAGCAGTATCTTTCTAAGAAAATCTTTTTGTTTGTTTAATATTACCTATTCATTCACTTCTTTCTGAAAACTCTAGGTTTATGTTGTTTGTCTTTTTTTTTTTTAATTTTGTTGTCCGAACTTAAAGTAATGACCTCTTAGTGCGACCTAATAGCTGCACTGTCTACCATTCCTGGGTATTATAAGCTTATTGGCTTTAGCTTTAGGATGTTTTCTTTCAGGAAAACTCTAAGAAAATACCTGTTAATTATTCATTGTTTTATTTGTTAATTATTTAGTAATTAGCATCATACATATTACAGCAACAGTGCATAACATTACACATAAACATTGATAAAGAAAAATGTAGGGGAAATGAAAAAAGAACATAATTATGCCAAAAAAAAAAAAAAAAAAAAAAAAAAAGAATATGTGAAATTGGGTATTGAGACAATTGCAACAAAACAATAGATAATGTCTATACAAAACGACTACAGTTACTTAATATTGATATGGAAACATTATGTTGTTAAGTAGGTCTATATTAAAATTATATATCTGTGAACATCATGTATACAGTTTTTATACTTGGTACAACTACTGTACATATACATATGATATTTAATGTAACACAATAGTTATTATAAACCTACAGGTGAACTCAGAACCGTTTGCTTTCAACCAGAAATTTCTGGACAAGATAAAAATTATTGTTTTCACTTTCAGATTAATTAGCGTTACCATATAACAACAATTCAATATTAAGGAAACATGAAATTGTCAGGATTGTATTGATCCTAACTCTGGAATATGTATTACAGAGTAATAAAAAAACTGATCAGTACTTTCATCTTCGCGGCAATTACAAAGAGGCGAGTTGATTAATTTTCTTTGAAACAAATAAAGATTAAGACAACTACATTCTAGTCTGAGTTTGGAGTGAAAAGTTTGGCCTATTCTGGAACATCAATAAGAAATAATTTGGAATTTTAATCCTACTTGTATGTCTTAAAGCTATGCAATGAAGGATTTGATTGCACATATTTGGGTAATGCATTCCATCGTCGTATTGAAGCTGGGAAGAACGAATTAAAGAAAAGCTGGTTTCTTGAATTGATTTCCCACAGTGGGTGCGTTGTTCTTGTGTTGTAGTTATGTCCTTGAGTTTTTAGAGACTGGATGATCGGATATAAGTAATTGGGAGTCATATTGTGATATATTTTGTGAAGTTGAATATGACGATGATTTTTCCTACGTTTTGATAATGGTTCCCATCCCGGTTTTTTTTTATAAAAGATGTCTGGATGCCAGTCTATTCCCCCCGTTACTTTTCTGGCTGCTTCCAACTGTATGATTTCAATCTTATCGACCAGATATTCTTGTATACTGTCCCATATAATGTCTGCGTATTCTAAGACTGGTCTTACAAATGAAAACTATAGTTTTTGCAAAGATTTTCTATCAAGGATATACTTGAATATTCGAAGCATACCAAGGCGCGAATTGGCTTTCTTTACTGTTTCATCTAAATGTAAATTCCAAGACAAATTACTACTATCAATAACTCCTCAGTGTTTGTGAGTTTCTACTACTTTCAGATGAACATTATTAAATATTAGTGAGGGGTGAAAGGGTTTCTTGACCTTATTAGATATGGTTAGACATTCAGTTTTGGTGGGGTTAAAAGACACCAGCCACTGTTTTGACCATGTATGTATTTGTTCAAGATCAGTATTTGATAAACATTCTGAAGTATCAGCATTATCAAATATAAAGTGAGGTATCGTCAGCAAACAGTTTGACCATACATCTAATATCGGGGACAAAGTCGTTTATATATATAAGAAAAAGTAAGGGACCAAGTATGCTACCTTGGGGTACCCCAGCCTTAATATGGCCAATCCCGGATTTGCTGCCATTGTTTAGGACGTACTGTTTTCTATCATGTAAGTAATTTCTAAACTATTCGAGTGTAGTTCTCCTCGAATTCCAACTTTTTCAAGCTTGTACAATAGCCCTATATGCCATATTTTGTCAAAGGCCTTGCTAATATCGAAAAATACAACTCTAACTTCTTTACCCTGATCGACTGCTTTGTAAAAATCACTGGTCATGCTTGATAACTGATTGACCGTAGAATCATTAGGTCGAAAGCCAGATTGGTGCGGGGTGATAATATTATTGGTGAGAATAAAGTTGTATAAATATTTGAAAATACACTTTTCCATACATTTACCAAGGACACTTACATGTAATATTGATATCGGCCTTATTTGCTAACGATATTGTTGGCGCCTTTTTGAATACAGGAATAACGTTTGCAATTTTCCATTGGGTATGGACTGTAGACTTACGGAGCGATAAATTGAAAAACATGCAGAGTGGTTCGGCAATAGCTGGCGAAGCTTGTTTTAGTAATGTGGCGTTGATACAATCCGGCCCGGTAGCCTTGCTCGTGTTTAGTGTTTCTAATACATCTGTAACATCTTGTATAGAAATCACTATCTTTGAAATGGTACAATTGTCACTAAACTTTCGTCGTTTGGCAACTCAGTATTTTCGTTGGTAACTAGTGATTGTGAACAGAAATAATTGTTAAATAAATCTACTTTAATTTTATTGCCACTTATTGGCAGGCTGTGTTCGTCACTTTTGATTGGAAGATAAGTACTTGAATTTTTAGAACCGGTGATTTTTCTTAATATAGTTCAAAATTTTTTAGAGGTTAAGTTACCTGTTTTTAATATTTGATATCTTATCGTAATATGTTTGTTTTGCATTTCTTATTTTATTTACACATAAATTTCTTGTTTTCCTAAATTTTGCCCAGTCATAGGGAGAATTTGTTGTTTTAGCAATAAAATGAAGACGTTTTCTAGCTCTGATAAATTTTCTAATATTATTATGCATCCATGGCGGATCATTTGGGCGTGATGTAATAATTTTATTTGGTCAATATCATTACTGTGCAGACTATCCTTGTCTTGGTTCTTTAAAATGAATTGATAAACTCGGAAATCAGTGTTTGAAAAAGACCATATTTTTCTCTTATATGTTCTTGTATAGGATTTCGGTAGTTTTAGTACACAAAAAATTGGACAGTGGTATCTTATGTTGCTCGGAAGAATATTATCCTCAACACCTGATAATTTGATAATATCTTTATTATTAAAGATCTACTGATATTATAAAATAGCAACGAATGTAAACAATCAGCCGCCATACTTTATCGATAGACGCCATATTAGTTGATGTTCTCTGATGTTACCTGCTAACCATATATAGGTCCTATACTCCGTCACCCATGAGCGCATTTGTCGATAAACAAAGTACCTCTGTACTCCTCGACAAGGTGACGAAGTGCCGGTGTTTACACAGGCCTAGAAACCGCGGTCGCGTCGCAAAGAAGAATTGAAGAAGTTTGCAAGTCGTGGCATCCAATGTAAGAGTCTTGCATAAAAATGCACATTACACACATGCAAATAAAGAACACCAACACGCAAATGTGCTCATTTCAAATGTATTTCCACTTGTCATGTCTGTCACGCACGCACGCATACTCCGAGTGAACGAAATGCTTGTTTCTGACAAGCGTTTGGAAGCATTGATCAGGGAGAAGCAATTATTCGTAAAAAGGAAAAAAAATTCACAATGATGCTAACATATATTTGATAGGAAAAATTAAAAGAAACGTTTTGGATTTCAAATTTATGTGCTTATCACATCTATTTATTATAACAAAAAGAGGATGGATTTTACGCTAAGTCTTCTGAATATAGGAAGGGGGGTATATACTTTTGTATCATAAATAAATAATAATCCTAGGTCAATTTTCTTCATTATAGCGAGAGCTATAGAGATGACTTTGTGATAATGCAAAACTAGTCTGATCATCCGTGTTAGAGTATACCTGCTAAATATTATTCTTTTTATGCACCATCACAAAAGAAGCATATGGCATGTATAATTATTTCTGCCATATACACATGTAAACTTGCCAATGAAAACGATCTTGCTGTTATTGAAACCTTTTTTTTTTTTTATTTTTAACAGGAACTAAATATGCAATAAAATGCCTTTATTCAATAAAAATAATATAGTAAAATTATATCATTTTTATCAGTTTTCAATCATGACAGAACAGAAATTATCTGAAGTAAATCATAATCACGATATTTCAATAAACATCAGCTGTATACAATACACATAAACAAGCTTCAATTAGATTGATGTTCAGAATACATAAGTTTTCACTTTTCTCATTTACTACATAGTTAGAAAACTTCATAAAAAAAGACAGATGTAAAAATTGCATGAATTTTCACACTTATCTGTACAATACAAAATAAAAAAGTTATAATTATTACAGACATGGGCACCTTAAGAACTTTTACATATTGAAAGTGTATTCTGTTGATACATTATAATATTATACATAAAAATATATTATAAAAACATGAACCTTTTAATGAACGGAAACCTTTGCGTTTTGTCGTATGTTTCATACGGCGGAAATTATATGTATTTTTTTTCTTTTCTTTAGTATGCCTTTTGTATTAGCCGATGCGACCCGAACACGTTGACAATCACAGTAAAATCATTCGTGCGTGACCATTCACCTAGGTAGTACCTGGTTGGCAGATAATAGGGCTATAAAAAACTAATATGGCTGACAATGGCCTGACGTTTAAATGACTTCAGTAGAGCTTTAACAACTAATAGGTCTATTAGAGTTGCGGAATTTTCGGTAAAACTCGTACATTCGGATATAAGTAGAGAATTCCCCATTTCAAGAACGTGAGTTATTTCCCCTAATTGGAACTCTCCTATTGAAAAACTGCCCATGCGCTAAAATATAAGTCTACTCGGGCGTTCTTGACAACTGTCACAATGGACGAACGAAGGAAGAGCTCTGTTTCGGGATACCGTTCAAGGAAGTATTGCTGCATATGTAGTAATTATAGGGGGAAAACCGTAGAGGGACAAGTCGTCAGTCTCCACAGATTTCCATGCGATGCAGATAGACGGAGAATATGGCTGCAGCGAGCTAGGTTAATACGCAAGAACTTCACCTACACCAAGAATTCATACGTATGTTCTTCACATTTCGTGAATGGTAGCGGCCCCTCTGCAGCCCATCCTTTGCCGTCAATATTTCCGAATAAGGTGTTCAAAACATCGGTTAGTATAAACGATAAAACAGGTTTGATTCACATTGGGGGGGGGGGGGGGGGTAGATGTAACATATTGTAAGATAATGAATGTAATGAATGATTTCCAGTTCAGTGTTTGAATGATAATGTTGGAAGTCGTTATGCTTCAATCATATAGTAATATTCTTCAATTATATTTAAAAGTTTATGTCATTGTTTATATTTTTTTTTTAAATCTTATCTAGTAATTATCATTGGCAGGTTTGTGTGTTTTTTTTGTGTATGTTTTAATATCATATTAGCAGGTCTGTGTGTTTTTGTGTATGTTAATTAGTGTGTTAAAATGGGGGGGGGGGGGTCAAAGATAAAGCAAACATTATAATTAGTCAAGAACATTACTTTGCAATCCAGGCACCCTCAACCACAAGTGCCCCAGCTGTTCCTTTTTGTCATGAGCCAGGTGTGGAGAACAATCAGCTTCCTGAGAGTGAGGATAACCAGGATAGCCTTGAACAAACAGGTTCTTCATAATTTGTGGCTAATTACTTAATATAACTGATATAAAAATGAGAAACTTAAAATTTTGCTACATATTTGTATAATCATGTAATTCAAGGTGGTATGGGACAGCTCCATATTGTGATGCAATTCTTATTAAAAAAAAAATCATAATTGCATGCATGATTAAATTTTTTTTCTTTTCTGAAATTTTAACTCAACAGTGTAGCACAATGGGTTATATTGATAATTATGAATCTGTAAGTCATGAGTTCGAATCCCTTGATTTACTGATATACAGTATATATAATTTGAATTTCAAATGACCCCTTAAAGGATTCCTTAAATATGCACGATTATCATAAAGACTGGACAACATGTGCTGGTGAAGTTCCAAAAAATAAGGAAACTCAAACTATTTTGTTAACTGTAGATTCATCAACACAGACTGATGAATCCTCTTTTAACAGCATGGCCATGAAAAAGTGTGTTTCCTCCTCTGCAGAAACACAGACTGATGGAAAGCTTTTCATTGATAAAGGGACTCAAGTTTCTAGACCTGTGTTCACCTTTGAAGCTGTAGAACAGGATGACTCAAAAATTTTATTCTACACAGGTATTCCTAACAAAGAGACACTTTATGCTGTGTTTGATGAAATAAAGGATAATGCACTCGAAAGTACTACACGTGTAGGAATTCCATCATCAAATCAAGGACGACCAAGAAGACTGAGGATCATTGACAAGTTTTTCCTTGTTCTCATGAGACTACGACTGGGATTACTCCTAGAGGATTTATCAGAAGGTTTAATGTTAGTGTTTCAACTTGCAGCAATATTTTTAATTTTTGGATTGATTTTTTGTTTGTTCAGTTGCGCCTTTGATAATGTGGCCATCCAAAGAAACTATATATGCCACCATGCCATGTTCATTTAAAGGAAAATTTAGTAACTGTAGGGTCATATTAGACTGTACTGAAGTTTTTGTTCAAACACCTAGTTCTCTTGCTAACAAGTCATTACTCTATAGTGATTATAAATCCCATATGACATTTAAAGGACTCATAGGCATCAGCCCAGCAGGTGTTACAACATTTGTTTCAGACCTTTGGGGGGAAGTATAAGTGACAAACAATTAACAAAGAACTGTGGAATTTTAGATTTGTGTGAAGTTGGTGATGCTATCATGGCAGATAAGGGTTTCATCATTTCAGATCTAACTACGCCAAAGGGTATTCACCTTATTATTCCCCCTTTCAAGAAAAAAAATAAACAGATGTCTAGAAGTGATGTCTTATTGACTCGTGAAATAGCACATCTTAGAATACATGTTGAGAGACAAATGAAAAGAATTAAGAACTTTCATATTTTTGAAGGTGTGATGCAGTTAAGTATGGCATCTCAGTGTTCTAAAATTTGGAAAATTTGTGTTGCTTTGACAAATCTCCTTCCCCCTTTGTGTATTGTTCCAGAATATGACATTGCTTCATAGCTCCCCCTCCTCTACCTGAAATATTTAGACACAAATGTATATAATCTTATTTAAATATATATATTTCTAAGCAAAAAATTTCGGATAATAAGTGCATGTGCATGACTGAATAATGAAAATGTGCTTGCATACAAGGCTCTAATGATAGAAAATAATATTCCTATAACTTGTTCAATGTCTGCTTTCATATAGCTATAGTCATTTGATGAGATTTTCATATTCTTAACTGCATGTGCACAAATTCAGTCTCATTATAAAGAAGTGCATGCACACATATTGAGTGCTAAGAATTCATTCTTTTTGCAAAACTTATTTAAAATCTTGTAATTATATATTACAATTTATATATATATATATATATATAAACCAATACTTCTGAATTTTTATACATTTAATGTATAACAAACAGCAGGAGAGTTAGACTTCTTAAAAGCAATGACCACCATGAAAAATTTATGTATGTATCAAAAATAATTCTGCCAATGAATTGTTTGTGATTAAGGTATAATTCATTGACAGGTACATGTATTTGTATATCTTAATTCATAGATAAGGATTTTTGAACATATAAAAACAATTCTCATTCAAATATTTTGAGTACAATTGTTGTATGATTGAAATATCAAAAGAATTGTGTAGCATTGATTTTTCCATTCTGTATAATTGACATTAGTTTCACAAAATGAATAAATGAAGATTTTTTAACATTACATGTATTTCACCTGATCATTCCTTCTGCAATAATTAAAGGAATAGAATTAATTGGTATCCAACATTTCAACTTCAAAATGTATAAATATAATAACTGAGCAAAGGGGACTCAAGATCCATCTGCAGTTGCAATTTATTTCAGTGACCTTAACAACCTCTGTGTGAATAGTTCTGGAACCATGCTTTTCAGACAAAAATCATTCAGTCTATTTAAACATTTCAACCAGAATGATTCATCAAAATATATTCTTTCTATATACAGAGAGTGGTGGCTTCAGTGTCCATATTACAAAATCACACCATTGTTTGTTACAAATTGCCATTTGGCCTTGTACCTGAAAATAATAATTATGGTTTGTTTTTAGTTTTAAATTTTGATTTTCATCAGGTGAACAACAAAATTCAGAATCAAGTCCACATTCAGCTGGTGAAAGCATTCGCCATCTGTCTGATGCTGGACATTTAATTTCTAGCAGACCACTCTCACCAGTTGGTAATGTAACAATACCATCAGGACTACAACCTAGATGAGGGTATTTTGGATTAACAATAAGTCCTGACTGACTCACTATATATGAAGGATATAGTTTACAATAAAATCTCCTAGCAGCAGGCTCATGTTCCATTCCCCACCTGACAAATTTGTTGGTGGGAAAAGAAACATCATACAACAAGCATTTCAATAGATTTTTGGGGTCAGTTCCTGGCCTTAACTTACAAATTGTTCCAAAATTTGAACTTGTCAACCTTCCTTTCCTGCATTCAAACCAGTTCTGACTTTTGTTTTGACCCTTTGTAAGTTTTTCAATTTTGGCACAATCAGCATATGACACAGAGAGAGACTAAAAATATTTGCACAAATCACTTTGTGCTTGTGAATTACACATATCTACACTATCATGATACATAAATGAAATATTATGAAGCAATGGTATATTTTCCTCATTAGCATCTTTTTTCTTTGCAAAATATGTAAGCCAGCCTGCTTTGGATTTTTTTTCAACAAGAGTTTTTCTAAATCTTTCTATGTTGAATGTTGATGATGCTATGGTGCTATTAGTTGCAGATTTGCTGGTTTCATCTTCAAGAATTGATGAACAGCCAAATGAAATCTTTTTGAATTTTATTTCACTGCACTTTTTTGGACTAAGTTTTCTTTTCCTTGGGTTGTTCCACACACATTTCGTTGACGTACATGAAAGAAGACCGCTTTTCTTTTTTTCAGCAATGTCAGCAATTGTATAAAGTAATGCAGAAATGTGGTTGCAAGCCTCACCAAAACTGTGATTTAATTATAATAGAAAAAAATATCTGTTAATTATTTATTTAAAAATAACTTCAAACTTTTCATGAGTTAATATCTAAAGTGAAACAAGTACTTCATAGAAACACATAGATTAAGTTTTTTCCCCATCTATTTTTTAATTTAAAAGAAAATAATTTTTGTAAGATATTGATTATATGTATTACACTCTGACGGATGCCAAGAGTATGTCGATTTTTTTTCTTTTCACTATATATTTCATTGAAAACCAAGAGTTTTTAACTCTTAGCAATATAACAATAATATAACATAACAACAAAACTCCTTTTAAATATGTCTTGTTTCAATGAAATGTACAGGAAAAAAAGAGAAAAGTTGACATACTTTTGGCACGATAGAGTACATGTACACAATTACAACATACCCTGCTGTACAGGAGCAATGTGCAGCAAACACATTCCCTGTAACCTTTGACAAAGAAGAGTTCCGATTGTTAGGGGAAATAACTCACGTTCTTGAAATGGGGAATACCCTGATCACATATGATATCAACTATTTTTGAACCGCGTGTATTATTTTAATTACTGTCCCCAGTGATAATTATGTTATTGATATTCGTGTCTTTGGCCGTTTCCATCGAGTAAGCTATATACTCCCATTTACTAGCCTCTGAGTTGGGTGGTCGGTAAAAAGTTCCTATGAGAAGTTTCATTCTATATATACAACACTCTAGCCAAATGCATTCTATTTGTTGAACTTCAAAATCTTGTCTGCCTTTACACGAGATAAGATTCTTAACGTAGATAATTACCCCTCCGTATCTATTTTCTTCCCTGTCACGCCTGAATGGTTCTTGAAAGCCTTGAAGTGATATGCCTTGGGATAAAATAGTTTTCTTTAACCAGGTTTCGTTTAAAGTTATAATATCGAATCCGCAAGGTTCGGCTTTAATAATATCAAGCGTATTGTTTATTCTTTGTACATTAAGGTGAACAATTGATTATGAGTTTTCTAATATTTCTATATAGGAATGCTAGCTACAGAATCATCTGAAGTTATAGAGTGCTCGAGTGGGCAAGAGTTTACCTCGATATCCCCAGAGAGCAATAGAGCAAATAAAATCCATTGCAAATACAAAGAAGTACATATGAATACAGCGAGATACATAGTTAATGAATTTTTGGGATAATTAATATCTTTTTTACCAATAATAACTTAAACGTAAAGTTTATTTTTAATAAAGTTTCCGTGAAGTCTAACGTGATGTTGCGGTTAGCCCGGTAGCATGCCACTCGGCTTTCTACTAAAATACTACCCAACTTTCACGAACGGATCTTGTATTTGATTTGTATTGTAAACTGTAAATGGTAACGTAAAAGTTCTTAAAATCCATATGGTGAATTAAGGGGAAAGCTCAATTCGTTACACTCGCTCAAGTTTACGCTGAATAAAAACTCCAAAACGAAAGAAAACGTTCAACAAGTTGTATTAAAGTTGGTGAAATAAACGGTAACATCTTTCCCATGCTTGGTAAAATTTGAGCAGTTAGTTTTATTTACGGCAGTTCTATTGACTCAGAGCTTATCCGAAAAGTTATTAAACATGATTTTTACAATAATGAATAAAAGGCATTTGCTCCGTATGTTACAAGTAAATTTACCATTAATATTGTCAACAAGTCAAGAGAACAGCAATATTTTATGGTTTTGGGAATGTCGTAGTATAGACCTGTCCTGATCCTGTGTAAGGTGTTACCTACTGGCATTATGTAATTGGTCTATGGAAAAAAATATAGAATTGGGCAAATACAACAAGTATCAGGTACAGAGACACACATAATATATAATCACCAACTAAGTAAAACACTCCTTCTCTTAGAAAGGACTCAATCCCAGCTAGAAAAACGATTGTAACCAAGTTGGTTAAAGAAAGTGACGTATATACCATTCTAGTAATTAAGGTCTTCCGTTCCAACGGAAGACCTTACTATTATTGTGCTTGTAAGATTATTCTTATTTTTCTTTTTTTTTTTTTTTTCTTCCTAGACGCGAACTTTGAGGCTTCATATCGTGCTCATTTCTGAACGGTTTTTGCTCAAATTTTCAGGGCTTATAGACATTACAAAACACTATCTAAAACATTTCATAAACTTAAAAATTCCTCTTCCGTTAACGAGTTATTCCCCTTTTAAAATTTTTTAGGGCCTTTGGTTTCCAGACAAAGGCTCCGAAACTATGATAGCAGGGAATGGGAATCCAACGAATTTAAATAACAGAGACATTGAAGTTGTGCACATCGATTTTTGTTTTTGGATTACGTTATTTAGAAAAAGGTAGGGGGTCAAAAAATAGGATTCCAAAAAGTGTAAAAATTATGACATATTTTTCTTTGTATCTTTTAAACGGAAAATATTTTGTTAAGACATGTAGAATAAAAGTTGTGCAGAATCTTAAGGGCTTTCATTTGACACCAATGAAAAAGGGCTGGCCCCTAAAATTAAGAGCCAATAGCGCTTGAAAGTTTTTGCTTAATAACTAAAAAACGGTAAGGATTTCGATATGGCTGTCGCTGGAAAAGTTGTTTGTTGGGATCTCATAAAGGTCGGTACAATGTTATTTTGTTGGTAATTTGTGTTGTATGAGTGTAAAAAGCTTTACATGTTAACATGTACCTCGTTTCATTTGGCAAATTAACAAAAGTCTTTGTGCGTACAACTGGCATAAAGTTACCACTAAAAGTATGCAGGTTTATACGGTGGCTTTAATTCATTAGAATTTCCTTTTTTACAATACATGCTTTTTTTATGAGTTTAAGTTGTTATAGTGCATAGTCCTTAAAAACGAGAATCGGAAAACAAAACAGTTTTTTTTCTTTTCTAGTAAAACACAAAACGGATTAAAAAAAATCAATGTATTACATTTTAGTTTTCATACTGCGTGCATCTAAACTTTACCTTGAATCAGAGTTGTGTGTGTGTGTACCATTAGGTAAGCTATCCCTCGATCGCGGCCGGGAAAATCGGTCACCATGGTCGCGGCTGGGCAACCTTAGCGGTCAGCGGTTATCTGATACACAAGAGTCGCGACTCTCATATGCAATTTTACGTAAGCTATCCCTCGTCCGCGGCCGGGAAAATCGGTCACCATGGTCGCGGCTGGGCTACATAGCGGTCAGCGGTTATCTAATACACAAGAGTCGCGACTTTCATATGCAATTTTATTTAGCCGCTAACACAAGAATTGTTTTAGTTTTGATTACACATAAAAGTTTATTCTTCTTCAATTGGATTAAACGGTAGGGTGTCAGTAAAGAACTCGTCCAGTTAATTAATAAAATAATGTCGTTCTCAATCTAAAGCAATATCAGACACAGATTAATTGTGGGTTTAAAGTAAAATAAAAAGAACTTCTATTTGATAGATTTTAGTCGTTATAGGGCCTACTGCTTCCTGTGTTCTGAGCTGTGCGTTGTACCTTTTCGTAATCTATCCTTCGCCCACGACCGAGGGGATCGGCCACTGCTGCACTACCTAGCGGTAAGCGGTTATCTAATACACAAACACTTTCACGTATATGAACGTGTTTGAGTTTATATTATGTTATAAAAGTTTGTCCATCTTGTATTTATTTAATTAAACATTGGAGTGTAAATTAAGAAGTCGTTCTGAAAATTAATAAAAGCGATATTACTTCAAATCGGAAACATCGTCAGACATGAATTAATGGTTGGTTTGTAAGTCTAAAATGTTTTAAAAACTGTACATATAATGTTTTAAATCAGCAAAAATTAAAAATGATGATCATCCCGCGCACATGGCCGAGGAGATCCCGCACGAGTGGATATTCTACATGTACCTTATTACGCGTGCATGTTTAATATTTTGTACGAACACAACTATTTATTTTTAAATTATGTTTTCAAATATTTATATTGGTTTCAGATGAAAAAATAAATTTATTACATGTACAGTTAATTTAGTATTGATTAATACGATTGCGTACAAGGTAGTTTAAAAATCAAAGCAAATTATAATCAAAGTTCCATGCTACATCTTTGCGGTAGGTGCTGGCACGATAAAAGAATGTCACAAATTGATGCATTCGGTGATTATTTTAAAGAATATTCACATGAGTTTTTAAACAAGTTTTGTTCAGATTCTATCGGTCACATATTAATCACTTCTGTAGTGTTTCTACATGGTCGTTCGTTTCATTGTAAAACTGTTAAAACGAACAGTCGGTCAGAAATCGGTCAGTCTGTATTAATTCAATTGCCACGTGCGGCCGAAAATCTTGTGTAGCTTCAGCGCGGTTAATGGGTATCGAAGGGTGCTTTCACTACAGTGGTCAATTGAAAAACAATAAGGCTTTTATTCGAAGTCAATCATCTTCACAGTAGAGGCGAGAGATCGTAATCTGAAAATGTGGTTAATAAATTAACCTGTTGAACACGCTTAACTTCTATAGTTATGAGCAGAGTAATATGTATTATAATTAAAAGTTTTAAGTCAAAGGACATTCGTTTCTGGGATTAAGAAGTTATGAAATACGACTACATTATGCAATGCAGTCGGTTGCCATAGAAATCATCAAAGTACTGCAAGTGTCGACAGATTTCTTCCTTCCTTGGAATATTATGATAGTTCACTTGACTTAAAGACTATAATATAGCGACAGATCTGCCTCCCAAAAATATATGCGCTTCTCAAAGTTACACTTAAGTGAGATAGATATGTGTTCTTGGGGATTTTATTTATTGC
>WFKH01011925.1:16790579-16809112 GCA_016163765.1 Magallana hongkongensis | reverse complement strand
ATGTGTACATTGTATGGCTGTAGGTGAGGAGGTAAACGTGTAGCGATGTACAAACAATGTATGTCTGCATATACGGATTCCGGACCATGGCTACAGACGATACCCATTGACAGTCTTTCAATACATCTATGCGCAGTTTTATAACTTCTTCTAATTTCTCTAACACGGACTTTCTAATTCTTCCTCAGAATTCCAATTTACGAAAGCGCAATTGAAGTTTTATTCAACTTAATTAGTCAGCCCACGGGCTGACTGAAAACTCAGCAGAATATTTTATTTTTTATACACCCACTCCGAAGGAAGAGAGGGTATACTGTTTTACCTTTGTGTGTCCGTCTGTCCTTCTGTCTGTCTGTCCGTCGGTAACAAAAATTTCTGTCGCATTTATCTCAGCAACTATTTATTGCAGATGCCTGAAATTTTAACATACTATTTGTTTAGGCATGCCATATCGTGGGATATATTTTCGTACCAATCGGACGTCAACTTTCTGTTAAATGACGACTTTGTTTATTTTTAAGCCAAAATTTTGAAACAAATTTTCGTCAAAGATTCCTCAGCTACTTTTTATCGCAGATGCTTGGAATTTTTACACAGTATTTGATAAGGCATGCCATATCGTGGGATATATTTTTTGTACCAATTGAGCGTCAACTTCCTGTTAAATGACGACTTTGCTTTTTTTGCATATTCACATCAGAGCGGAGGTATCACTAGTGAGCATTGGCTCACAGATATATTGTTAACTCTGAAATAGTATAAAACAGAAGCAATAATGCCTTTATGGCTTTCGATTCATCTTCCTATTTATTTGTATTTTTAACCTCAAATTTAGAACTGTAGGAATTCAGTTTCAAAACTTTTCAAAAGCTTTGAAAACCATACCAATTACTGGGAATTAGAAATCATTTAGATTCAAATTGACACATGTCATTGATGAGACATCGTCGGAACCCACGGGTCTCTTATCTGTTTCATTGCTTTCAATGCAGTGTAATGGATAGAAAACACGTGGGTTCCGACGATGAGAGGAGAGTGCAAATGTGCATACAAAACATTGATCAATACATGCATATTTAAAAAGTACAAAATATTAACTAAAACAAAAATTGCTTTTGACCTGAGGGCGTGTCATGACCTTGACAAAAAATTATTTAGGCAAGATTAAGATCATTAGCAGGAAAAGTGCAAAAATCGTGTCCGTTCCATATCATTTCTATGAAAAAAACATTGAAAGTTCTTTCTCACACAAAGATTTCTTATGACCTAAGGGTGTGTAATGATTTTGTTCCAAGGTTATTTTGTCAAATTCATAATTTGTGTCTGCTTTATACTGATTTTAAGGAGAAACATTGGAAGTTGCTTTTTCATTTAAAGATTGCTGATGACCTGAGGATGTGTCATGAACTTGACCCAGGGTCAGTTGTGCAAGTTCAAGGTCATTTGAAAAGAAAAGCTTCTTTCTTGTATACATGGAAATGATTAGAAGCTAAGATTTGACACAAAGATTGCTTGTGACATGTACTTAGATATGTCCTGACTTGAACTTTGATCATTTGTGCATGTTCAGTGTCACTATAAGAAAAAGAAGCATCCATTATCTTCTAATAGAGAAATTATTATACTTTAGTTATGATTTTTTTTCTTAGTGGGAAGGGGAGGAATTATTTGTGAGGTTGCTCACAGAACCGCCAGTTGGTCCACAGAGAGCACTCTCCCCCTTTCTCGCAACCAAAATTTCCCTTAATTTAACATAAAGGAAGTTAAATGTTAGGGCATTGTTCCCCCCTTTCCCAACACACATTTTAGTAGAAGGCAATATAAATTTTTATGGCAAATTAAAAACAAATTATATTAAACAAAATAAGTTACAGCTGCCTCACAACTCCCCCCTCCCCTACCACTACCACGGATCAGATTTTGAAGATTTTAGTAATTTTTTCTTTTATTGGCTTGTTAATACATTTCGGATAAATTTGTTCCCCGAAGCAAAAACGATGCTGGGTGCTTGCATGACCAAACATTATACGGAGAGTTGTCCCTCCTGCTGAGCACCTCTCGTACAGCGCACCATCAGGTTTGAGAAGGCGTCATCGTTTTTTTTTTTAATTTCTGAACTTACTTTTATCTTATTGACAATCCAGTCTGATTAAAATCACCACCTTTCTGCATAGTGCATACACTCATTAGTGTCTGATAGGTATCGACAACAGATCATCTTCACATGACCTCTATATTTGCATACAACCTAAATATACTCTCAGTTACCAAATACATGCCTTTATCTGTTAATGAGAGATGCAACTCTTCAATACTCAGTCTGGGGGTTACATAGAAAGCAGGTATGAATTAATTTGCATGTCTTCATATAAAAAGTTCTAATAAATTTTCTAAAGCCCTGATTGGTCAGAAGTTTAGGTCGTGTGAAGATGACCCCCTATCAATACCTGTCAGACCCTGTAAGGAGAAGAAGGGTGCTTTGAATCAGACTGATTGACAATCCTTTTCCGACAGGAAGCTGCGACGGAAGACCTATTCGTTGCTTTGCAACGAGCTCGGCTCTAGTTATTGTTAAAAGTTGTAGCTTTGTTTAGTGAAAGGAAATATAAAGGATTTTATTCTTTATATTACCTTATATATGTCTAAAACATTTATCAATGTATTGTAAATAAATACCGGTAGATTGTAAAAAGGTCTATAGATGTGTGATATGAAGCATGAAAAAATAATAATTATAATCAAATTCGTTCATTATAATAACAATAGA
Organism: Magallana hongkongensis; assembly: GCA_016163765.1. Taxonomy (NCBI): domain Eukaryota; kingdom Metazoa; phylum Mollusca; class Bivalvia; order Ostreida; family Ostreidae; genus Magallana; species Magallana hongkongensis. The sequence continues at coordinate 16,806,345 of WFKH01011925.1, read as the reverse complement.
TTTTAAAAATACAGCTCTACCAGCCTTTACTAATTTCCTTCCCTCGTAGGCAATTTTGTTTTGAGTCTTCGTCAAGTCCTGGTTTACTCTATGTTTTCCATTGTTTTCCATTCCAGCGATTTTCCTCAGCTGTTTACTGGATTTTAGCAAACGTAGTTCGTAATTAGTGATCCTGACAATTATTTGTCTTGACCTGATATTGTTTATGGAACCACCACTGTGTGAGGCGGTAATTTCTTCTCTTTTGATGCGGAAGTCAAGTTTGCTGGCAATTTCCATTATGACGTCGTCTGTGTCGGTCCTATCTTCTGTAACTCCGGCAACACGAACACAGTTGCGACGGCTATACATTTCGAGTTCGTCTATTTCCCGGCGAAGTTCCAAGTTGTTCATCTGTAGAGTAGAGATCTGATCCTTTTATTTGTTCTTCATAGGAGTCCTTGAATTCCCTAATATAATCTATGCTTTTATAATTCGGTAAATAGTAAAGGAAGTGAAAATCTAAATAGAGAAATCGTTGAATGCAAATGTATTATATATTTAAAAACTAATCGACACATTGTCTATATTACCAATATTCTGATATGATAATTGAAAGTTATGAGTGGATTTGCTTTTGGATTGGTATCTATTATTTTAGCAATTGGTCCAGAGTATAACATGTAAATAAATCATACAACATATCTCGATTATAATAAGAACTGATATTGGGCCTTTCTTGATCTTTGTTTTCGGCGAATTTACTGTATAAACTTAAAATGTAAAACTTGTAACTATATTAATTTCTAAATTTCGTATGAACAAGCATATCATTAAATTATACGCGATAACACTGAAAACAATTTCAAAGTGAATAATTTACAAATTACTTTTATACAAATTGATATCATTTGATACACTTATTCTACTTTGCTATTAATAAAAGTAAATAATAAGCACTTTAAGCATTAATGGAAAATATTCATATATTAAAAACGGAATAACAAAAGAGTAAAATTTATGATTAGTTACCTTCAAAAAATATTTTTTTCAAGTGACTACATGTACAATTTAAAAGAGTGTCCTTCGAGACATCATGGAGACGGTTGTCGAGAATTTTGGCCGTATCCTTTTTCGGAAATCAGTGCAAAGGGAAATGTAAATCAATGTAGCTCAACCTTGTGCCATCACATATTTGGTTGCCAATCTCTAAGTCACAATTTCATTTCATAAAAAAAAAAATTAATGTTTGGCAGGCGCTTTCTCTTCACAAAGATGTAATAAAAACATGTTAATTTAAAACCCGTTATATACTTCATTTTCACGTATAGATGCATGTCGAAAATATAATTATTTTAACTAAGTTGAACGCGCCTGATTGTTTAGGCATTTGGAATAAAATATGTTAAATGTTACACATTAAATTCATGGTCTTATTTTGTTGTACATTTAGTTCAGTAATGATATCTATAAGTATTTATAAACAAAACCTTTTTTCAAACGTTATACTCACAAATTGGATATTGTTCTAACAAATAAGAAATTGCTTTTTTAGCGTACTCGGATAACAAATAAAAACAACTTGTTGTGACATCATAGGATCAATATTTAGTATTTAAAAACCAAAGGATTTGAATGAAAACATATTTTTTTCACAGCAGATATGTCTAGAGATTTTAAAGCAAACGATAAATTATGTTTATTGTCTCGTTATTTTTGATACTCACTGTTCATTAGGATTTTTTGGACGATATTGTCACTTACAGTGCCAATTCCCATACTATGGAGTCGCTTGCCAACAAACTTGCTCCTTGTTGTGTCTCATGGAAGCAGCCTTTTATATACCGGAAGTACAACTACTTTATTCATTTTAGAACCCAACATGATAAACACATATATATCCGGATAACAATATATACATGATATCCTCCTTCTTTTAAAGATAACATTAATGTCAATCATAAACTTCAATTATCAGCATAATAATGAACTGAGGCATGTTAAGAATTATTTGTAAGAGAACAAAATTGACAAAATTAACATTTTCAATATCTTTGAAAATGTTGCTGTAAACACTTTAAAACGACACAAAGGCTAACAGGTTAGGTAACATAGTCTGCAAATTTGCTAGGAAATGTAACGGTACGTCCAGAACGAGTTTGTCTTGGTTCCTCTGATTCTTTAATGCTTGCACTTGTAGACTCTTGTACAGGTTTCGAACGAAACTCTGTGGGGCCATCACTGTCTGGAATTTGGAGATCGAAATTCTCACTGACTTCTTGTTTCAGTTTCTCCGATTTAGTCGGTTTCAGCATACTTCGATTCCACCTATACTGTTTCCCATCACACGATACTAAGATGGATTTTGGAAGCGGAAGTTTGGACTCCACGGTAACATGTATCCATGTGTTGCCATCTTGTAACATATCGTTGTCTTCTGGATGCAGATCTGGAAGATTCATTGTTCCTCTGCGGTTATGGAATTCTTTGTACTGCATCTGTCGGGCTTGTAGTTTGGCATGCTGGTTGTTCTCTACTGGACGAAGAAGATCTGCGGTTGCAGGTAAGTTTGTTTTCAGACGTCATCCTAGAAACATCTGCGCTGGTGATTTTCTTAGCCCTTGAATTTCAGTGTTGCGATAGTCCATTAATGCTTTGTAAGGGTCTTTGTTTTTCTTAAGGATCCGCTTGGCAGTCTGTACTATCCTCTATGCCTGTCAATTTGATCTAGGATATAAAGGACTTGACGTACTGTGTACAAATGCATATTCCTTAGCAAAGTCTCTAAACTCTTTGCTTGCGTATTGAGGACCATTGTCGGATATTAATTTATCAGGAATTCCAAAATTGGAGAAAAGTGCTTTTCAGTGAGTTGATAACTTGAAGCGATGACAGGTCCTTTAGGATCACGATCTCGGGCCATTTGGAGTAGTAATCGACTATAAGTAGATAATGATTCTGCTGATACACAAATATGTTAGATGCAATATTGGACCATGGATGGTCTTGAAACTCCACACATACCAAAGGTTCTGAAGGGTTTGAATTTTGAACTTCTGCACAAATATGACACTTGGATACTTTGTCTTCAATCCGCACTGCCATGACTGGCCAGTACATTCATTCACGTACTCTGCTCTTGCACTTCACGATTCCGAATTGTGATTCATGAACTATGTCTACCATTTTTTGTTGCATTGATTTCGGAATGATGAGTTTGCTGCCTTTGAATAATAGTCCATCTACGTGAGATATATCATCACGAAATGTCCAATAGGGAAGTAAACACAAAGGTAAGCTTAGTTTGTATTCAGGCTTGCCTAACACTTTAGTATTAAGAAGATGCTGTAAGGTCGAATCACATGAAGTTTCTTGTTGAAACTCTTTGTAGCGGTCCAGCGTCATAGGTAAGTGTTGGTTGAGTGTAATGCTGTTTACGTCTGCTTTCGGTACCAGTTCTTCCTTGGTCTCATTGATATATTGTCGACTAAGATCATCCGCGACAAACATAAGTTTTCCAGGTTTGTATTACATCTTTATGTCGTATTTCTGGACGGCAAGTGGTAGTCTCTGTAAGTGCATAGGAGCTGCAATAACGGGTTTACGAAATATTGATTCTAGAGGTTTGTGGTCAGACTCTACGGTGACTGTTCTACCATGAATGTACTGGTTGAACTTTTGACAAAGACAACGGCTAAGGCCACTTTTTCTATCTATGCGTAGTTTCTTTGTGATGATGTCAGTGCTCTTGAAGCATATCCGATTGGTCTGCCTTGTTGAAGAATGGTGGCACCCAGTCCTTTTGAACTTGCATCCACAGAAAGTGTCAATGGTAGTTTTGGATTATAGTAAGCTAGGACTGGGGCTTCTGTGATCATGGTCTTGATAAGTTTGAAACAAACATCTTGTTCCTTATCTCACTTCCATTCACAGCCTGACGATGTTTCTGTCACCTTGTGTAGTGAAACACTTACCTCAGATAATCTTGGGAGGGACTTTCCGAGATACTGCAATAGTCCCAGAAAGGTAAGTAGTTCTTGTCGGTTTTCAAGTTTCTGCATCATCAGAATAGCTCTAACCTTTTCGGGATCTGGCTTCACTCCATTTTGGGTGAGTACTTGTCTTACATACTTTACTTCGGTCTTCCTCACTTCACACTTTTCTTTGCTGAGTTTCAGATTATACTCTTTCGCGCATTGCAAAACATTGCGAAGTTGAACCCCATACAAGGATATTATCTATGATAACCTCTGCACCCGTAATATCTTCCTAACATCTGCGACACGATCTTCTGGAAAACTTCAGACGCTGACTTTATTCCAACTGGCATCCGCTTGAATCTATATTGCCCAAATGATGTATTAAACGTGCATAGTCTGAAGCTTGGCTCGTCTAGCTGAATCTGCCAGAAACCACTCACTTAATCAAGTTTCGTGAAGAACTTTTTTCTGAGACATGTTTTCTTTGACATCCTCGCCAGTTTTCAGTGGGAAGTGTTCACGCTGTATGGCACTATTCAGATAAATGGGATCAATGCAAATATGGATCTTGGATCCCTTATTCACTACTGTCATGCTTTTGACCCATTCTGTTGGTTCCGTCTGACGTTCGATGACTCCCAGTAGTTCCTTTCTTCGGAGCTCTTGATAAACTTTATCTTTCAGCGAGATGGGCACTTTGCGTGGTGGGTGTATTGTCGGTGTGACGAGGCGACAAGTTTAATAGAATACTTTCCAGGTAGACATCCCAAGCCTTCGAACAATTCTGCATATTGTGGTTCCTTTAGAATGTCATTTGCAGGTTAATTATTGTGATCCTTAGCATGTTCTGCTTTGTTAATAATGTTCATACATCTCACCAAGTCGAGTTTACGACATGTATCAGCTCCCAAAATAGTTGGTGCTTTTCTGTGAACAACATAACATTTTACAGGGTTAAGTGATGCTTCATGTTTTTCGAGTGGCGCAGTAATGTTCAGTTTGTGATAAGTGTCTCTAGTGAGTACATTACATTTTGCACCTGTGTCCCTGAGAAACTGTACATCAGTGTCTCCTACTTGTAAAGTCGTCGTCCAGTTTTCTATGGTGTTCACATCTATGTTGATCATTCCAAGAAATGAAGAATGTTCACACTCTGAGTCATCTTCATCATATTCAGTTAACATATTCACAGGTCGCCTCGTTCGTTCTCCTGGATGTTTTATTTTAAATCCCCCTCGCTGAGCTAAATTCTTCTGTATCCGCTGGATTCACCTCGCTTCAGTTTGTAATTGCTGTAATTGTTTGCACTGTAATTGCTTGCACTAAATTCACACACACGTTCAAATTGATTCTTCTATCCACATCCTAAACAGACTTTACCAATTGCTGGACACTTTTCACTGCGTTAATGTTTTCTACGACAACAATTTCTACAGGTTTCAAATTCGTGCTGTCGTCCTTTGTGAGGCTATTTTGTTTCAATGCGATTCACTTCGCTTTCATTTCCGGCTGAGTTTCCTTTAGGCTCCTCATTCATAGTTTTCAGATGAATTCTAGAAAGTTCATATAGATTTGCAATGTCTATTGATTTAGCTAAGGTTACTTTTTGTCGTAATCAACTTCTCTCTGATTTTCGATGAGCATATCCCGAACACTACCCTGTCTCTTATCATCTCATCAGGATTTGCATAACCACAGTCTTTTACTAACACTTTCAATTTTGTGACAACTTCCTCACAAGTTTCATTTTAATTTTAAGTCCTGTACTGAACTTTGTAGCTCGTAAATACTTAGTTGCTTTTGGGTTCAAAATATGCTTGAGATTTCGTGTAACATGTCTCTAGTTTCTTTTTATCTTCGTTTGATACGTATGAGGTAATATAGACATCACTACTTTTTTCTCCAACCCAAATCATGAGATAATTACATTTCTACTCCTCTGTTTTCTCTTTTAACGGTCCATTGAACATAAATTCCGTGTGTGCTTTAAATTTCTTACATGCCCCCGGAAGATCACCGCTTTCCCAGTCAATTTTTGGCGTTGCACCAATAAGAGATTTTATATCTTTTTAACTCTTTGAGTGTTTAGGTCAAACACTATCGAGTTCAACAGCATCGATTGCTAATGTTAAGCGCGATTTCGGTCAACTTCTGACACTATGTTGTGTCTCATGGAAGCAGCCATTTATATACCGGAAGCACAACTACTTTATTCAGTTTAAAACCCAACATGATAAACACATATAAATCCGGATAACAATACATACATGACACTCCTGTTCCAAAACAAAGTGTAAGTTCTCGTTCGGTTGCCTGAATTTAATTAACAGTTAGTGTCTTTGAAATAGCAAGCTTATATAACTTTAAAAAAAGCCCAAATCAATGGAGGAATTTTATCATCGTCTTCAGCCAGTTGTTGTTTTGGCGACTATGTCGTCCTCCACGGAAACCGAATATGATCGCTGTCTTTAAATGTCTCTGAATTCCAAATTTATAAAACTAAATTCATATTCTGAAAGAAAAGCCTCTTTCTATATTGACGATATATGTAAAGATTTGTTATGAAGTGTTCTAAACAAAAAATAAATGTTTGATCTCACTAAGTTAACACTCTGGCGTTGGTTCAATATGAGACAAAAGGATAAATATCACACTCAGAAATGCTAAATTCAAATTCGGAATGCAATTTAACCATTGAATCTATATAAATAATTGGAAAAAGTGTTATATTTTCTTGTTGAATCATATAGTTTAGTTTAAATACAAAATAGAAAAAAATTAACTGGTTTTTATATGTATTAAAATTCATGAGTCAAACCAAATCTACGCTAAAGTCAAATAATTACTAGGATTTTGTTTTTCAATAAATTTTGTAAAACAAATAATTTTGAATTTGATTGCTTTGCTAGCAGTGGCTAGGTATGACTGCAACAGAATATTTATCAAATAAAAAAGTAGCTTTTTACAAATAGCCTTAGCTCAATTTTTTTGCAAAACTGAGTAATTTTATGATATCAGAATGTTTTTGCCGCATTTAATAGAAGCACGCGTACGTTCTGCAAAACTGTTTGAAACTGAATCTTTCTGGGCGAGACTAAGTATTAGTTTACCTCTTGCCATCATTTAATAGATATATCTCTTCATATTGAATCATATATGTAAAAATATACAGTATCTGGCATTCCTGATATCATAAATTCAAAAACGTAGATTTGGAAATAATTTTTTTTTAATGGTCTTAAGCTGTACAATATGGAGATGGGGATTATTATTAAAACGGTGTTTTACTGAGAAAAGATGTTTAAGCTTCAAATATATTTTTACCTGCATATATCATATTTTCTACTTTATATAAATTCATTAGCATATTTACAGTAAATTTACACTAAAATGTTATATAATGTGCATATATCACATTGAAAATTTCATTCTGCATGGTATGGTGCATTTCACATATTTCCCTTTGAAAAGCTGACGTTCAAAGAATAATCACTAGAAATATTAATCTCACACAGTCTTTAAATAAAACTAGTAAGTTTTGATACAACTTGGATGTGCAAGTTCATGTATCTATTCATGTGTTCGTGGGTTTTTTTAAAGCAACGATCAGTGTTAAAGTGTTTGTTTTCGTTAAGAAAAGAAAACTATGTTTATGCCCTATATAACATCGTGAAAGTGTATCGTGAAAGTGTATCGTGTACATGATTATATAATAACTTTAACATGCATAAATTGATAACATATTTCAACGCGTTATCATATCTTAGAAGGCATCCACATATATATTTGTTAATTCTATATAATGAAAATTCGTTTATTTTATTTTTTTATTTCCCTAGTACAAGTATCATTCAATGATATTCCCCGTTGGATAGGTTGTAAATAAAATATATTTAATTGATTATTGGACAGGAATGCCCAAAGGGAAACAAAAGGTTTGTGAAAAGGAAATCGTTTTGTTCTTTTTTTTTTAATTTTACTAAAGTTCCTTCAAACTTTTCCTTGAATAATATGAGTAATTTAGGTACCTGCCTTTACCAAAAAACGTATTCAGATATAAATTATATGAAAAATAAATTTTGGAATAATTGGGAGCTAAAATCCATGTTATGAACTTATTTCCAAGATTCATAATTTTGAAAAAAATGATTTTTGAATTTTATATAACACATGAACTTGTTTTTGGATTAGTGACAGTTGTTGCAACTAATGCTCTATATGACACGTAAGTATATCGTAACATGTTCAGTTACTAATGCGTTTGCATCATTCTATATTGAATGAATATATATTCAGCGTAAAACAAATTGCGTATGAAACACAAAATTGATTAAATGATAATGTGTTTGGTAAGTACATATAATGGGCATTTGTGCGATGATTCTTTTATCACTTGTCAAAGTCGTGAAAAGTTTTTTTTTTCAAGTTTTGAAATATTTTATGTAAGAAGATTATATGTTATATGATAAGCTAATATTAATATACAAATGTGCAGAGTTTCTTTCACTACTTTCAAACCTATGTTTTGTTTTTCTTTTAAAATATTATATAACAACATATCAGTGAATGAACACTGCTTTTACATCTAATCTTAATTAACGTAAAATGTCGTCATTTTTCAGAAATAAATCATTAGTTTCTCTATATTATATTTATGTAAGCATACACACACTTTATCATTATTGCTGCCAACTATGCACATATTAGACTGTTAAATATGTGTGATCATTTATTTACTTTCCTGCAGACTTAATTTTTTTTTAACAAAAAAAGTAAGTATCGATCCGCTAATCACAACCAATTGTTCGTACATGTAGCGGTATAATAGTTTGTTACATGTAATTCCAGTGGCGGAACGTCGAAATCGTGTCCTCAGAGGTTTTATGGAGATGATTGTGAAAAGTATTGTCCGTATCCATTCTTTAGGAATAAGTGCAAAAGGAAATGTGAATGCAAACCGAACTTGTGTCATCACCTTAATGTCCATCCCTAGGTAAAAGTAACCTCCATAAATTATCAATTGAAATTAAAAAGATTCACTTTTTGTTCAAAACATTGGTCTCAAAGATTTTTTTTTGTATTTGATGCATATAATTTCGCCTCAATATATATATATATATATATATATATATAAAAGAAATGATTTATAGTCTCCTATGTCTTTCAGTATTAATAAATGTGTTTGTACATAATCAAACATGAATCTTAGCTTTTTAAAATTAAATTTAATCAAACAAGAAGTTAAATATAAAAATAAAACTGTTTTTAATTAACAAATATGATATAAAGCTTTTTTTTTATCATTAACGTGATTTTGTTACAGACATCAAAAGCAAGTCTCTCATGCCCTATATCAGGATCAACTGTAGACGTTGTTTAGATGTGTCCAGATACTGAAGAGAAATGGAAGAAAGCTGCAGCAAGGAAGAACTGTGCATCGTATGCCAGTCAATGTAGTGAACCGGAAAGACTTAAATACCATTGTTTCATCAACCCATATGTCAACCAGACACTAGAAGTGTATGCGTATGCACATAACATTTTGCTTGCTAAGATTGTCAGTTGTATCACAGAACGTTTAAGCAGGTATACAATATATTTTTTGTTCTGTCTATTTACCCCCTAATAAAAACCCATAAACACAAATGTCTTTCCAACCTAATACTGTAAATGACAGCACAATAATAAAAAACAATTTCAATTTATACAAAATTAGAAAATATTAATGTATGTAATCATTAACTGTCTTTCAACTTATGCTTGATAAATTATTTATCACATGGTGTCAGACAGATTCTTTTACTATTTTTGTTTTGTTCACAAGTTTTTGGTTACAAAAATGGAGATATGTTTTTCGTCATAAGCATATTCAAACACATTACTAATTGCTTCACAAATTGGTTTAGATATGTGATGTTAATACAATATCAGGCCCTTTTAAAACATATCACTAAAGTGTGTTGGATATCTACTCACATTGTTGTACTTTCTTTTTAAATGCTCTAGATTTATATCATTTTAATGTATTAATTCTTAGAAAGTCTTATTGTATGATCCCGTATATATATTAGAGATAAAACAAATGCATAGTTATGATATTCGCAAAGCCCTCTACTAAATTGTGAAATTCATGGCCCCGTGTCAAGGGTTTAGGGACAAGGGCATGGCTAATATGGTCATATAGTGAAAATGTATTTAATCTTAGGAAATCTTCTTCTCCACTTCCACAGTATTAGGATATATATTGTAGGCATAGATTTAATGTTTCGCGGCTATGTTAAGGCTGTCCGAAGCAAAATTTATACCGAAAAACGATACTATTTTAATTATCGAAACAAATACTTTACCCGATCAAATTTCTTTAAACTTTTATTACATAAATTAACAGTGATATCAAAAACTATATTTGATGCATTTTTGTGACGTCGTATATTTTTCTTAAGCACGTGACAGGCGTATCCTAACACGGTAAATAATCTATATAAATCGCATCGGCGCAAGTGAATAATGGCATTAAATCAAAAATATTTTTATGAAAAATCCTTCGATAAGTAATGTATTTTGCAGTTTTTGCTGGGGGTTCATGTAAATATTTCGTTTATTTGAAAAATTGTCAAAACATTTTGGACTGCCATCGAAATTAGGCACATTTTTACATTTTAAGCTCGATTTACACAAAATCGGGTCAATTGGTAGGTTTCCCCCAGCAAGATTCACATTGGTACTTATTTTATCTCCTATTTTCATGTAAAATATACTAAGATTGTATTGATCTTTCACTTGTGCCAAGCTGTTTTTTTTTACATGCATATACATATCATCATTCATTACTTTACACGTAGCAGGGGGAGTCTCAAAACCATTAGCTTATAAATAGTTATTTACCTTATACAAAGCTTTAAAACTGTTGATTTTTTGATACTCCTTATTGGCGATATTGAGTTTAGGTATCACTAGTATTTACAACAACGTCTATGTAAAGGAATGAAGCAGTTTTATATTGCACAATAAAATTCACTTATTACGTTACGATACATTCCCTAAGAACGATCGAAAGGAATGCAGATCGTGACGTCAAAGTTAACTATGACGTCATATCTTATGAAGTACAGACAAGTAACTTTCTACACATCGCTGTGAAATCAATCGGGCAGCCTTAACATACCCGCGTTATGATATCCTCGACCAACATTCTAAAATAAATTGCTCATAGATATTGGGTTCTAGCCCTTGATTGGGGACAATGTAGCTATAGAGTGAAAATGTATATAATCTTAGAAAGTCATTGTAATGAATTTTATAATATCTTCTTCTGTGCCTTCATAGTCGTCGGAGATAAACTAGTGAAACTTGTAAAATAGTGAATAAGTCATGTATTTGTTTAGGTCACTTGAGTCACTCGTGTAAAATATCGCCGTTTGCCATTCCTTGACAATTTGATATTTTTAACTTTATCTTGAAAACCACAAAGTAAATTCACGACTTACAATATTAAATGTTTATGTGTTCTATCTTAGAAAATCTAGCTACTGTAATTTCCTGCGCATTATATAATGTATGTTTTTAGGACTGTATGCATGTTGTCTGCATAATAAATGAAGCTGAATAATATAAAACATAAATAATGGTTTTATGATTTTTACCAAAATATTACAATGTTTGGCCCCTGGGGCTAGGGTATAGATAATCCAAAATTTTCTCCTGCTCTTGACCCTCCCCCTTGATGCATAAATGTTTCTCAAACATAAAATATAAAGATGTGGGAGTGACAGTCAAAGGAGTCTGGAATACGGGTAAATGCTCCAAAATAAAGCTTAAAATACAAAAATAAGACCCTCTGACAGGTCAATCCTAGGACTATGGTACTCAGGTCACCGTCAATGTCTTAAGGCTTCTTGGCTTCTTCACACTAGAAGAACTGCAGATCTATTATGTGTAAAGATGCCAAACAAAATAAACAGAGAACATGGGGAAAAAACAAAGAAGACGTCATTTACAAAACTATAATCGAGTATTTTGGTGGAGTAAGGAAGAATTTTACAGTTTGTACTCGACTTTTTCCTTATAAAAATAAACTAAACTAATATATTTTTGTGCAGATGATATTTCGTGATATATTTGCAGGACTCTGTACCGGGAATCGGGAATCAACTTAACAAATCAATTTTTCCTTCAAATAATAAACTTATCGTACATATATAGAGTTGTTGGTTGCTTTAAAGCACATTGAATCATAACGTGTTTTACCAGTATGCTTTCTTGACTTGAGAGAGAGTGCTTGTGTGTTATTCATATTACATTTTAAATTAAAGTTTTATCACTGAACAATTGTTTCATTTAGGTTTTTGTAGTCGGTCTTTTGAGCGGGATTTTATTTCAGGACTCCGCGTGCTTCGCCTGTCAATCAGTTTAAGTATAACAGTACAGATCACGCCATGCGCCGCGTGCTACTTGGCTCCTCCTACATAGCTAGAAGAAAATTATCGAATGAAAACCTTTTAGTTTTATGTTTCTCAAATCCTTATTTTAAAAAGTGCTCCTATTTGAAATAACTCAACAATCATTTCTTTCCGACTTCATGATTATAACTCATGTGCTGGCGATCATAATAGAGGCTCTTTCCATCTCTGTCGTATTTTTCGTTACTATACTCTATAGATAAATTCTTAATATATTTATTACTTTTAACATTCCGTTGTTGAATGCCGGATATTTTTCTGTGTCCTGTTTTCAACAAGTACATGTATGCGAGTAAAAAGGTAAACGAAATACAAACAGGTTAGCCAGCATTTGTAAAACGTCTGCTAAATCGCATGCACACAGTATAGAGCGGACACTTGTCCAACAAAATGATAAATATCACCATTAAAAGCTATCGACTTATTGTGTACATAATAATTTATCGTAAGAAATATGGTACATGTACATGTACATGTATAGTTTAACTGAATAAAAAAACTAATAGTCATATTTTGACTACACACGCGATATTTTTTCAGGTAAGAGAAGCGATGACGGCCGGTTACATGTAGGTGTGATCTGTGTATACGAACACGTGCAGAAAATCATAAAATCAATATTTAAATGTATAAAAGTCCGTGTCGAAAAACTTTAACAGTTAATTTCAAAATTTCTAAACTGAAATTCATTGTTAACCTTATCATTAATTGCGTGTATTTTTACATTGTCTATTCACCAGGGGAATTTGATCGGCAACAGTACGCAATAAAGAATGATCATAAGAATTATGAATACAAAAATAGAACGATGCTTGTAAATTTAATAACTAGCCGAAAATCAAGAGAGCGAGAAAGGAAACAAAAGAAATATCGGGAAAAGTCGGGGCAATTTTTTTAAAGCAATTTCAAATGGATTAAAAATATTTAATGACTTCAATACAAGTTCATGTATAGAAATAATAATCTTTAGATGCTTGTTTGAATTATCGCCAGATCGCTGAATTAACAAACATATATCTGGTTAAAGTCAAACAGTTCTTTTAATCTATTGTAATAATTGCATTTATCTAGAATTAATACGAATAATAACAGACTAATCAAAATTAAAAATATCCTCCGCTTCCCGGTTTTCAATGAGTACACGTTTCACGCAACATATAAAAAACGGGGAAACGAATGGAAGTTCTGATTTTAACTAGATTGAAATACATTTGTAATATATCATATAAATACATGTAAAGAAAAAAAGGCTCGTCATAATTACCACCTTGCTGAAGTCAATCGGGCAAAAACTAAACAAAATTATATCGAGAAAATCAGAGCGTTCAGGCCACGCCTACCTCATTAATAAAGCGCGCAAACCGTTCACAAAGCGTGCAGCTATTTTAAGCAAAGCGTACCGTTCACAAAGCGAAACGTACCGTTCAAAAAGCGTACCGAACCGAACTTTGCAACTGGTGTAGTAGCACGCTTCAGGGTCTGTACATTTCCGAAATATTGTAAAACGTTCAATACTTGTTAGGAAAGCCAATACAAAAACAGTCATAAGAAACTGTGATCTGTGGAAGTCGCCGAGGAGCTAATTATGGAATCTTGCATTCCAACTTTTAACGAAGAAAAGCATTATATATACATAATTATATCAATATCTCTTTTTAGAATGGGAGGAGGGGGGGGGGGGAAATTTGTAGATTAGATTAACATGTCAGCATGTTTTCGTTCTATTCAATAACAGTTTTCATTAATGATCAGGCTATTCTGAGAAACAAACCTTGTATGTAAAACTTTCAGTTTGTGGTTTTACATGTATAATGCTTATATAACTAAAGACTAAAATCCACTTTGAATTCGTGATAAACATGTACATAATAATATTTGAAGGGATTCTTTTTATGCATGCTTCAAAATTTTAAGTTATGATCCCAGTTTGTGATTTAATAATTGATCCGGAAAGCTCACGTTTATTGAGAAGACAATCAAACAGTTGTTGAAATTTTTAGTTAAAAATGATTTCTTAAAACATTAGCTGGAAAATTATCGACAAAAAAATTTGAACACTTTGCCTATTTGTTTTGGCCGTGTTTTTTGATATAAAAGGTGCATTTTCTTTATGTAAAAATGATAGTTGGATACTTTTCACCTTGTTACAGATCAAGTATGACCAGTATGTCATTTTGTTCTCACTTCACTTGTACGTAAAATTTATTTACTTGAAATGTTTTATATTTCGGATCCAGGTTGCTACGAACTGACGAGAAAAATGAATACAATTACAGTCAAACCAGAATCTACTTCAAACGAAAATGTTAATACATTATCATTTTCAACTGTAGATGTGTGAGTAATTCGGCTGATAAACATGATAGTCATACATGTATCTAGTGATAAAAGCCTAACTATAATTTGTTTAGCTTATAAGCAGAATACATGTAGTAATAAAATAATTACTAAATGTATGCGATCAATCAAATCTTGCTTGTTTCGAGTTGAATCTGTAGACAAAACATTTGAAGGAAAGGTCGGTCAGTTTTTTTAGTCCTGTAATTTTGCGCATTTACATTGAAATTTCATGAATGCAACCATGGGATGAAAGCCATCCCAAAAATAAGCAGGCGATGAATATTATAAAAAAAAATGTGTTAAATCAACAAAATGAGTAGATTTAAAACACGTTTACTGAAAAGGGTTGATGTTTTCCCTTTGAAATAATGGCTCTCTAAACTTATTGATTGTTTTTTTTAATATTGTAAGAAAAGTTCTTTCCTTTTAATTAACAGATTTGTAATAGTTTCAAATGGAGATTTTTTTTAGCAATCATGTATGTGAAAAAGTTTAGTTTGTTAGCTCATCTAAGCGGACAACTCAAGTCAGCTTTTTGATCACTTTTTGTTCGACGTCAGTCTGTCCGTTTGTCTGTCTGTCCATAAACCTTTTAAATTGTCGACTTCTCCTTAAGAACCACTGGGCCAATTTCAACCAAACTTGACACAAAGCATCATTGGATGAAGTAAATTTAAGTTTGTTAAAATGAAGGGCCACGCCCTCTTTCAAGAGGAGATAATTAGGATTTATTGATAATTTGTTGGTATATTTCAAAAATCTTCTTTTCAAGAACCATTTAACCAGAAAAGCTGTAACTTTTGTAGAAGCATCCTTAGGTGGTGTAAATTTAGGTTTGTTCAAATCATGAGCCCCGGGCGTAGGGTAGGGCCACAATGGGGGTGGTTCAAATTTTTTTTTAGGGATATATGGACAATTTTTTAAAAAATTCTTCCCAACAACCATTTGGCCAAAAATGCTGTGACTTGTACCGAAACGTCCTCAGGTGGTAAAGATTCAAGTTTGTTG
>WFKH01011925.1:16761748-16783069 GCA_016163765.1 Magallana hongkongensis | reverse complement strand
TAGAAACAAAGACCATGCGACAAAATGGTTGTTACACGGTTGCCTCGGGCGCGCATAGCGCGCCCTCGTCAAACAGTTTTACAACCCTTACTATAATGCAAACTAATTCTTAGTCTAACATATCATACAACGTGAAAATTTTTTGACATAATGAATGATTATTGCTCACTTATTATTTTAATTGAATTATTAATTGTATGTACATAATAATGTTACTACAAATGCAATACATATTCTTTTGACGACATTTTGAGCATAACCCTCAAAGGTTCAAAATAATTTTTTTTACAGGTTTCAACTGTCCTCTAGGGTTTACTGGAAAATACTGTGGCACACCTTGCGAATTCCCAAACTTCGGAGTCGCTTGCCAACAAATTTGTTTGTGTCCCAAAATAAGGTGCAATTTATCTACCGGTTGCATAAATATGAATAAAAGTAAGTGATAGTCTAAACACAATATACAAAGCAAACCTGATTTAAGTATTCTAATCTGTAACCTGATCACAATCCCCATGCAACAGTTGGTGTTGTTGTTGTCGGCGACTACGTCATTGTCAGTTGAATAAGTGGGATTATGTCCAATTTTTTTTATGAAAACAAAATATTTAAAAACTAAAACGAGCGAATATACGATAGATTAGCTCAAATTCAAATTAAGAGCTCAATTTGTAGCTCGGGTTTTACAAAGTGAATACTTTGCTGTTTTTATCAACTCATCCACACACCAACAATGTTGTTGAAATAAAGGATTTAATAAACACTGGGATAACAATGACGATCTGTAGATTTCAAAGTAATTTAATGGTATATTGTACATGTACATGTACATTTCTTTGTACTACTGCTGCAATTTATTTGAGACTTTGACTGGTATAAAGAATTTACTTACTTGGATTAAAGGTAGAATCAATTTTAAATGTTAAATGTTTATTGTTTATTATTTTGTTCAAATATATATATATATATATATATATATATATATATGAATGAATAATAAATAAACTGATTCCTGTATTAATGTTGATATAAATTATATTATATACTATGTGAAAACGTCATCAATTACCTTTTACATTGTTTGAATATAGTATACGTCAATCGGAAATCTCAGAATAAAAATATTACAACAGCAACGCAAAGAACAAGTGAGTGTCACAATCACTGTTATAAGTAAAAGTCTAACAAAATGGTTTTATTTAGGCTTGGATATAATTTTCTGGAATGAATGATTGACATTGTTTATTTTGAATAGGCATTTTCTCAACATTTATTTAGATTATGTTTATGCAATGTAGATGGTGTCTCTCCAGACCTTAAAACAGTTAATTTTGTGACAAAAACTAAAGGTACAGGTATTCAGTATGAGAACCGGGTTTGCAAATACTAACAAATTACATTAAAACATCTAAACTGATTACAACCTGTTTCTATGAAAAAAGAAAATTAATTATGAATGTGTTAATAAACTGAAAATTCTATTATTTTAGGAATAAATAAAACAAAAATCGAAGAAAATGATCATTTAAATGAAGGCAAAGGGTTTTCAAGTGATCCACAATCATATTTTCGCACTCCTAGTGGTACAGTTTTATCTTCATTTTCAATTTATCAATTACATACACTTCTGTTTTTTTTAACATCTAAATAACAAGTAAATTCATAAAAAAATATTGAACGTTTGTAAGAAGTGAAAACAAAATTTAATATTTGTTAATTCTAAAAGAATTTCAATCTTTTTCGATGTATAAATTATTCATTACATGTACATGGATAGTTCATAAATGTAGATAATGTTGATAAAAAGTACCTGCATCATTGTTTTATTGACATATAGACGTCATTTGTTCATTTCAGACGACCTCGTAAGTTTTTGGACAGTTAAACCACTTCCTAAGCAACATCTACAGGACAATAAAAGTACATTGACACAAAATATAGTTCTCTCTTTAGGTTTCGTGTTGGTTGCATTGCTGATTTTGCATGCCCTATTATCAATTAACAACTGTATCAAAAGGAAGGAAAGAATAACTTATGTATAACGTTCTGAAACGTGACTGTTTTAGGTCAGTGTTTTTGTTATTATTATATTTGTAGAGTTTGGAAGGTTAGAATCAAACAAATTTTTATTTGCGACAAAACTCCCGATAATGTTTTTAATTAACTCTGGAAAAAAGTAATTTGCTCGCATTTGAAAGGAAAATGATACAAACAACTTTCCGTCTGTGCTTTACTCTCCTTAACTTCGTCCTAAACTGTGCGTTAAAGATATACACATAAGTACAGATAAACAGCAAATTAAAAATGCAAAGTAAACAAGGTGTGTTTACATTTAAAACTTGGGAATTTCAAGAAAGTTATAAACTCCGAGACATTTTTTTAAACGAGATTAATAAGTATTATACATTGATAACAAGCGCAAGTTATTGATCACATTTGCCACTTCAATTAAATTTCGTATTATATTCCAATAAATTACTTTTATCGAGTTCTCATTTTAATATGAAGATTCCGATTTAATTATATGTATTCATGTAGTGCTTGCATTTGTCATTTGATCTCCAGACGAGACTCGTAAATAAGGAGTTTTCCTTTCGCAGTCTGTATAAAAACTACAAATTGTTATAAAATATACATAAGATTAACAATGATTAAGGATCTTTCCATGAAAAAAAGTGTCAATTGGCGCATTCCAAAAATTCGTTTATGTTTAGTTTGCAACAATTTTTTTGTTTTTTGTTTGTTTGTTTTTTTTATGGTTTTTTTTTGTGGCGAAAAATGTTACCAATTAAAACTATGAATCGAGCAATGAATCGTTGTTGTCATTGTAAGGCAGAAGACATTGGAATTGTTTTAGTGAATAATGAAGATCTATGAAGCAGTGATGACGTTCACAAAGTGGAAAACAATGCCTTTTTAATAAGTATTATAATGCATGTCAAATCAAATGTACCTATAAGTCAAATAATTGCTGGGTTTTTTAACAATAGATTAAGAAAAGCTGATATATTTTTTTCAATTTTATTAAATGTATTTTGTCTTGTAACTTTAATAATCTTATTTTACTTATTTACAGTAACCAAATTATGTGCGTTTTTTTTAAATTTATAAACATGAACAATATCATAATAAAATAACTTTTGTGATTTTGGTTTTCTTTTTCTGGCAAAAAGTGTGTTAATTTAGATAAATTATAGTGCTGAGTTTCGTCGAAATTGCCTACAAATGCGAATGCCTCTTGTATATACAAATTGATTCCATAGGAATTACCGGTAAATAATCACAAAACCCAACATATGTCTCTCATGTGATTATTTATAAAAAAGACTTCTAATTTGATGACATGTAGGAGAGTATATGTGTGTGTATATATATATATATAAATATATATATATATATATATATATATATATATATATGTCAAAAGTAAACAATATATAAAGAAATATGAAACGTATAGTTTATTGAATTTGTTGTTATACATGAAGGGAGGGGGCAAATTAAGTTTTTATAACTGGTGGCCAATCCTTTTGTAACAATATATATTATAATAAAATATAAAAAAAAAATCATATGAAGAAGTCTTTGTAAAAATAAGAAGCCCTACTATGGAAACTTATTATCTGAATCACATGTTAGAGACATGTTTCTCGTTATACATGGCCTGCGGTATATCTTGGAAGCTTCTCAACTCAGGCTCTTGGAGAGTGGTACTTACAAGCATTTTTAAGAATTTAAACATTGAGTGAAAATTATATTTGATAGTAAACATAATAATATATATGTACAGTAAATAAGTTTTTTTTTATTGATGACCGAACTATTTAAATAAATAGATTACACAGCCTCAACGGTGTTTTGGAGACTATTACATTTAAACATGCACTTCTTAGGACATGAGGGTATTTTATTAATAGCAATTGCACCTCTACGGGAAAATTTGGGTTAACATAACGTCATACTGCAGTGCTTAGCATGCAGATAAAAAAAGGCTCGAAAGTATGCGTTTGTTTTGCCTAAAAAAACTTATTTCAGATAACATCTTCACTGTGAATAAATTTAGTATCATAATATTAATTTTCGTCAGGCAACACAGTGCAGAGAGAACTTCCTTAGGGCTTTTCCATAAACACGATATCCGAGATCGGAAAGTGAAGTATGTTAAATTTACATCAATTTTTACAAGTAAACATGCTGGTGATGAGGTAAAAAAACCCGTTAAAAAGCTAGTAACCAACAGTGCGTGTAGATAAACGTCTGATGATTTTTGCTACGCATCTAAACTATTGGAACCTCATGACAGGTATTGGTATTGGTATATTTTTTTTCTTCTTTATCCTTCTAATCATGTTACGCTACAATAACGTAGTTAATGGTAGCTTAATTAATAACACCATTTAAAATTATAGAATTGCTTTAACTTCTGTAATATTTGCTACATTTAAACGTCGAAAGTAGCGTTCCCAGTTCCAGAACACCCAATACTTTCAAACATGTGCTAAAAAATTGTACTTATAACAAAAAATAAATTGATGACGCCAGACATAGCATACACTATTTTCTAACGTAAAATTAGAAAAACGCAAACAAATTCATCTTTAAACAGTTCATACAACTAACAGCGGAGGAATGTGTATTATTCAACTTACATAAATTAATCACTACATTTTAATGCCATTGCATTGACATATAATGTACTATTATTTTATATAATTTCTTTCATTCATATTATGAAAATAAAAATGTGTTTCACAAAAGCAGAAATAATTCAGAGACATGTTTCACATAATTTATGTTGAAAATGTTGCCATTTTACAGCATATATATCCAGATTTACCATCGATTAATTAAACTTATGCGATAGTTGATTTATATTTAACTAGAATGTTTAAATAAGTTCCTGATAATTTCTTCCTTATAAAAAATTCAACTTCCAATGTGAATTTCCAAATATTTATATTTTTATACAAAAACAATTGAAACGATTCTAAGATGTTACATTTACTTTGCATGGATACCTATTATTACATCGCTTACTTCTTGGTTTTCAAAGTAAGTCAGAAATGTTTATCATTTTTGATTACATCACAGTGTATATCTCAATTGTTTATACCCCAATCAGTACATATTTGAATTTGTTCATTTTTTTCTAGTTAAAATATATAACTGTTTGTTTTGAACTTTATTAATATACAAATTACTACTGCTTTTTTAAAAAATTCTTATATTTATTTTTTTCAACTAAAAGCTCGTCTAGATGCTTTATCCAACATTCTTAAAAACATATTATGTTGAATGATATTTTTTTCCCTCTAAACAACTGAAATCTAAACCAATTGTTTCAATATCTGGCCATGACAAACATACCTGTTGTTATTTTTTCATTGTATAAAACAAATATAAGCAATGTTATAAGTACGTGTAAGTGGCTGATTTTTAGAATAATAAGATTTGCAAAGTTACAGTCATGCAAAAAGTATTAAAATGGCGTCAGGTTTCGACGAACGCAATAAAAACAACTCGCAAAAATTGTCACCCCGTGCAAGCTGTGACAAACCATGTAATTAAAAGTAACATAAACACATTAGAAAACTTAAGCAAGTTCACCAAATACTTTGAGAGGTGACCTTTTAACTGGATGACCTGCATAATTCGTCTGGGAATTGAGTTGTATAAATTTTGGCAACTGGATTTGTATTGTTTTGGTTAAATTTCACAGTAATATCGGCCAAAGTGTCTCTTCTATTGACTTTAACTAACCGCTCTAATTTTCTGTATTCGCGAGGTGTAATTTTTTTTAGGTCTGCCACTTCTGCGACGATTTTCTATTTCACCACGCAATAAATAACATCTAATAAAGCTACTCACAGTATTGTGGGATCTCTGTAATAATCTACTGATTTCAGTTATTGAATTTCCGCTCTCAAAAATATTTATAACTATTCTTTTTTACTCCGGGCTTAACTCTTTTCCTTTTTCTTCCCATCGCTTGTTTTGGTTGTGTATCAGATAAAAAAACATACGTCACATTGTTATTAAATTTACGTCACAATTGGCAGGTGGCCAACTATCATAGCGATAGCAAAATATACGACATGGACTAATTTAACTAGTTAAAATTTGATTATAAAATACGCGATGACTGCAAAAATAATAATAATAATAATAATAATAATAATAATAATAATAATATGACGCCATTTTTACGAATACTTTTTGCATGACTCTGTATAACCAATTGCCTATATTTTACATAATAACAGTCAATGCATTCAGCCTGTTTATAGGTTCATGTAGAATATACAAATTATTTCATTATCGTTACGCACTGTATTTCTTTACAAAGGTGATTGTCTGAATGCACCCAATTTGCATTTTTGTATACCTATGTTAGATTAAAAATCCGAACCTGAACACTGTTTTATTTACGACTCATATCCAATACTAGTAAACATTCATTTTTAAGGTTTTTAAATAGTGCTACAGTGCAATGAAAAATGAAATCCATCCTAAGCGGCTTGTGTCAAGTTAAATATACCTACTTGATATGTCCCGTTTTAAAAATACCCCTATATTGAATTGTGATAGGGAGAACACCATCCCCAACTTAAACAAGTAAAACATTTTTAGATTTTGGTATGTTTATCGTTGCGTTTATTCTAATTTTATTTTAGTCTACACTAAACCATTCTGTAGGATCTGAACTTATAAACACTTTTGTAGTTTGCAAAGCATTCACAATTTTTATGAATTTTGTACTCAACAATGCTAAGGTTACAGACATCGCCATTTATGTATACGAAACAAGTGGTCTGATCGTTTTTTTTAAAAACGAACCCTTACTTTGTGTGACCAATTTAGAATGTTCGAAATTTTCAAGTCCAATACGAAAACAATATTTGTCAGTCTGGCATTCCGTATAGTTACAATATGATTGAATAATCTTGAAAGGTCAAATTGCTGGCGATTATGAAGGAACCTAAACAGCTTATTCAGAGTAATCAGAGAAACCGGTGAACCCAAAATACATCAGATCGCCCAATGTTTTGTTCATTAGGGCTTCGGTCGAAAAGACCCATTGTCTTTGTCTTTTTTATTATTATTCTCAACAATTTAGAGATATTGAAGTTTTAATTGCTCAGATTTATAGCAAATCTTAATGACACACGTATGTATGGTTTTAGACGTCCTGGTCCGGTACTTCCGGTTTTCAAAAAGAAAATACTGAAAATTGATTAAAATGCAATATCTTTCTTATACCGTTTTAGCTAGCGCATTCAAATTTAAGATATATGTGTATCATATAAAGTTAAACAAAATTGTAAGCGTAATATTTTGAGATTTAAGGCCCCAAACTTGAAAAAAGGGGGATGAAAAAAAGAAAGAAAAAAAACCATTTATTTAGTTATTTTGTAGGAGGCATATATATTTTTTAAGATGAATGTAATTCATTTATATTCCAAGTTTCATTGAAAAATATTGAATACTTCTGGTTTTATAAGTCGATGAAAATTGTCTACGCATGTAACGTTTTCTCAATCAGTTTTCAATAAAATATATCTATATTTTATATTCATCATATGGGACCTAATGCGCAGACCGGAAAACGGTTCTGAAAATAAAATTCCAAAAATATGGGATCTGGAGGGTCAATATTAAAAACAGCCCTTTAGCTTTAACTTGTTTTTTTTTCATTCGATTTTCGGTTAATAGTTTAGAATAAAGAGTGCAATTGAAAAAATATGGTCCGAGGGACCACTTTATGACTCCTAATAGGAGTTTTAAGTGCCTGAAAATGACAACTTTATCTTAATTTACATTATTAAATTTAAAGAATTATCTCGCTCTGCACAATTTAAGATAATGATAAAAACTTTAAGGATACCAATTTTTCTGCTTACAAAAATAATTACTTTATCAAATATTAATTTTTGATAATTTTCATCAGCAAATTAAACAGTATATTAACACACAAAGTTCTGGAGTTATCTTTTTTCGGCCTTTAAAGTTATTGAGAGTTTATGTATGGCTATTTGTTTATACCAAGGCGATCAGATTTTTTAATACAAATTTTAGAAGTTTCTTAAACAATTTATATAAAGAGTTTAAAGGGCGTTCGAAAAGCCCTTCCTTTTTGTTGAAGACAAAAAACAAGTCTAGTTCAATATCATTATCGTTTGTATCCTACACCATAATCTAGTTGTCCAAAATCGGTGCAACTCCGCCACGAAACATTTTCATGTGTTTGAATGTTCTACTATTAACATTATACATCTGAGAGCGCGCCTAACAAAGCTATCAAGAAATATTGTATTGATTTAATTTGTATCAAAATGATTTTCACAATAATGTTGAATAATTCTACAATCTCCCATGTGGCTAAAACTATACTTTTTTTTCTATTTCACTGAGCGTAATAAAATATACATTTAATAATTTAAATTTGAAAGAGGTCATTCCGTACACAAGCTAGACACAACATCTAACGTTGCCTTCACGTCTCCCCTGTCCTGTGAATTCAGTGCTATATACATGTAGTGCTATAGTGTCGCCAATTGGGAAACCTTAGTTAAAACCTTTGCATTGCATATCGAGATTGTTGATACTTATTGCAAATATTGTTTGTGGAAGAAAGAGTGTCTTCTTAAATTGTCAAACACCCGGTCTACTATCAAATCGATCAGTGTAATGGTCACTAAAGTGACACGGAAATGGTATTGCTTTGACAAACTAAATATCCACCTCGTCTTAGTGGGCTATATTCCGTCAGCTTAAAAGTAACAAGAACAAAAGTAGTGTTTTAAATGATGCTATTTAGAGTTAAAATCCAATCTATGAGTTCTGAGATAAGAACATTATTAACCTATAAGAAATGTGTTATTGTGTTCATTTATATACGACAAATAAAAAAAAAAACAATGCAATGAATTATTTTTTTAAATTTTAATTGTACTTGTAATATATCAATTAATTATTTAAATTGTTAGATATGATAAAAAATACAAAATTATTTAAAAAACGAAAATAACAAGAAAAATATGGACACTTTAATACCGAGAATGGCTTAATAATTAGGAATATTCATTTGGGTGAATTATATTTTTAAAGCAAAACGGGACAAAATAGTTATGTTTAGATGTACCAGATTATTTCCTCTCTTGAATTTATAGATTAAAGTAGTCCGAGTATCGCAATACGACATAATACGGATTTAACAATATTGGTTCGACTTTTACATAGCGTTTTAGATACCCGGTATTGATTTTGATCTACATCGCTCTTGTAAACAATGGCAATAATAAGCTATTAGAACGGTAATATATGTATTCAATGAGATATAGAAATGATTAATGTTGAGAAACTCGATTCTGTTGAAGTAAAATGAAAAACGAAGTTTCTGATTAACCAGGATCTCAGGTATGCTTATATTTTTTTGTCTTGACCCCCCCCCCTCCCTCGAATTGTTCTTTCTTTTTCTTTTTTTACTAAAACCGGTTTAAATTTAGAGACAGAAGCTTTTTTGAGTTTAGTCAACCGTCAATTAATTAATGTTTAAATGATATCTAACATTGTTGACAGATCTAAGCAGACAACTGTAGCAAAATGTGATTTTTACGGATTTTTTTGTCAGGGTCTACTTGGTTTAGAGTTTATAGCGTGAAAAATAATCCGTCAACATATGATTTATTTTACCAAATCTTTTTTCTAAGATGCTATTCTATAGAATAAACACCATGAATTTTAGTTTGTGTCCATAAAATAGTAAAAATTGACCAAACACGATACATGCATCACATTTTTGTATTCTATTTTGATACATCAGGTCAGTAAAGCGTACTTACTTACAACAATTTGCGCAAAATTATTGATGAGATATGGCTTAAATAAATGTTTATACTCTATTTTGTATGTCCAGTTCTAATTTCCACAAAATTGGTAATTATTTTTTGGAAACCGGACGTCCGGCAAATTTCATCATTGTCAATAATTTTCGCAAGGGGTACTCCCGTCTGAGAGGTGATAACAAACAAACTAGCATGTAAACATACATATTTTCTTTTGTATATGATTTGCTAGAATGTATATCTATCATTTAAAACTAAGCTTTTAATGCTTGAGCCCATTTAGTCCAGATATGACTACCTTAAAAGTCATTTGTTTATTAATGAAAAGGTTGGTTACACACGGTAGTTCTAGTTTTAAATGGTACTCAATTGATAGGTTAAATTCTTTTAGATTGAATATCATGTGCATATGTATTGTCTTTAATTTTTAATACAATTTGATTATTCGACGTTTGTTTAAATGGAAAAATTCAAACATAAAATGTTGTAATTTTAAAAAATATTATTATCTCAATATATCAATGTGAATGAAGATGTTATCTAATGAAACAAACACCTTACATAACAGTAATCTTCTGTTTGATCATTCTCTTCTTCTTGAAATAGTTTGAGGCAATTACATGTACTTTTTACGATATTCGATGATTATTTTGCGCTTTTTAAATTTTTTTGTTCCATTTAAATCATGTTTATTTTCAGTAATTTGACGACCATGTCTCTATATTAATATCGTTTTATTTAGTACACAACACAAGTATAACGTATATGACGTCATGTGCATGTAACTAATTAAATGGACATGTACAAGGTAATACATTGATGGTTGATAAAGATTAAAGTTATCTACTTTCTCTACTTATCACAATGCTTTGTACATGCACGTATTCACAAAATACCAAAGCAAATAATTGTCCAGCTGGGTTTGTTGGAAAAAATGTGAAACGTCGTGCCCTTATCCTAACTATGGATTTTGTCTATTTTGTTGTGTTTCATAACTCACAAATATTTATTTTTAGCAGAGATCAAGAGAAGTTCTAAAGAGAAAATTAGAATTAAAATAAAGCAACTGAGAGCTTTACCAATTCTTTTAAGTACTTCTTCGCTACAACACCACACATATCTTTCTATCTATCTATCTATCTATCTATCTATCTATCTATCTATCTATCTATCTATCTATCTATCAATGTCCGCCTTCCTGCCTCTTTCCTTATATGTGACGTTCTGCATTATTGTATTTTATTCTGTAAGTTATATTAAACCACATTCTTCACAGAAAATAACAAAAAAAACAACACAACAGATATCTTCGCTGATTAGTGTCAGTATAACTTTTGTTCAACAGACTTCTGATTTAGGTTTGTCTTTATTAAATCTTTATGTCGAAAAGAAAACCATGAAAGAATATATTGATTCACATTCAATTTCATTTGATCACAATGGAAAATGATCTGCGGCGCTGTTTTAAAATTAAATTTGAATTCCGAGAAAGGAGTATATTGAATAAGATTCACCATTTTATTTTCCAACTTAATGTTTTGGGTTTTAACTTAATTAATTAATAAAATAAGCAAATATAGTATTTTTGTACTTTCATTATATTGTTAAAAGATCACTGAATTTACCGACGCTCTTCAGTATACATAGTTGAAAGCGAGAGAAGATGCCACCCAAGAAGAAACAGATATGCAGCAGCATTCATTATTATACCTCAGTATGATTATTCAATTATATCTGATTGGTATAGAAAGTCACGTGACAGGACAGGAATTAAAAAGCCGATATAAACATACGATGTCGACAACTATGATTAAATCAAAAAATATTTAATCATTATTCTCTTAATATCACAAAACCAACTTAACTATCTATGATTCAAATTTATGAAAGAAAAGTGAGACAGTAACATAGGAAATCAAACAATCACTACGTTATTGCTATTGAAAAGTCAAACAATTATTAGAAATCAACGTACTTTGTAGAATCATATGTTGTTCAGTATAATAAAACCTTTGTTGCATTAATGTTCAAGGAATATTAAGATTTATTCCCCCAGAAAAAAAAAAATTCCCTCGTGCGAAGCCTTGGGAAATCTGATTTTTCTTGGGAAAATAAATCTTCATATTTCCCTAACCATCATGCAATAAATGTATATTGTCAATTGTGGTCTTAAACATAGATGCTTTTACAGGGTTTATTTACTTAGGGCAAATCATGGCATATTGAGGCTGATAAGTCGTGCAATGAAAGAACAACGTTGCAAAATTACATGAGACATGTTGAGCAACAGTCTCATGGTAGCAAAAACAGCAGCGATTCATCTTACGACCTTTAAAAATTGTGCAACACTTTTGCGAGTACACAAAAAGTTGTAAAACGTTCGTACTAATGTTCGTGCGTTGCACTGCGATAATATGGATCGCATTTGGTCGCGTCTGAGTAGTGTGCATGTCCACTATTTTGAGGAGATTTGATGCGATCACTAAAACGCATGCAACGAATGCGAGAGCTCGTGCAGTGTATGCGAGAGCTCGTGCGAAGCTAAAGAATTCTGATTGGAAAGTGTTATAAAGTGCTCGTGCGCCAATTGTGAAAGGGGCTTTAATAGCGAAAATATCTTCCAGTATTTACATTTATAAAAAAATTCGTTTTATTTTAAAGAAAATCAGTTTTCAAAAAATATAATTAAACACTTTAATATCTGGAATACGGGTTGTTTGGATTCTTGCTATTACTTAAGATATTTTTTCCTTAAAAAATAGCATTTTTTGTTTGTTTTTTAATGTTTCTTTTTAATTATACCCTAACATTAGATTGAATTTTTAAAAACATAACGGAGGAACAAGTGTTGCGTCACTAGCATGGTGCGTATTTAAACATTCACAGAAATGTTTCCGGTTTATTTACACTTTGGTGGACGTTGCCTAGTTAGTTCATAGCACATTAACAGTCCGGTGAGACCTCCATATTAATCAGTTACCATAACTTTAATCACTGTATGTACATGTACAGTGCACATACCATTTTAAAGCTGACTACTACTTGGTAAGAGGTGACGAATCAACATAGGTTGATACGATACATTAATTTTCTGTATTTTGAACGAATTTTTTTACACAATGATCAACCACAAACATAAACGATAAAATTATGTTCTCGATCATGGCTCTAATATTTTTAGAACAACAAATTACAACTTATTACATTGCATCTATACATACACGTTTAAAAGGTTATTATTAATTTTTTACATCAAGCATCACAATGAAAATGTATTCCATTCATACAGACAATAACACAATTTTACGTACGCGTTTTGCAATCATCAATTTTCGTCGATCATACCGTTTGTGACATAACTTTATGGTGATGCTGTTCTGTAGAAGCTACATGTATCAACTGGAAACCAATGCTCAAAACTCAGACAAAGAAGACTC
Source organism: Magallana hongkongensis (assembly GCA_016163765.1). Lineage (NCBI taxonomy): Eukaryota > Metazoa > Mollusca > Bivalvia > Ostreida > Ostreidae > Magallana > Magallana hongkongensis. The sequence goes on along the minus strand of WFKH01011925.1, from coordinate 16,769,790 downwards.
TTGCAAAGTCATCATCAATCGGCTGTTTGGAGATCTGTTTTAAAATAAATATATATAATTCCGATGAAGGGTTTATAGTATGCCATTGCTAATCTTTAATTTGAAGACACTATTAGATAGGCGGATTTGAAATGAAGTCACTTTTATGATATAGTTGGGTAAGTATGTGCTTGCTAATCATTAATCATTAGCTGAGTGATATTCACATTCATGATCATGAATCAATTCTTATAATGTTTCTTTAATTATCGAAATACGTAAACATCAAACGAAAATCGCATTGTAGAAACTGTTATATTTCATTTATATCGTATACTTATAGAAAATATACCCTTTTCCGCCCCTTGCGATATAAACAGAAAATTCGCCTACCCGTGTGATATAAACCCTAGGGGTGTGATATAAGATTTATATCACACCCCGGCAATCTTCGGATGTTATATCACACCCCTTTCCGTTAGTCATCTGCTATTATGACGTAGAGTTCGGTATGCGTCGTTCAACCCCGATCTCCGAGTATGACGTCAAATAGTTACGTCGACGTCAACTTGGTATACAAACAGCTGGCGCAAAAATTCCGAGAAGTTTATTAGAGATGGAATATATAGACACCGAGCGATTTGTTAACAATAATCATTCAACACATGATGTTTAGGTTTTTTTCTTTAATATTTTCTATAAGTATATGATATAAAAATCATAACATGGCAATTTTTATATCGCATCCAATATTAGCCCTCGGTCGCTGTATATCAGCCTTCGAGCCTGACGGCTCTCGGGCTGATATACAGCGACCTCGGGCTAATATAGGATGCGATATAAAAATTGCCATGTAATAATCTATATATAGCAGTTCAAAAATCTCACTTAAGGTAGTATGATACACCCGTGAAATTTTTTTTTCAAATTCAAAAATTTATAACATAATTTTCTTTTGAAGTTAATTTTGATCTGTTATATACTCAGGAAGAAAAAAAATAATCAAGGTACCGCTATTTTTCATCATTTTGAAACCTGCTTTATACATGTATTAGTTATTTTATGCACATCAAATGTCGAGGTCATAATTCAAAGCTAAAGGTCAAATATGATTTTTATTAATATTCACTTCTTTGGAACTCTTTAACATCTTGATTTATCAAGGTCAAATTGTCTTAATTATGATACATCTTAATAATGGGATTATGACAATGATACTGTGATTCAGAAATTCTAATCAATTTATATGAATACAATTTCTTTTTAGAAAATTTCTAGTGTTGGTCTTAAAAAATGTATATTACATTTCCTTTTCGTCATACATGTAACTCATAACTTATAATACCTTACTGCTAAATATATTTTGGTTCATCTAGGAAACAGTATACAATTATTTAATGCTTGAGCAGTCAATAGACCAGAATATTTTTCCAGAGGTGCAGGGAACAGCTCTGTGTGTTCTATTGCCCGAGGCCAACGGCCGAAGGCAATAGAACACACTGAGCTATAACTATGCTAAAAATTTTGTAAACTTAAAATATATAGATTGGCGTTATTAAAAAGGACATTAAATAGATATTATTGAAATAGGCTGCGACATTGCAGAAAAAAATGCATAATCCGCGTTCGCTGGGTATGTACATTTCTTTTCAATGATTGCTACATTTATTACCTGTATAAATCATCAAAGAATGCATTTTTATTGTTCATATTAAGTTGATGAATTGATTGTATAAAAGTAAGTAAAAATCACTAAGTTAAATGAAACAGCAAAATTGTCTCCTATAGGAAGTTGTCTGACATCATCATGATTATTGTGTGTTGTCCGTGAATTTCTTAGGTTGATAAAGGTTACAAACAATCGATAAACGGGACGTGTAGATTTCAGTCCCGTCAGTTTCTACAGTGCTATGAACTACAATTTATTTCCGTATGAAATAGCGGAAATCATTGCAATACTTGGTAAACGTAAATATATTTAAATATTTTGTGAAACTTTTCCCATATATAATAATGCCGATGCAAGACGAGACATCATTAGTCCATGCAACATAGGAAAGAACGTGTACTAAGCGATTACACTTTTAAAAGTTTATTCCAGATCGAACGCAAGGTGCATATTTTAAAATTAATTATAAGGATACCAAGAAATCATGAATAGTTGTGCGGTTTTAGCTGGTTTTTTCATTACCTTGAGATTGTTCACAAAAGTTGTACCGACTGTTGCAAAGTTTTCCGCGTAAGTACAAAATGATATATCAGATAGAATAAAATACCATGTAGAAATGGTCGCCGTATACTTGTAACTTTTCTTGGATAGATAAATTCAAAAAACAAACCAAAACAGATTAGATATTAACTTCAAGAATAATATGTAATAATAATATAATAATATCTTTTTATGAATTTAAATTATAAATATTTTTAATGAAAATGGAACATTCTACCTTCCCAACCACAATTGCCATCACTCCTGTGATCGCGTCAAAGAATCTGTGTACTTATTTCACCAAAGTGTTTCTTTATATCCCCCATGGAGATTTAATGAACCATGCTTAGCTCCGATGTGTTAGGGTATAACAAAATGAGGACAGACTGTGTTGATACTTGCCTTTTAATAAATAAAAAAAATCCTTCATTTGCTCAAAAGAATTTATATGTTGTTTTAATAACAACAGGACTAAACTCTTCAAACTTGGTTCCTGCATGTAGTGATCGAACGAATAGATTTGAAACATCTCCACACTAGCTACTTCTGACATTAATTTCACAAGTTAATACATATATATATTCTATAATACATACAATACAATTATTAAACGAAAAATGAAATGAAAATCAGTCATTTAGGTTTGAGTATTCATATTTGATATAAGTTATATTCTTATTTCAGTGACTTAAATTTAAAAAGGAAGTGTCTCTCTGGTTATTCTGGTGATCGTTGTCAACAAACATGCCAATATCCACAATTTGGTCGTCAATGTAAAGGGATATGCAATTGCAAACTGGCGTTGTGCAATTATAAAAATGGATGTCCGCCTTTAGGTAAACTAGTTTTAATCATTTTAGAATTTGAAAAAAAAATAAAAAAAATTATCAATAAGTGCAGTTCCACTGCTTCAACCAATATTCAGTCAATATTATCAACAGTTATCTAGTCCGTAGACAATTAGGTAATTAATTATGGTCTAACAATTAGTATGAAAAACGTCAGTCAGCATGCGACTCAGTGGAAGATTGTATTTGCTGACAAGGTTGTCGTATCGACCATAATACTTACGAAAAGATGACTTTAAACGAGACTGTTGATAGTCCTGTTCAACTTGTTTGTCAGTAGCTTGCCTCGTCTTAGAAACTGTTCATACGAAGAGCATGCCCTTGCGTATCGAATTAACTGAGAGACAAAAACACCATATGCAGGTGATGAAGGTATATTGCTACATAAGTAAGGAAAGTTGACTATAGAAAAATTGAAGTCATCGCGTTTATCATAAAGTTTTATTGTTAGGTTACGATCAATGTCCATTTCCAGTAAAGTATCCAAATATGAAACAGATGACGCTGACTCTGTGGTATCTTTTATTTCAAGTTCACTGGGATATATCGTATGTAGTTTAACATTAATAAGGTAAGAATTATTAATAAACAAGTTTCTTCTTTTTAATGTGTACGGAGTGAAGAATAACTGTTCATATTTGTGGTATTTACTTGAATAAATGTGGAAAATACAGCGATTATTGAGCTAATTCCCTAATAATCGCCCAATACGAAATATACTCAATACGGTGCAAATATACAAACTATAGTATAACATCTCGGTAATACCGACGTGTAAACAACAATTTGTGGCTGTGTCATCAAATTAGAGAATTATGCCCAAAATAAACCTATTTATGCTTATGTTTTGGGGGTTTTTTTTGTGGGTTTTTTTTTTTTTTGGGGGGGGGTTAGTGTATCTATTTAGCCAATTTGTTTTGCCAATTTTTCTTACAAGTTCGAAATAGTAACATTATTTGCTAATTGTATTTGATAGAGTTTGGGAAAAAAGTTTAGCAACTACCTAGCGGGTTGTACTCATGTTCGTTTTAGATAGATGCCATTATATGCGGTATGCATCTGGAAAGAATATTTCCTACTTTCAAATACTCTTCAAAATGAAATGAAAAGCAATTTGCCAACAGCTTTGGAACTCATGTATTTATCATCACTTTCAATCCTTTTCATCACTTTTGAAACATTTGCCGTGCATGTAACTATCACTGGTTGGCCATATTTTGCTGCATCGTTGACGGACTCTAACGTCATCTGTGCCAGTCAGCAATTTCTTTTTTCCACTTACAAACTGTCTCAAAAGATACCTTTAGTTTTACAATTATCATACCAATACACGTCCCCAATTCAGTCCAATTGTACATAACTTTTATATAGGCCTTATCTTATCATCCCGTTTCCAAAAATTGATAAGAGTAGTCAACAACCAGCTCTATTGAAATAACCATAAGTTTAAAATAATTTGGAGAAAAAGTTTTTGTTTATACCGTTTAAACTTAATAGAACTATTCAAGATAATAATAATCCATGAAATCGTGCAAAGCTTTATCGCACTGTCCTACAATAACCATTATCGAACAACCCTAATATGTTGGGGTTTTTTTCTTCATATTTTGCAAATAACTTGCGTCAGGATCTATTAGATTTGGTTTGGTTAGAGTATGGGTCCCATTTAATTGAACAGGACATACATGCAGAGTACTTCACAATTACAAAGTACAGAACGTATACTAATTAAATTATTAAAAGGAAGCAAGTAATCATGTGTATATTTTCAGATCAACCGTCTCTTTAACAATCTCAAAACTGAATGACTGACTGAAACTTAATGCTATATATTGATGACTTTGTCTATAAAAAAAATAGACAAACAAATAGATACATGGATGGATGGATAGATGGATGGATAGATAGATAGATAGATAGATAGATAGATAGATAGATAGATAGATAGATAGATAGATAGAAAGATAGATAGATAGATAGATGCCGACAGTTACAATTAAACGTGAAACGAAATCATTTAATCCACGATTTAATTATTGATTATTCTCTATATGATTGACGATTACAAAATTAATGAAAATAAATGCAAAAAAAGATTAATATAAAAAAAGTAGAGGAATTAGAAAAAATCGTCAAAAATTTAAAGTGTTGATTTTAAAATAAACCTATTAGTTGGTTTGTTTTGGCATACTTTAGCTGCGATTTGTCCGGCTGGCTTTATCGGAAAGTACTGTGATGAACAATGCAAATTTCCAAAGTATGGTTATGGCTGTCAGCAGCGATGCTTATGTCCCAGGACAAGTTGCAATATTACAAATGGATGCCAAAAAATAAAACATCGTAAGTTTAAAAAAAACAAAAACAGTTTGACATTAATTAGATTTCTATATAATTTTATTAGTGGTAGTTTAGACAATGTTGTCATCATAAGTGCAGTACAACTTAAATCAAATAATCATTATATTTCATATTTCCTTTAAAAAGAATTTTTGAAGCTTATATACAAAACACATGACAACAAATATCAATTCAAATACATTTAAAATCATATTTCCCACGAAGGAACCCTTTAAACACAGCGCTAATGACATTACTAAATTATAGTCCAATTTTAATTTTAATCGATCGACGATTCAAGTTATTTACATCTTAAATCACTCACATGAGTATTTTTCTATACATGTTAGATTATAGATATGACTACATTAAGTGCTTTTTTATCATTTATGTCGACAGATACTACTCGCCTATATCCCAAAACGAAAACAAGTTTTGTGCGTAATGAGGAGACATCAAAAACAGGTAGGGTGTTTTGGGGGGTTTTGGGGGGTTTTTATAAACAACATTCATACGCTGATAAACAATACAAAAATAGTTTACCTAAGATAACATTTTACTGAAATTGAAATTGATGTTGCGCACAAAAAATGAACGATGTTACATGTAATATTTGTTTAGGTATCACAGGAAGCCAGAGTGAACCATTAGCAAATAATTCAAAGATTGACAAGGGGTTAACGTTTGTAACCCAGTTAGATTCACAACGTGAAATTCGGTCATTCAAAGGTAATCATCAACTTTTTGATACATTTTCAATTTTCTTCGTGTACTTAAAATTTCAATCTGAAAATACATTAATCTGAAAGGTTTGTTATAAAAATATGGATTAATGCATACTTGTTATGCTTTTAAAGTAGTATAACATTGTGTATAGCTGCAAAGTGCATTGATTTAATGACTATCTTTTCAGAAGAGGCTGTAAGTGGGCGGATAGAAAACACAATCTTTACACAACCATCACAGACGAGCAAATTTACGTGGATTCACTTAGCTGTTATATCTGTCGGTGGCATGCTGGCAATAATGGTGATTGCACACGTTTTTGTATCAATGATTAATTGTGTCAATGTAAATCGCGGACCAAGACATCCGTGAGCCATTCTGTGAATAGGTCTGATTTATGCCTATTTCTTCGATCATCGTTCAACCTTTGTTTCAATATTGTACTTTATCATATTTTGTCTATTATTAACTTATATTAACAAAGTTTGTATTCTTTGAAAAAAACTGTGGATTTTTTACATGTTCTCTTTCTGCTCATTATGGTTTGATGCTATGGAGAAGAAAAATGACACACCTAGTACTGTAAAGAAATATAGGCGTATACATGTACATTCCCAGGTTTAAAAGATTGCAAAACATCGAATAATACTTAGAAAAAAATTGATTATCTTTAAATAAAGATTAATAATCTACCGAAGCGTTGTTTTTTTTTTTCATTTCATTCTCAGAGAAATAAAAAAAAAAAAGTACGGGGTTCTTACTGAACAGATACAAGTGTTCTTTGTGTAGATTGAGCAGGTGTTGATGGTTTTGGTACTATTTCTGCTGAAAAAAAGCGTCATCTCTCTATGTTAAGAAACGACACTGGCTTCGTTCATTGTTGTACGTGGGTGAATAAGTTTACACAAGACTACCTGTGGTCATGTGGTCAAATCAGCTTACTTGAGAGAGAGAGAGAGAGAGAGAGAGAGAGAGAGAGAGAGAGAGAGAAAATAATCTCGAAAGGCAAAAATCCGTACAATGTATTTCTAAAATGTATTTAATGACACTCATTTAATCTATATGTTCTTTTTTTTTTGGGGGGGGGGGGGGGTCAATTTACTCCGGTGCGCAAACCTGAATAAATTCTCAATATACATGGGTTTTTAATATATTTAAAGCATTAACAGTGTAAAGTTAAATGACCTGACTACTAGTATAACCAGTCACAAACAAAAAGTTTTTTCCGAGTCAGGAATAGAAATAAACTAGTTAAACAGGCGTGCTTATGAAGTAATAAAATTTATTAACTTAGACGCATTATACTTTAGTTTAAATCTCATCGGTAGATATCATTAAGTCTCTAATAAATTGTTAAACATATTCATTTACACATTTGTTTGCAAAACATTAATTAAACCTATATATAGAACTAAGGAAAACCAAAGAAGCGAAAGTGAAAGAAGACACGATAACTACAAACATGGAAAAGTCTTCAATGACAACAAGAAGCGGGAGAAAAATAACAAGATTCAATAAAGAAGAGTCAACATCAACAAAAAGTGACGAAAAAATCATGCAAACAAAAACGCAACATGTTAGAGTTACACGTGGAAAAGATAAAGTTTCCTTAAGAAAACATGGTGCCTCTCCGTACGCTAAGATGAATACGTGTGGTAAGAAAGAACATAACGCATTGGTGATGCCCGAGAAGCACACGGACGAGATAGAAAGTCCAGCTGATCTTTACAGCCCACAACAGCTATTTATAGGTAATTTTCTTTTTTTTTCTTTTTTTTTCCTACAATTTTTTATGTGCCCATTTTAGTCCATATGCCAAGTTTCTATACATTTATATCTAATAATTTTACCTCATATTCCATTGATAATAATCTCATGTTACACATCATATCGGATTCTCTCTCTCTCTCTCTCTCTCTCTCTCTCTCTCTCTCTCTCTCTCT
>WFKH01011925.1:16749139-16761738 GCA_016163765.1 Magallana hongkongensis | reverse complement strand
CTCTCTCTCTCTCTCTCTCTCTCTCTCTCTCTCTCTCTCTCTCTCTCACTCACTCTCTCTCTCTCTCTCTCTCTCTCTCTCTTTCTGCCGCTCCAAAGTAATTACTGTATAAGAGATAGTAAGGCTATCCGTTAACTGATTTCCTTATTCATCTTTTATTGAAGTTACTGAACCTGGCAGAGGTACAGGTAAACACAATACAATAAAAAAACACCCACCACAAGCTGACCAGCCCACCCTCAGCGCCTCCCCCACCATCCAGCAACACCAGACACCAGCGGCTTTGATAGCCAGTATTTAGCTTGGAAAGTTGTAAAAATAAGGGACATTAATTATAGATGCATGCTTGCATACATTGTCTAATTTACACATTTTCGAATTGAAGTGTTGAAAAATTGAAAAAAAAGTAAAGAAAAAAACATTGATGGTGCATTTTTGTGTAGAAATCAATAAAAGTGAACGTTTAAAGTGGTATGTGACACCTCTCGATATTAACGTGGATAAAAGCACATTATTATCAAAATACTTTAACCAGTTTAGAATTTTCAAATTTTACAATATTTGACCAACAAGAGGCCCATGGGCCACATCGCTCACCTGAGCAACAATAGACAATAAAATCATGCAGCTTTATGGAGTCATATACAAAATATTTGAACAATGTCGTATAATAGATCATGTAAAAAAAATTCACCTGCATATTCTTATGTTTATCATTGACCCCTTTGTATAAACAGGATGATTTTACAGTCATATTACATATTAAGCAATGCAGTTCTCGAGAATCAGACTAAAACAGCTATTTATATATAGATTATAAACCTACATCAAACTGTGGACCCCTTGTGAGGCCCAAGAATTGTCCCAGGGGCCAAAGTCTAAACAATTTTAAAGAATCAACAATATGCCAAAATGCTTGCATATAAGTAAAACCATATATAATAACATTAAAGTTTTTTGTGGATAATTTAAATGTTTTCCTTTGTAAAATTGGACCCCTACCCCATGTGGCCCAACCCTACTCCTGAAGATTATGATTTTGACAAATTTTAATCTAAACTATCTAAACTTATTATTGCTTATTATTCAGCATCACATTACTTTCTGTTTGTTTGAGCATGGAAATACCATCATGGAAATTGCACTTTGATCTATGGTTTAACGTGCATTTACTGACGTTAGATACATGGGCATAAAACCCCACAATCAATTAAGGAAACAAACGTCATTCAGATTTCATGATGTATTTCCGTAAAAATGTATTACACGCATTGTAATTTTTTGTATCTTGTGTACATAAAATTATTATTTCCTGTTGATGTATAGTATAAATAGATTTTACTAAATGCTTTTTAGCTACTTTTAGAGAATTATCGTTGATGGAGTAAATGAAATAAAATCACTTCGTGTATGCAGTCTTTGTTTTCCGAGTACATGTAATTTCTTTCTGTTAGTCTAATGAATCAAGTTATTCTTACCCACATTGGAATTATATCAACTTGAAGTTTGTAGTCATTTGTGAATGGTACTTTTCTTGGTTAATAAAAAATAATTTAATATCAAAGTAAATATCTTTAATAGGCAACTGAATTAATTCTTTGGGGTGCTTTTTGCCCCCTCCATTTACGAACGCGTTATGTCTATTTTTGAGTTGTGTTCGCATTCAGATTTGTTCAATGCATATTATTTCGCGTTATCAGTGAGTTTTGTTTGTTTATTATTTATTACAATAAACAAGCCATCGCCACAGGTATCATTTCCCGGCCACGTTTGTTTGTCCATTTACTTTTTCCTATTTTTATTTATTTATTATTTTTACTGTACGTTAACGTTCTGTTTAAAAGCAGCTATATTAATTAGTATTTTTTTCAGTTGAGTTCAGGTATTTTTTTCACTCAACGACCATATAATGGTACATGAGGTACATGAACAAAAATAACATATTCACATATATACATTATATTTAAAATTAAAAGACGTACCGATAAATGAAGCATCTACAAGGGTTGTCCAAAAAGTTCGTGGACACATGCAATTTTATTGAAAATAGCGGCGCCATTATCAGGAAAGTATTGTTATATTTAAATATAGAGTATTAAAATGTATATGCATAAGAACAATGTATATTTTTGTATTGGAGTTACCATAATTATATATATACATTGCCTATCAAGGCCGCAAGGCCAAGTCTGAGTAATAACGACGTTTCTATAACTTCGTAGTCCTGGATTTACCTGCGAGTTATATGCCGCATTCACCGTTCGGTCAGAGGGTACAATAGCATACTTAATCAAACTATCGCTTGTGCAACTGGTGGATAAGTAAACTCGAACTATAAAGATCTGTTTCCTGTTTCCTCCATCGTTTGTTTTGTTTAGATCGGTGTTTTACCTTAGTCGACACAATTTTATGATGGCGTTCAGTGCAGTCAGCTGATGTCGCTCTTCAGGCGTTTTTAAAGACATGTTCTTGCCGTAAGGTCTTTAAAAAGTCCTCTGTTAGTTTGAAAATAACTTCAAATGACATATAAAAATGACGTACACCATACAGACTACATCACAAAAGAAGATTATGAAACTTTTGAAATGTTTTATAAAAACTGTAAATTATCATATCTAAATCTCAATTACAAATTTTGGACAATTTTTACGCTAGGCCGTGCGTACTTTCCACGACCCTTTTATACACTAAAATTTTTCTATGGAAGACATTCAAATCACTTTAGTTTGATTTGAAACATTATGACAAAGATTTAGATATACAATACGTATATTAACCCATTTAAAATGACAAACACGCGATTGTCAACGAACTTTTTGGACAACACTTGTATATATCTAAGAATAAGATCTTTCGAATTATTCTAAATGCTTAAAATTGGACTGTTGGCGATAGAAGAAAAGCTGCCTGGGGACGGTGGGGGTAGGGGTCGGTTGGAATAACGAAGAAATGAGGAATCCTTTTTTATAGATCAACGAAATTGGTAAGAGATATATATTTCAAAAAATATTTACGCGATCAGTTATTTATTTGTATACATTATTTAAAAAAAAATAGCATTTTATAAAATTCTAAAATTGAAAAAGCTTAAAGACACTGTTGATAGTTTTGTTTGATTTGACATCACTTACAGACGCCAGAAAAAAATCGATCAAAACAGTTTATTATTAATAATTTTTAGAAGGTGGGAGAACATTGAATGGGTTATACGACAACAAAACAGGATTTAGGAAGAATCTGCATTTGAAGTGTCATAATCTTTTTATCATGCAAAAAGCCAATGGATGATACATTAGACCATTTTTTGTTTCTAATTTGAAGGGTCAGCCCCTTTTTTTCTTAATATTAGATATTTTTGGTGTTTTCTGGAAGTCAAATATGTCAGTGAGAGCAAGAAGAAACATAAGAAGCGTGTTGAGAGTTTAAAATATTGTTCCGAAATTTACATTTATTTGATATGTTATTAATTACATTCAATCCCAATGAATCCGAACGCAGGGATATCTTGATTAAATGTAGAACCTTCAACCCGATATCAATTAGGAAAATACATTTAACAAACATCATACCGCTTAAATGATTTAATTCCGTACATATCCATCGTTATTGGCATGTGTGTATAATATGACTGCTTCATTCTGGTCTGTATATCAAATGCGAATTCGTTCACCGATAAATTTTTCAATAATTCCACGACGACCCCTTCTATTTAAAACTGTGCTATTTTCCGGCATGTCAATTCATCAACCTTGCTCCATAGATAATTAATAAACGTGAGTATCACATAATGGTCAGGTATTAAAGTTGTAAAAATTTGATTTTAAAGAAAAAACGTCAACGGTCCAGAAATACCATCGCATGTTTGCGATGGCTACTCGTGCCTGCTTAATTGTAATATTTTAATACTAATGTAATTTATAATATTTTTTTGCCATTTTCAGATCCTGATTAAGTTGATAGTACGAGTTGTTGTCGCTTTATTTATCAGTGCCATTTCCTTTGAATCAAGCATTGTATAATTGAGACATAATTTTTAAAAGGTGTATTTTTTTCAGTCTGGAAAGAAGTAGTATTTTTTATTCATATTACAGCATTATTGTTAGATAATAGCATTTATGTAATCATTGTGTATTTTCTGCTGCAATATTGCATATATAAATAAATCTTTCTGTTTCTCCAAACTATATAGCCGTTGTATTTTACCCTGGGGTTATTAATGCTACCTATTAGTGTTATCTTCGATTATGACGTCATCAATTACGGTATTTGTATCACGTGCCGGAGATACGTCACTTACAAATTTTTGTTTGTAAACAGCTGATGCAAGAATTTTGTATGTATTCCAAATTGTAGATTTTTCAGACAATTTAGGAAAGAGATATAATTGTTCCTAACATTCTTGTAGCTTTCTGCACTAATTTGTAGGTTGACAATCCTAATTTGGCTTGTCAACTCTTGTTGGCGTTGTGTGGGTTTTGCGAACATGTGTTTGCCTTTCGTGGGCAATTTATTAATTTTTAACGCCAACAATTTTTGTGGTATAATGTACGTATTATATGTATTACAATCTGATCTCTTGTAGATAAGTTTACAATGATTTAATTATTATCAGGGGAGATCATTATACTCCTTTATTGTTAGGGAATATAATAATATATTTGTGATCTCCCCTTTTTGCATTATTGATTATGCATATACATATATAATGTACAAATATATATATGTATAATCTTTCTATGTCATTTTAATAAATGACATATCACGCAATTTTGTGTTTGTGCTGTTTAATATTGCGCATGATTGTTATGATTAAGCTATTCTATTTAAAAATTCGGAAAAATCAAATGTTACGTCAAAATGTATTACATAAATACTTTTCTTTGGTTAATGATGTTAATAATCACCAAAAATGATCCCAAGATCCAAATGTGCAAAATCATAATTTAAAAGCTATTTAAATTTTCATTATAACTAGAGCACCAAAAACTTCACTACAATTATATATCTGCAGAACATTTGGAATAGTGTCATATTCTGTTATCAATATATAATAAGTGAGGTAATGTTAAGATGTGCAAGCTTTACATGAGTCTCATGGGAGATTTATTGTAGACCTAAGGTAATTGTTCCTTATATTTCTTCTATCAAGAGGTACATTTACTTATCTTAATATGTAATGGAACAAAATAAGTTTTCAAAAACTGGTGGCTTTTTTCAATTAATTGTGCAAAGACTTCATGATTATGTGTACGTGCATGTAAAAACTAGAGTGTTTTCTAATCAATAAAATATATTTATAAGTTAATGCTAATTGGATCATTATTTGCAACTTATGTATACTTGCATATATACTTCCGCACTTAGACCGAGTTGTTATGATTTAAAAATGAAAATGTAGAATATTATTCTTAAAGCAATACCATACAGACTCTCAGTGAGGACGCTGATACGGGTTTTTAAGGACATGACTCTCATTTTTTACGTAATGGTTAACGGAATTTTTCCTATTTCAGCATTTGACAAATGGCTTCCACTGTAAGATTTAAATATATTCTTTTTATCATTTCTAAGTTCTAATATTTTAGCAACGTTTCAAATTAGAAAACACTTTCTTTGTTACTGAAATGTATGTTTGATTTTGTACAAGGCATTGCCCAAAAAAATATTATGGATATCATTGTGATATGAACTGTCCGTATCCTAATTACGGTCAACACTGTTCTCAGATATGTGACTGTCTTGAACAAAACTGCAACAATATACAGGGATGTCAAGCTCCAAGTAAGTATAAATAAGCAAAAAAACAAAAAAAAAAAAAAAAAAAAAAAAAAAATACATTTTTATGCTTAGTTCAAATTTTGTCAACATAATTAAAAGAAAAAAAAACCAATTACCATAATGATTTTATATACATTTAGCTTTTTCAAATATTAAAATACAATAATTTTTTTATTCAATGTAAACACAATAGGTATGTATATAATCATAATCTTGTTCATTAAGGTAAAATTTGTCCAGCTGGATATTTGAGCAAATATTGTGAAACTGAATGTCGATTTCCAAGTTATGGACTTTTCTGTCAAAAACAGTGTCTCTGTTCAGAAACGCAGTGTAACTTTATATTGGGATGTAGAAATAAAGCACACTACGTATGTACCAGTTTCATAATGTGGAGTTCAAAAAGCATATCACATTTCTCGAAAACTAGCAAAATACTTGTATTTACATGTACTTGCATACACATATTCAATAGATAGACTTGATTTGTGTTCATTCAGTTGGAAACTTTGACTCCAGGGCCCACGGCATCCCATAATAACCGGATCACTCAAGACAATGACAAAGAAGCGCATACAATTCATTTTCATAGTCTGACATCTACACACTATCTAGTTACAGGTATTTATAAAGCTGATGAATTACTACACAGGGAAAAGTGGCTCACATGATTTTCATGCGATTTCCTTTTCGCATGAAAATCATGCGATAATCATGCGAAAATCAGAAGAAAAGTTTCTCGTGCGAATATCATGCGAATATGTTCGCATGATATTCGGATGAAAATTGTACAATTTTCATGCGAAATTTGTTTCACATGTTTTTCATGCAATTAGGTATTTGTGTCAAATTCATATAAAATTTATGCGAAATTCACATGAAAATTGCATGTTTTTCATATGAAAATTAAATTATGACAAATCAATCCATAACACTTTTAAAACATTCTTTCATTCATATGTTGTCATACTATTGTTTTTTTTTGTAAAAAATTGACATTAAGGCAATAAAACAATTTCTGCAGGTGTTGGACTTAATACAGGTATAAATAAAAAATTAGAATAAAGTTTACATTTTTGTTTAAATATACATGTATTCAATACTTTTTACACACATTCACAACCACTGAGAGTTATATCTCTCTTCTTAGATGGTCAGTAAACATTAAGATTTTATTACATGTATATAAATACATGCTGATTGCATTGGTTATCATTTAAGATACATACTGTAAATCTTATTATGTTTTATAAGATACAAAGAGTTTGCATGTACTAAACCTGTCGAACGCAGTAAGTGAATTATATATAGTTAATTAAATGTCTAACTATATTTAAACATTAATTTATTTCAATGCTAGACAATGAAAATTCACTTAAAATTCATAACTGTGATACAAGTCTTCCATGATTCCAAGTTAGATTGCACAGATGCCAGTAGGATTCAGATTAGATTGCACAGATGCCAGTAGGATTCAGGCCTTTGTGGTCTCGAGTTTCAGCATGTACCAATGTTATTGGACTGATGTTGGTGTTATCACTCCGGTGTCTGTATCATGTGCCTTTATCCTTCCTTTTTCTGTAGCATGTCTCTTTATCCCTTTCCATTTTTAAATTTCTTTGTCAACCTTGTGTATATGCAAGACAAAATATAATTAATAATAATATTTAAATAAAACAAACAAAGGTATCGAGTACATGTATTACAGCTTAAAACAAAACATTTATACACATCTGCTCAGATGAAAAAAAAAAAAAGAACTATTTTATTGTATCACTTACAGTATGTTTTATCAATCAAAAGCAAATGAGGTCAAAAGGGCAGTCCGACCTCTTTTATCAAATAAAATATGTTCATCTGTGTTTGATTTGATATAATTACAAACTTTAGAAATATTCAAAACACCTGATTTTCACCAAATAAATACTTACATGGTATTATCATATGGATAGTTTGTTGTGCATGATTTCCCAAGTGATATATGTTACTGTTATAGCCATCATATATACAACATATACTGTAGCAGCATTCATCAATTCTTCTGTCTGTGCAATATTGTTTGATTCAAATCTTAAAACAACCCTGTAGGAAAAAAACCCAAAATATTATGAACATTTTCAAACTGCACATGTACATGTATACTCCTATAAATGAATTCACCGTGATATATTCATTGATAATATGCACAAAAAATTATACATGTAGGCAAACAGGTATGCCAACATGATATTAGAGTGCGGATCCAGAGGGGGGGGGGGGGGGTCAAGGGGGCCCTAAAAAATTCAAATTTCTTTAAATTTACATTATAAAATTTCTAAAAATATGGCTCAACCCCCCACTTTCCCGCCCCCACCTCGTTACTCAATTAACCGTCGGACATCCCCCAACCCCAGATTTTTTTCTAGATCCGCGCATGAACTCAGATTGCAGCCGCATGTTTTAAATATCTGCAGATTTATTTCTTAATCTTTACGTTACACTGTATTAATTCATTCTTGAATTAAAAATACACGAATACAGATTTTGTTAATTTTTTTGTTAAAATGCGGGGTAACATGGTAAAGATAGAAAATGATCCGTAGCTCTACGGAGAAAATTGACAGACCGTCTGTCAACCCGAATTTTCTTCGTATAGTTACATGTAAATACCTGCATCAAAGTTTAATAATAGCAATACATTTCTTCGGTGTATCATGTATCTGACAACGTTCATTAATAAATAACATGAAAACACAGAATATGCATACGCCTGAAACATCATTCATAGGGTACCTGCATGTTTACGATCCGCTCCTCTCCTATCCAGGATCAGGATCATGAACTTTCCAATCGCTGAATAAATAATCGTACGATAGATCGGACACATCTTGATGATATTGACATAAAATGTCTGCTGGCTTGCATCACTGATCAGCTAGCGTCAGTTAAATCTGTACATAAGTTTGTGGCTAGAGAAAATTCAGTCTGTCTGCACATCATTTATCACGGGAGATAACTCGAACGGGATTTCGGAAACGAGTAAAAACGTTGGCAAGCGCTTAAAAAAGATGCACATCAACCTGTAGCGTTTTAAATTTATTTATAATTATTATTTTTAAAATATCTAAATTATAAAATCTGATCTGATTTATTGATTTTGTATATTGCACTTATATAAAACCAAACACCATCCTGACGGTTTTCAGAACCGAAAATATACGCAATATGTGACGTCAGCAGGAACGAGACTCGAGTACAAAGTGAATGACAGAGGTAAGAAACATGAAATTTTTATGTTTTTATCTGAAGATCACTGCTTCCCGTTGTGATAAAAAAAAACCATCATTCAAAATGTTTGCAGAATATATAAGTATTCCTTACAATTAATAAGTGTATAACTGCGTAATGAAGATGAAGTGTAGCGTGGTGATGATCAGAGACACCTTGTAGCCCTAGCGTAATTTTACCGTAATATTTTAGCGTAATGTTACAGGCTCATGTAATAAAATATCTGATATCTTTTTCTTTGAAGCATGATAAAAACATCCCTACACGGATATGGAGTTGGTACTATTTGGATGGAGGTATGAACATGACGACATCGTCATGCTTGTTGTCTGTATAAAAGGTGAGGGTAAATCAAAGTACTTATAAATATACGGAGATTTTTCGAGCCAATCCAATGCTTGAAAACAGTTTCTTACATATTCTTGTTTTCTTCCAAGTTCTTGAGATAAAAACCCAAAGAAGAGAAGAAAAGATCCTTCCATATTTCTCCAGAGTGTCTTTCCACCAATAAGAGCAGGTTCATAATTAAGTAAGCACAACAATTCAGTTTTGTCAAGAATTTGTGTAGGAGTTGTGAATTATTAAATAAGAAAACTATTACTGAATATAAAGATTACAATAGCTGTATAACTTTAATTACGTATATTCAGATATTTATTAGATCAAACAAGAATGAAATCATTTCGTAATACGTCAATAATATTTGCAGAGAGCCTAAAGTATGCACTTGCAAATTTACAGAGACTCTTTGGAAAAGATTCTAACAATGTGACAACCAACAACATTCAGGAAACCTCAAAATTTCATGGATAGAGTGGTTAGTAATACTTCTATGATTTAAGAGTTGTATGATAATTTGGATCAATGTTTAACATTGAAGCTCATTGAAGTGATTCAGACAACCGGCTTCAGCTAAAAGCTCAAGTGTTGATCACTATTGTCTGTTTTAATTCTGTCCCTGGACAGTTTCTGTCCCTTTGTAAACTTTTGACATTTTCTCCTTCTCCAGAACAACTGTGCCAATTTTAACCAAACTTGGCACAAAACATTATTGGGTGAAAAGGAATTCCAGTTTGTTGATTTAAAAATGAAAAGCCACACCTTCTTTTAGAGAGTTTAGATTTATAGAAAATTTGTTGTCATTTTTAAAATATCTTTAAAACCCTTTGGTCAAAAAAGCTGAAACTTGTATGGAAGCATTTTGAGGTAGTGTAGATTCAAATTTGTTCATATAATGGTCCCTAGGGTTGGGGTTGGGCCACAATGGAAGTTGTATTTGACATTTAGAAATGTTTTTCTAAAAAAAAGAAACAACAAAAGGGGTTTGATGTTTATGTGAGGAACAATTTGAAAATCCTTTTAAATAAGATGTACAGTTCTCTTCAAAGTTGTCCAAATGTTTTGTATTTGGCAGCATAAAGTAGATTTGATAAGTTATGGCTATTGATGCTCAGGTGAGCTATTTTGCTTATGTAATAATTTCACAAACTGAAAGCATAAAATAACAATAAGGACATGTATCAGAGTGATAAAGTGAGAATGATAGTATTCGGATATGACATACACAAATTTACTGTATCTGATCAATGATCAAATCTGCTTTAACGAGCATTGATCATGTTACCAACTGCATGTCATATATTAATGAACATATCTTCCAATATTAATAATGCACATTCAAAATAGATATGCCATTCAAAAATAGGAAAATTTCATGTACACTGCATTATGTAAATTTTCTTGTAGATTGATGAAGCAACAAGCCTTTTTGAGAAGAGGAAGAAGAAGAAATTTGAAATTTGTTCTCATCTGAATAAAGAGGATTATTCTAAGAAGATTATTGTCATTGTTTTCTGTTATCTCTCAGTATGAAGCAAATCGATTAGGAATTCAGTTTTCATTTTAATAACAGATTATAGAAGATTTCAAGATTATTAAATGAAGCTGCATAGTATTTTGTATGAAAATAGCATGATATTTGCATGATATTCGCATGGCATTCGCATGAAACGACAATGAAACATAAGATATACATTTTCGCATGAATATCGTGCGAAATTTCAATCGTATGATATTCGCATGAAAATTATGTCAAAATCGCATGAAGTTTTCGCATGAAATTCATGCGTGTTAATTTTCGTCTCTTTCTTCATGCGAATTTCATATGAGATTCATGCGAGCAACTTGTACCTGTGTATTGATTTCATATCGATAGCATTAGTCATGAAGGTATTCACCTGATTAAAATAATGAATAAACCAAAGCATGCTTCAAAATATTGTTTTACAAGCTAAATAGAACAACTAAAGATAAATCATTTTACACCCATCAAAAATTTTTAATGCATAAAACATTATTTCGTGTTGCCTTTTAAATTGGGCAGGATATATTGAACCATTATTTACATATGATATAGATGAAACTTTGATAAATGTGTATAAATTTGATACAATATATACGTTCTATGTCACTAGTTTGCATACTCAAAACAATGTGCCGGATAGTTTTGTCAGTGCTAAGGTGGCATTATATTATTGCAATTGTCAAACAAACACAATTTAAAAACATAAATTATGCCATACAATAGAAAATTGTCTAGAGATCACATTTTAATCACCTTTTTAATGACCTCACGTGACAGGTGAAATAATTAATCCCATAGGAAAATAAAAAAAAACCTTAAAAAAATTGTTCCACAGTGCATATAAACAATCCTGTAGGAATGTTACTTAAAAATCCTGTAGATATTTTAAATCATACAGAATAACAATTTGTATTATAGAAAGTTAATTTGAACACGTAATTTTGCAATAGGAAATTAAATTTTCGAGCGGAAAATCCAATCCGACTGGAAATAATCTTATTTAAGTGGATGTTCATCCTGTAAGAAAAATGTTTCTCCCATATAAATAATCATTTGCAGGGAAGTTGATTTAAAGTGGTAAAAAGAACTAACATGACAGGTGAGATACTCTGAAAACAAAAGTTCCTCTATATTCTATATATTTCCTAGTATTGCACCTACTTTTTATGGACAGTGAACTGTAGATGGGTGCAAAATTGCCACAAACAAACTTATCCGGCACAGTGTTAAAGATAACAGAAAGATATTAGGATTTGAAAACATTGGAAATCTAAAATTCATTTATGTTAAGTAAACATAAATGACATCTTTATTTTTTTTTTATTATTGATATTTATTTTCTTTTTAAGTTGACATGTTTACCTGTGTTTGACATAAGTGTATGACCGACAGATCTTTGTTAACATTTCTATTGCAATCATTTAAGAGGTTTAAAATGATCAAATAATGGAAATTAAATCAATATATTAAAAATTTTAATTTAATGTTATATAACAATGTCATTATTTTTTTAAAACAAACAGAACCTAATTATTTCTTGCTATCGATTAACTTCATGCTTAAAAAATGAATTGCCTATTTTGATTTTATTAAAAGATAAATCGAAATAAATGTTACTACCTAAAAGCACAAAGATAATCAAGAGCAAGAAATAATTAGGTTCTGTTTGTTTTAAAAAAATAATGACATT
>WFKH01011925.1:16715055-16727827 GCA_016163765.1 Magallana hongkongensis | reverse complement strand
CCCTACAAGAGAGCAGTACCACTCTTACTGTAAAGGGGTCTATGAGGTTTATTCAAACCCTATTCCCAGTTAATGCATTTCATAAATTGTAATTGCTAAATAACAGTTTAATGATAATTCCTGCAGTTAATCAACTGCATTTATTATAACTTAATTAAGTTTATTGATCTATTTTCATTTAATTTAATTTTCATATAAATATGGATTCATGGCAGTTATTTTTTTGTATTCATATCAAACTGAAACAGTTAAAAAAAAAATTTGCTGCCATAGGCTATAACATGTTTAATTCATAGTTTAATTATTAAATTTATCCTCATATAAAAACCAAGCCAATAAAATCAGTAATTTTAAATCATATAATAAATCCAAAATTGGAACAGGATAAACCTTATTTACTTATGTAATATATACCATTTGCTATATTAATTTCAGGTTATATGACTTTGCATTCATAAAGTTTTGGATTTTTGATGCAAAATAATCAATCTAATGAGTCTAAATATGTTCAACATTAAGGGAAGTATTCATCATTAGGGATCAAACCCAGACCAGTAGAAGTAATAGGGTGGGGGACAGGGGTGAATTCCTAGTGCAGGAGGATGAAAACCAATTTTAAGGGGTAATTAGCACATTAAGGGGAAGGTGTGTGGGGTGTCTTTAAGTAACTTAATTGGGATTTTCTCTTTCTTTTAACTTGGAAATGCATGCACTTACACTGAAAAGTATATGAAATAGGGTTTGCCAGAAATTGGCAATGTAAAGTTGTAACCTAGCTCTCAGTGAAGTTCAAATAATTTGCAGTTACTGCTGTACGTAAGATATACCCAATTTAAAATACTATGCTAAATGTCATCATACACTTGCCTCGAAAGTATATATTATCTTTACCACACTTCGCGCTTGTGTATACAACAGATTTAATGACCACTGTTCGCTGATGCAGCCGTTCCATTACACTGCAGTACTGTACTCCAATATATGGTCGAGGATACACCTGTACACTTATGTAAAAAAAAAAAAAAAAAAAAAAAAAAAAAAACAATCTTTTTTTTCCGAGACAACAACCGTCACCGCTGTTCCGCCGCCCTTGTAACAATGTTTTGATCTATTTCTAGAATATATTAAAGGTATATGTGGCGTATTTGGAGTAAAATTTTTGACATGAGTTTGAGTAAAAATATACATCATACTTCTTATAATTAGACGTTTCACAAACTCTAGGCCCATAAAACATGTTCTGTCTTTAGTTATTTGTCTCTAAACTTTGCTACACGTCTGATGAATATTAATGTAATCCGCCATTTATAACGCCACTGCGCATGAGTGCGGGAAAACCTAGCATTGAAAACACGATGGAAGAAGAGTTTGTTTACAAATTAGAATCACGTTTTCCATTTCTTAAATTAAATAATTCTTATATCAGATGATACTCGAAGCATTATTATTCCGATATTCATTAATGTAGAACGATATAAATTGTTAATTATGTGTAATAAAGACGAAACACGATTTTAGCATCATCGACACGGTAAACGGAGTAAATACCCCTCTCCATGAGGGATGCATGTACTGAGAGTGTTTATTTATTCTTTATTAAAAAATTCCTGTAAACGAAAATCCACTTGAGGTTTAAAACTTATAAAGTAAAGACACGGGACACATGGAGCACGAACCTGACTAGCAAAACCCCTACAACTTCATCATGGAAACTTAAGTTTAATTCGGCTTTAATTCCTGTTCCATCAATCTACATGGTCTCCGATGACAATCTTCCCTTTGTTCCTATCCTTGTCAGTCTGTCTCTTTTTTCTTTCATTGCCAAATCTGACAAACTTAATGGTATACCTATCATTCTCGTCGTCGCCATTCTTGTTGATAGACCAAGATGAATGTCACGTGACCCATTTAAGGCGGGGTTATTCAAATCTTTTGTATTTTTTACCGTGCCGGTAAAAAATAAAAAATATTTTTTTGATTTCTTGTATCTTTGTTATGCGATTGACTTATAAAGCGTAATTTTTGTGAAAGTCCTATCTTTAAGTAAAGAAATGAAGCAAATAATCAGATCTTATTATTGTTATTCACTAAAAATACGCCACATATACCTTTAAAATATTTTTAAAAAATATTAAATAACTTCAAAACAGACAGTATCGTGTATTAGCTTCCCCAATTGCATGTTCTGATTTTAGTCAGCACCTGTCATAGTCTTAAAAGCGCTTACTGTTACGTTATTATCAGTCTGGAAAGAACAATCTGAAACAAACACGATGCAACATTTGAACAAGATTCTCACAGTCACAGTGTTTGGACTGAATCATGCATTTGTAAATTGTTTCTCGTGTTAATAATATTCCGAGAATCTAGTTTTCGATGCCGTGAATCAGTTCACTAAACATCACCTTCAAAGAATTCATTTGCTGTAAGTACAAAATAAGGGATTGTAGATTTTTGCGTGTAAAACTTGCTCTCGTAGTTCATACTCATATTATCATGAGTTCTTCATCTTGACGAACACAGAACCCCAGACAGTATATATATGTTGTAGATTGACATTGAATAGGCTTATTGGCTCAGTTTTATTTTGCTGTTTGGGATTTTTTCCTAATCGTTTTGCTGTTGAAATATTTTAACTGTTTTAAAACTTCATTGCTATCAAAAATTTTGATTGCAACATTACAGACTACATGTGATACTGTCCTAGCTGACCAAATCTTAATAAATACCACTCCATGCCACTGCAATGTGAAAGTCACAATTAATTTATTTAGGCTAACTTATGAAATTAATTAGTTGTGAGAATACATGAACAGGTACTTTCCAACAATTGACATTAGGCTAGTTTAGTTTTCATTAATCTGAGATTCCTCTGACTCTAACCCCCGCTTTTATATTGTGACGTGCGTCACAATATAAAAGCGGGGGTTAGAGTCAGAGGAGTCTCAGATTAAGTTTTCATCTGGGCTGCTTTATATTTTCCTTGATTTTTAAATGCTAATTTTAAGCATAAATATAAAAACTAGGTTTAAATATCCATCATACATTTGATAAGTAAATTAAACTTTATTTGTGTAATTGCCTAGTAATAATTTGTAAGGTATATCAACTATTCAATTGGCCTTATATCAGACATTAAGCAGATTCTATTACTTCACTTCAGATTAATATTTTATGGGGAAAAAAACCCTATTATCATTACTTTAGTAAATATGGGGGAAAAAACCCAACATTAGCATTAAATATAGGGATAAAAACCCCATCTGATTTTTTTCGGGAATGGTGGGTTTTTTTTCCCCATATATAATTTCATGGGGTTTCTTGCCCCATGGGGTTTATCGCAAAACCCCATGGGGTTTGCATGGGGTTTTCTGTGGGGTATTTTTTCCAAGCTAAAATGCCATGGGGTTGGAAATGTTAAGTTCAAATATCTAAAAAACTATCTAAAAATGTTTCAATTTTTTTTCCATAAATTTATTTAGAATAAAAAACCCCACCATTTGGTACTAAACTTTGGTCGATAGTGTGAATGGAAAGGGGTGCGCAAAGCCGGAAAAATGTCCATTCCGAAGTTGTCCGTCCCAGTGTTCTTGACAATTCATTTAAAGCTTAGAAAGCATTACTAGAAGTTTAAAACATTATTATTTAATAAACATTTCTATGAAGGAATACTTTCATTTCAATGCAAACAAGAATGTTTATTCAAATTTAAGCAAATAAATATAATATTTACCTAAGAAAGTACCGTGTTAAGTTATTTACATGCGATGTTTGTGAAGGAGTATTTATCCCTGTTTTCTCTTATGCGTCGTTGAAAAGATTATCATTTAGTATAAAAAAAACCCCCAGTTTATTTGAATATATATTTAAAATACAGACAAAGGCTTATTGTTTTATAGAGAAAGGTATTATCCATCAATATGTTAAGACAAAATCAAGCTTTGCTCTAATGGAGAAAACCACAAGTACTGGAAGTAAGTTCTTTAATTTGAAACACAATGCTAATGTCATAAAACACATTTTACCAATATCGTAATATGTATCTATATTTATATTCACAAAATAAAAGTAAAGAGCCTATAATTTGTTTAGGTGTCAAGGAATTTCACGGTAAACCAATGGTGGACAATGAATTAAGTACTGGCAAAGGATTCACAGTGAAAACGCTATTACATACACACAGAGTAAATGAGCCAACCAAAGGTGATCATATACATAATGTATATTTAATATAATGTCTTAATATTGACCGTTTTTGAAAGCATGGTATTTGTAATTTCCAGCATACATTTAAGGTTTCAATGACGTGCAACATACAAATGCTTAAAGAACATTTTATGAAGTCTTACCTTTTTTTTAGACGAACAGATGGAAAACACACTTCTTGAACAACCATCACAGACAAGCAAAGTTACGTGGATACATACAGTTATTATATCTGTTGGTGGCATGTTGGCTGTAGTGGTGATTGCACACATTGTTATATTTATAAACAATTGTGTTAATGGAATGCGTAGAGCAACTTACTGATTATTTGTGTTTTTGATAATGTCTGTTTTATGCTTAATTTTAGTTCATTAATCAACCGAGGTATCATTATCGTGGTCCGTCTGTGCCTCATTTCTATTCTGTTGTTATTTTCTTACACAAACAATGTATGCGTTTACTTATGAATTTATCTTCTTTAAAAGCGTATTAATGGCTATAGGTAGTTGGGTGGTTTGAGTTTGTGGGATTGTTTTACAGATTTAAGAGTCATGCGACTTAAAACTTGTCGGGACATCAACAGCTGATATCAGATAATCAATTTTGGCTTTTTTATATGAAGTTAAAGTATACATGTATATTATCTATACATTTTATAGAAAAATCAACACAACGCATTCTTTCTCATTATTTGAGAAGCAACAGCACAGGGCTTCAATCGTGCTTCAGTTGAGTTCTACAAATATAAATTCATGGCTAGTATTTAGGAGCTCATATTTAGCATTATAATCGAGGAATGAACATATTTCTTTCTTCATATCACACAAGAAAAAAATCCACTTACTTTTTAAGTTAGAAACATAACACTTTATATCGCACATACTATAAGATATACGATATTTTTGTTCTTCAATAAAAGAATGAACTCTAATTTATTGTTAAGCATATTCATTTACACATTTCTGGACCGAATGTACATGAACCTAATTATAGAACTAAAGAGAAATCGACAAACCAAAAGTGAAAGTAGAACCAATAATACATACATCGGAAGGTATGCAATTACAAAAGGAAGCGGGAAAAATATAACACATGATCCAATCATAAAGGGTCAACATCAACGGCATGTGACGACAAAACCATGTAAAGAAACACACAACAGGTTAGAGTTATGCGTGGAAAAGCTTTTTTTTTCTCAATGAGAAATGTTGCTTCTCCGTACTTCAAGCGTAGTGGGTTTGGTAAAAAAGAAAACACATTATTGTTGACAGATGGGAAGCACGCAGACGAAACAGAAACTCCAGATATGCAAAGACCAACAGAAATATCCACAAACATGAAATAAAACAAAACCCAAAGTTGTATTGTTTTCACATTTAGTTCTTATTTCCACTGCCTACATTGGATCATTTATTGTTCAAAGCTGCAGAGATGAAAGGGACGTAACAACGCTTCAAATTGAAATGCATGTATATGATCATTAAAAAGTACGCCATTGTCATAAAAAAACTAACACGTAAGAAAATGTTTTTAAACAGATTGGCCTTCATGAAATTAAAAGAATTCCAGATTCTGAAATAAACATTTATTTTTGATACATTTAACAGTACTGTATTTTACAAATTAACAATCTTTTAATTGTCAATGAGGTCATGACTTATTAGTCATGGACTCATTGACAATTAAAAATTGTTAATTAGTAACTCTTTCCTCTGACTCATTGACAATTAAAAATTGTTAATAAGTAACTATTTCCTCTGCCGTTGTGTACGATATAAAATTCCGAATAAAACAACACTACACCGTATATTTTGAACTTTACATTTAACACGTAATATTTACATTTTCCAGTGTCTTTGTCTGTGATTACACTACGAATCGAATTTGTACTATACAGTCCAATAAATTCAAATGACGTATTGTTTTGGCGCAAGCAGGGTTTGCATACTTTATATTCTAATTTTAATAAAACAACTGCTGAAAATTTTATAAATATAAGTAATAAGGAATCATTTATTGAATAATATGAGGTGATACCTTCGGTCGGGGCGTGATCAAATCAATCATAAAGCCATTCGGGTTTTATTGGAATTGATCACTCTTCGACCAAAATTATCACCTCATTATACTCAAAAGAATGATTCCTTATTCCTCAATGAATAGTTTGACCAATGTTCAACATGAAAATTGCTGCTAGAATCATGTGTTCTGTTTTGTTTTGATATTTGATGTTTCATATTTGGATATTTTACTGGAAATGGACAAAACTTTATGACAGACGCGATGAGTTCAATTTTTTCTATAGTCAACTTTCCTTACTTATGTAGCAATATACCTTCATCACCTGCATATTGTGTTTTTGTCTCTCAGTTAATTCGATACACAAGGGCATGCTCTTCGTATGAACAGTTTCTAAGGCGAGGCAAGCTACTGACAAACAAGTTGATAAAACAGGACTATCAACAGTCTCGTTTGAAGTCATCTATTCGTAAGTTCTATGGTCGATACAACGACCTTGTCAGCAAAACAATCTTCCACTGGGTCGCATGCTGACTGACGTTTTTCATACTAATTATGGTCTTGTTAGACCATTATTAATCACCTAATTGTCTACGGACTTTTCCGGGGTTTTTTCCCGATTACGACAAAGAGCACACGGGGGGTGTGACCGGTCAGCAGAGGATGCTCACTCCTCCTAGGCACCTGATCATACCTCTATCTCTTTGGAGGTCCGTGTTGCTCTGCTTTGAATTTTTATTTCGTTTTATGGATTTTTGAGATGGTTGACGGTTTGTTATTGTCATTTTTTCATTCATACAACATATCGTTTTATATACAAACTGTATAAAAGTTGGGTTTTTTTTTTAAAAACCGGATACCTGTTCAATTGATAAGAACATAGGGTTCTAGCCTTTTTTTTTTTATAAAGCTGAGATTTTTTTTTATATGTTTAATGGTTTATGGAAACCGCGTGGTAGTGTTGTTTTATACTATTTATATTATATAATATAAGTAAACTATTTATAGTTATCAAGTGAAAATATACCGAGATGGTAGTAATGTACTATCAGATTTTATTGCATTAACGTCAATAATTAACAGAAAAATAAAGTTTTTGTTATGATAAAACACAGTACTTTAATATTACGATTGTGTATATTACAATCAAAATAAGTCGCTAAATTGCCCATATGATTCCTTAACATACCAGCGTTGTAAGATACTAGTATATATAACGGACACAGTGCAATTTGTTGACAATAAGCATTAATCACACGATGTTCTATATTTTTCATATGATACATATATAAGTTTATGATACAAAATTCATAACGTGTCATTTTTTTTTTTAATTTCACATACTCTATTAGCTCTCTGTCACTGTATATCAGCGCTCGAGTCGTATCTAAGTATTGCTTGATTTAGGCTTATCATATTTAATTAAAAAGCTTTTTACTTTAAAAAAGTGGTAAGTTCGCCTCACCTTTACCAAAACGTTTTGACAGTTTTACTCTTTGATGGATTTGATTAACAATAACGATCTTTAAATAGCATAAAACTAATTATAAAAGAGAAACATATTAAGGATTACGTTTACTCAGGGGCGAAAAAAAATCCACTAATAGGAACGAAAAACTACTTATTGTACATTGTAGCCCTACTCCTGTGGTGCTATTTTTCACTTTCAAATAACTAGGTCATTGACCTACTTTTTATGCTAGTGACCTCTGAATGTTCATTGAAAAAAATTGTTAAAATTGTCCACCCTTTCACAGGTTTTCTTTTTTTTTTAATTTTGTAATTATTAGAAATAATAAATCAACTTTTTGGTTGGAAAATGATAAAATACAAACAGGTTTACTAATTATATAATTCAATGAACCGTTTTAAACTCATATTTTAAGTTTTATTTAGTCCAAATTTCCCCTATCAATTTTCAAAATTTTACCCATTTTTGATCGAGTTTTACAAAAAACTGAATAATAGGAGCTCCAAACCATTGATTGCCTAAAACTGTTTTTATTGTCTTTATTCTGTCTACATTAACATTATATATTCCATCTGGAATTGATTTTTCCCATCGCGTGCCAGCCAGTGATATAAAATTATACGCGAGATAATACAACCACAAAATATGTAAAATGATATGAAAAAACACATAGAAATTTAACTTTTGCAATTACATTACTACAGGAAGTTTTTAAGAGAAAATTAGAATAATGAACAAATTAGTTCGAATTTCCTCTGTTTCAATATTAATCTACCTTTGTCGTAGCATATCTTCCTCAAATAAACAAAACATGGATATCAATATTGATATTTGTTAATAACATTGTTATTTTTTGTTTTTAAAACAACTTTTGACTTCAGGTATTGAACTATGTAAAACTATTTTCTGAAATCTCAAACCCTGAGTAAACGTAATCCTTAAGGTAGCAAGGGACAGTTTCAGATAAAGTATCCGTCAATATTTTTGTAAAATTGAGAGTTGCTGTACTTGAAGGCTTATGAGTGTTGCTAAAATTCATGAAATGATTTTTAATGATTATCATTAGTTAGAGGGATGTCTCTTGTTGAAATTGACATGCAATATGTAGGTCCCATATGTTAGGTACATGAGAATCAGAAGTAAAATGCGAAACCGCGGCTATGAATGTTGTGTTGACGGGAGGTAAAATAACTGGAAAAGTAGGTGGATAGGACATTGTAAACTATACACCGGTAAGTTTCTGACATGTGATGGTGCAACATGTACACGGTACGAAAGGTCAACCCCTTGCAAGGAATTAGCTGGGGGAGGTCTAAAAAGCTGAAAAATCATGAAAAATTAGCAAAATATGAAAGGGTCAAAATCTCATAAAATCCAGTATGCAGAAAATTTTACAGGTTTTGACTAGTAATTTTCTTCAGAAATTGGTGATTGGCCCTATAACAAGTGAATTAAAGGTATTTGTGCTGAATGGGAACTGAGGAAATTCTAGTTACAGAGTTCCGAAGACACACGATCATCCCCTGGCTACAACGAATTGTATCAAAAAAACTGTCCCGTGCCACTGTAAGTCTAAAGGATTAATGAACTGAGATTTTTAGGAGGGATTTTCAGAGAAAAAAACCCACATTTAAGTTAGTTTTTCCGGAAGTTTTATTGATTCGTTATTAGTCGAAATAAAATCATTTACTATTTTGGGGTATAACAAGCCCTGCCCTTCCGACTGCACTTTATATTGTTTTTAATTACACTGATAAATAAAACAAACGACTGAAGTTAAGGAAATAAGTGTGCCTAAACATATCCTGTCATTCCCTTTAGCTGTAGATTCATGTAATCATCATGGTATACCAGGAAAGGGAAGTTATAAACTTTTTTAGATTTTAGAATAACTATTATAATAACAATAGCGTTATGAAAATATATGCCATGAAAACTGGGTTTTATACAACTATTGGATTGTTAAAATTAATTGAAGAAGTCGTTCTCAGAGTCTAAGTAAATGGTATTTTAAACACAATCTATAATTAAAATAATTATATAATGATACCTTATAAAACAATAATAATATACAACAAACTGTACCATCACGGAAAAAGAGTGTTATTTCTAAATTGAAACCTTAAACAAGAGGCCCAGTGAAAACATCGCTTACCTGAGCAACAATAGCAAACTGACATAACTCTGATCCAAACAGCTTAAACAAATTAAATGCAAATTCATCTGTATAATTAACCGAAGTTTTTGGGGGGGTTTTGGGGGGGGTGTTTTTTGGGGGGGGGGGGTTAATATATTTTTAAAGTTTTTTTTGGTTTTGTTTTGTTTTGTTGTGTTTGTTTTGTTTTTGGTTTATTCCACTTTTAATTTTGTGAACATTGAGACCCTATAAAGGTAAAGATTTTGAAAGATTTACATCTATATTCTTCTACGGAGAAATTGTGGCATTGTGGCCCCATTTTTATTCCAGGAACGATGATTTAAACAAACGTGATACCACACCATATAAGAATACTTCTATTTGTTTTTAAGAATTTTTTTTAAAGATTACCCCTAAATATGCCTATGTAAAAATGATATCCTAATTGTGTCCCCGCCCTACCCGGGGATCATGATTTGAACAAATATGTCCCTACAGTACATGAGAAAGCTTCCACATAAGTTGTAATTTTTCTGGCAAAAGGGTTTGTGAGAAAAATGTTAAAAGATTTTGCCCTTTATATATTCTTATGTAAAAATTTGCCCCCCCCCCCCCCCATTGTGGCCTGACCCTGCCCCTGGGGATCATGATTTGAACTTATTTGAATACCTATGGATGTGACATAGGTGTCAACGTTTTTGGCAAATGATTTTTGACAATATTAAAAAAAAAATCTTTATATGTTCCTATTTACAAATTCGACGCCCCTCTCCATTGTGGCACCACCCTATCCCAGGGGATCATGATTTAAACAAACATGAATCTGTAATACCTGAGTATGTTTCCACATAAGTTTCAATTTTTCTGGCAAAATTGTTTTTGAGAAGATTTTAAAAGATGCCCCCTATGTATTATGATTGTTGTCGGTCAACCAGGCCTTGCAGACAAATTAAATACCGCGCTGACGTGGTATGATAATTTGTCTCCACAGTCTGGTATGTTATAAAAACGATGCTATGATTTAACATTTATTTTTCAAACTACGTACCAAATGTGTTAGGTAAGTTTGAAAGTTCTATTAAATCCGAAAATAATATACAGGTATCTATTCAAAACACATAGTGACGTTTACTTGTGCTCAAACGCCGTGATCAGGTTTGACGTGTTTTATCGAACAATGAAAGCGAAAGGGCAAATATACACTGAATGTGAATAAAATGAAATATGCATAATATTTATAGATACTGCAGTGCGTTATAGTGCGATTTGAGCTGTGTTCTTTTTTTTAATGGATTTTTATTGAAAAGTAGTTTCAGAGCAAAAAAGAGAAGTATTTCAACAGAATATTTTTCAGTTACGCAAAGGGACATTTTACAATGCGACTAAGGGTTTGGTAAAAAGTGCTGACCAATATGTGATATGATTATACAAACATGTTTACGCATAGAAGAAATAAAATGAAGAAGCAGTGTCTTGACAGTTACGTAATAACTGAAAGCAATATTTTTTTTAGGATTATATAACATGAATTCAAAATTAAGATACAGTTGCCTTTGTATAAATTAGTGGGGTTTTTTTTATCAAAAAATAAAAGACACCAATGGCGTACATATTGGTTCATTTGTCTATTTATTTGCAACTGAATCTAAGCACATATAAAAGTAAGAAAAAAATGTTCGTTTTTTCATACGTTACCTAAATGTGGCACATTCTCCCCGCTAAAACCGTATCCTTTAAGCAATAATTAACAGATAAAAAGATTTCAAACACAAAATAAAGTAAATTAAATAGGTTAGGTGTTGTATTGAAAGAAAACAAATAACAAATTAATACAAGGTGTAATATTTTCAAATACATATAAAATCGTTTATTTTGATGTTTAACATTGCAGTTATGCATTATGTCCCCCTGGATTCTATGGATATCGCTGTCAAGAGTCATGCAAGTACCCACAATTTGGCTTTCGTTGTAAAGGGGTGTGTGATTGCAGACAGGGGTTGTGCAATCATATAAAAGGATGCCCGTCTCCAGGTGACTTAGATTATTCTTGTATTTACATTGGGAATATTTTACTAGTTATCAATATATGATATTTCATTGATGTTTGTTTCAATATTCTGTAGGCTTTTTTCTGAAAATATTCCAAACTAAACACTATACTACAGTATTAACGATGAACTAATTTCATTTTTAATAAATAGCAAAAAATAGACATAATTAGGACGTTCTTAAAGTATTGGACACAGTGTTGGATTTTGCTGCAGTGATATTTACATTAATAGCATTAGTTACATTTCCAAGATTTAAATTAACTATTGCCCACCGTCATTGTTCGCAATGCATACATATGTACATAGCAAATTTCTAACAAGGAATTATTATTCCGTTTGGATATGATCACTGTTGTACAACATATATTGTTTTTGGAACATCTTTGTTTTGTTTTGAATAACGTATTTTCTATCAAGCAATCTGGCTGCCAAAAAGAGTCTTCTGTGTATACCATTAAAATTGGATTCGTATTTCGTTTGAACCTTGACAAGACATTTTAACCCCAGTAGACCATACCAAACATTGTTAAGCATTTCAATTATTAACAAAAAATGGGGAAAATAACTTATAAAATAATCTAAACAAGCCATGTTCTTAAAGCTGAATAACATAAAATAAACCGTATACCAGTTAATCTTGTTTATAATATGAAGTACACTCTGTTAGGGTATTTTAATTTGAGTACATTATACAACTAGCACCACACAAGTATCAATGATTGTGGGAATTCCATACGGAAAAGTCAATAAAGATTTTCAGTGATCGTTTATTTTGTAAACAACAAAATTTAACAGTAAGTAGAAAAGCTGTTTATCGAAAAGTCTATGTAAAACATAAATCATTTTTGAACATTTTCTACAGAAAACAATCTTCAAGCTGAAAAAACC
>WFKH01011925.1:16679167-16712455 GCA_016163765.1 Magallana hongkongensis | reverse complement strand
GGGGGGGGGGGGGGTCAACTTTTTACATAGGAATATATAGAGTAAATCTTTAAAAATCTTCTTCTCAGAAACTAATTAGCCGGGAAAGCTAAAACTTGTGTGGAAGCATTCTCAGGTAGTGAATATTTAAAGTTGTGAAAATCATTACCCCCAGGGGTAGAGTGGGGCCACAATTGGTGATCGAATTTCTACATAGGAATATATAGAGTAACTCTTTAAAAATCGTCTTCTCAGAAACTAATAAGCCAGGAAAGCTGAAACTTGTTTGGAAGCATCCTCAGGTAGTGTAGATTCAAAGTTGTAAAAATCATGATTCCTGGGCGTAGAGTTGGGCCACAATGGGAGTGGAATTTTTACATAGGAATATTAAGAGTAAATCTTTAAAAATCTTCTACTCAGAAACTAATCAGCCAGGTGATTATTTAATATTGTTTAGATTTTGGCTTCTGTATGATTCCTGGACGATTGGGTCTCACAAGGGGTTCAGAGTTTGATGTAGGTTTTTATCCCATTTATAAACAATTGTTTATAATCTTTTTGAGAGCTGCAATGCTCAACATTTGATATGACTATAAAATCATCTTGTTAGAAATGGGACTAATGATATTAAACATAAGAATATCCAGTGGAAAAAATTGATTTTTATTTATACAAAATTTACATGTATTATACTACATTGTCCAGATAGTTTGTATTATGACTTCATTAAGCTGATTTTATTAAACCTATTGTTCATCAGGTGAGCGATGTGGCCCATGGGCCTCTTGTTTTTGTTTATGCTATTTGAGACAATGTTGTCAATATATTAAGTACAAAAT
The DNA here is from genome assembly GCA_016163765.1 of Magallana hongkongensis. Taxonomy (NCBI): domain Eukaryota; kingdom Metazoa; phylum Mollusca; class Bivalvia; order Ostreida; family Ostreidae; genus Magallana; species Magallana hongkongensis. The sequence continues at coordinate 16,711,637 of WFKH01011925.1, read as the reverse complement.
AATTATGTTTTATTATTACTGTAGTGCAATTGAAATTACATAAAACGTTACATTGAGTTTCCTTTAATTATTTTGTTAAGCTTACTTACAAAAAGCGCATAACAACATATACCATTTTAAATGCATTAATACTATTGTCCACTACTGAATCCTTTCAACACAACGCTAATAAAATATTGCTATATTTAATAGAGGGACGATTCTAGTTATTTATATCTTAAATCGTTTACACGAGTAGATATTTTCCATATGTGTTCGATTAAAGGTATAAATGCATTCATGTTTTTTTTCTCTCGTTTTTACCGACAGATAATATTCCCCCATATCTGAGGACGAAATCCAGTTCCGCTCCAAAGGAGAAAACAACAATAACAGGTCATGATTTATTTTGCTCCAAACGACATCCATACACCATATAACCAAAAATAAACATATTTTACTTAAATATGACAGCATTTTACTAAGAATAAAATGTATTACACACAAAATAAGAGTAATGTTACATGTTATGCTATTTGTCTAGGTATTACAGAAATACAGAGTGAACCATTGGTAAACAGTGATTTAAAGATTGCCGAAGGGTTCACGTTGGAAATACAAATAAATTCACAACGAAAAAATGGGTTAATCAAAGGTATTCCATAACATAAAGCTGCATTAGTCGGGGTTTTTTGTGTGTGTTTTCAATCTCCATATATGAAAATATAATAATCTGAAAGAGTTATGAAAATATAATTGTTATAAAAATATAGATTTTATGCATGCATAACATGTTTTTAATTAAATGCAGCAAATTGTAAGGCTGTAATAAATACATTTGATTGTTAAAACAAAAATTTCAGAAGAGGCTGTAAATGAGAGGATAGAAAACACATTCTTTTATCGACCGTTACAGACGAACAAGATTACGAGGATTTACTATTATATCTGTTGGTGGCAAGGTGGCAGTAATAGTGATTGCACATGTTATTTTATCAATAATCAATTGTGTCAATGTAAATCGCTGACCAAGACATCCATGAGCCAATGTGTAAATTGATTTACTCCGGTGCGCGAACCTGATTAAATTCTAAGAATACATGTTTTTTTTAGTTAAATGACCTAAATACCAGTATAACCAGTCACAAACAAAAAGGTGTTTCCGAGTAAGGAATAGAAATAGACTCGGGAAACAGGCGTGCTTATTAAGTTAAAAAATCATTAACTTAGAAACATTACTCTCTAGTTCAAATCTCATCGGTAGATATTATTAAGTCCTATTTTTGAGCTCTAATTAATTATAATTAAAAATATTTATATACACATTTCGAGCAAAACACTAAACCTAATTATAGAACTAAGGAAAAACAAAGAAACAAAAGTGAAAGAAGACACGATATACTATACTAACATGGAGAAGTCTACAAAGACAACTAGAAGCGGGAGAAAAATAACAAGTTCCAATCAAGACGAGTCAACATCAACGGCGTGTGACCAAAAATCCAAACAAACAAAAACGCATCAGGTTATAGTTACACGTCGAAAAGATAAAGTTTCCTTAAGAAACCATGACGCTTCTCCGTATGCAAAGATGACTATGTCTGGTAAAAAAAGGAAATAAAACATCGGTGACACCCAAGAAACACACGGGCGAGAAAGAAAGTCCAGCTGATATTTACAACCCACAACAACTGTCGATTTGTAAGGTTTTTGTTTTGTTTTGTTTTGTTTTTTTATTTTAGAATCAATCATTTATGTGGGTATTTAGTACACATGCCAAGCTTCTATAAATTAGTATATTCTATTTTTTTTACCTCATATTCCATTGATTGTCATCTCCTGTAACATATCATATCGGATCCTCTCTCTCTTTATCTCCCCCTCTCTCTTATTCGCTCTATCTCTCTCTCACTCTGTGAGCTGAAAAAATACCGTATAACAGCTGTATAAGAGTTAGTTAGGCTCTCGGTTCACCGGTTTTTCTTGTCCATGTTTACCACAGTTACTGAACCTGGTCGATATACAAATAAAATACAATAATGAGCACCCACCCAAAGCTGACTAGCCCACCCTCAGCGCCTTCCCCACCCCCAAGCAACAGCAGATACATGGACGACAGCTGATTTAATAGCCAGTATTTAGCTTGTAAAACTCATGGCTCCAAGGTCAGGGGTTTTGGCGCTAGGGCGGGGCCCTATTGATTATGTAGTCAAAATGCATCAATTATTTAAAGAAAATATCATCTGCCCCTGGGAAATTAGCCAATGAACTAAGCACAAAGTTATAATGAAGAAGAATGCCTTTTTCAAATTTGTGAATTTCATGATCCCAGGGTCAGGGTTTCTGGTGTAGGTTTTTTTTAAATATTCTCTTTTGCATCCGATTAACAAGCACAAGAACCTTACGAACATTGTTATGTTAAAGAACAGTATTTTCTAAAATTGTGAAGTTCATGGCCCCTGGGTAAGATGTTTTGATGTTAGAGTGGGTCTCTTAATGAATGCAGTGATCCGAATAATTAAGAACATAGTCACGATGATGAAGTGTGCTTCTAACCAAACTATTAAATTCATGTCTCCTTGGTTAGTGGGTCTGGTGTTAGGGCATTACTTTAATGATTATAAAGGGTATGGTGGTGCCATTTCAACCGATTATTTATTTATTGTACTTAACATTTGTTCAAATATGTCACAGTATGGAATGCTACAATATTTTTATTTTTTAGAACTTAGAAAGCTAATTAGATTAAAGGAATCCCGGAAAATCAATGTGTACACTTCCGTTATTTAGACAATGTGGTTATGGGTTGTAGCAATTTGAATTATACTTATTTTCGCGTATGGTGTGATTTGATTTGGTACGAAGTTACTGTGGTGATATAAAATGGAACTACGTGCAAATTTTCCGAATTTTAATAGTTCCGAAAAGTTAAAAAAAAAAACATTTGAGGAAAATGTGTAGTATTTCTTATATGCATCAGTCATTTTTTTGCGATTTTATAATTTTCTTATAAAAAATAATACATAATATAATATCAGCGTATTCAATAATTTGCGATTTAAAAGATATTCCGATAAAAGTGAAAATTTGATCATCTGGAAAATCACTGGATATACAGTATTTCTATTGTGTTATAATATCTCAAATTGGGCATTCAGAAGTTGGAGTTCTATTCGCTTTTCGCTATTCACTATTTGAATAGCGAATAAAATTCTCTGGTCGGTTCGCTATTCAAAGTACCGTAAACATGCCAATAAACGTAAATTCGAAATACCAATATAAACTTCATTTTTAATGGACAGAAACAATAACATTTTAAAAATGATATCATGCTGACCTGACCTGAACATTTACATAATTAGCTAGCATGGCGAAAAGGTAAGAAATTCATCATATTCTGTTGCAATGGGGATTACTTTCAAGGGATTGGCTAACCCCCTGTATCCCATATACGGCTTTTTGACTAATGTCTTTCGATGAATACGGACGGAGATTATCGCTGACAAGATAAGTTCAATATTTTGCTAGATTTTAGTTATACGGGATTAAATAACACTTACTAAAATTTAAAGCTGTTATTCTTATTAAAACCGTTACAAAAATGATTAATCTATTTTCCTTTAAAATTCTTAGACCTAATCTTTTCTTTGCATAGCGCCATAAACTGTCAATACATGTACATGTGTATGTCGTAAATTGTGAAATGAACAGGTGTCGGGAATCAACTTAACAAATCAGTTTTTCCTTCAAATAATAAACTTAGCATACATATATAAAGTTGTTGGTTGCTTTAACGCATAATGAATCATGTGTTTTACCAGTATGCTTTCTTGACTTTTTTGTGTATATTAAGTCGCGACCATGTCCTGTGTATAGTGATTAACAAACCCATGGTATAAAACGACATGCCCTCGGGGGTTTTCACACCTGTTCAAGACAAAATAAAAACTACAAAATTATGTACGTCTTCGTCTAACCGTACAACACGCCCATTTTCGATCTCACGGAAGATATTTTTTATCTTAAAGAAAAGGCATGAGAGAGAGAGAGAGAGAGAGAGAGAGAGAGAGAGAGAGAGCTTGTGTGTTAATCATATTACATGTTAAATTAAAGTTTTATCACTGAACATTTGTTTCATGTAGGTTTTTTAGTCGGTCTTTTGAGCGGGATTTTATTTCAGGACTCCACGTGCTTCGCCTGTCAATCATTTTAAGTATAGCAGTACAGATCACGCCATGCGCCGCGTGCTACTTGGCTCCTCCTACATAGCTAGAATAAAATTATCGAATGAAAACCTTTTAGTTTTATGTTTTCTTAAATCCTTATTTTAAAAAGTGCTCCTATTTGAAATAATTCAACCATCATTTCTTTCCGACTTCATGATTATAACTCATGTACTGACAATCATAACAGTTTGACTATACGTTTTATACTCTCAAATAATAAATATACGAAAAACCAAGCACTGTCAGGTATTCAGCTACATAGAGTAGATATACATGTACAAGTCTATTCCCTTCAAAGGCCAAGTGTGTGGGCAACTATGGTTTGAGCGGGAAAGTTTGTATGTTGTTAAAAATAGAAAACATCTACAGGTAAACTGGTCAAACAGGTATTTGGTCCGTCACGTCACACTATGTAAACATAAACATTCACACATGGACAGGACACCGTACGATAAACAAACGCACACATACACACAACTAATTAAAAACAATGAAACAAAAACATTTACAAATATATGTGGATTTTAATCATTGATACTGTGCTCATCTCTCTCTCTCTCTCTCTCTCTCTCTCTCTCTCTCTCTCTCTCTCGTGCTTTCAATCTTGGCAAAGCGTCAGAGAGCAACTTAATTTTGTAACAGGAATATATCTGTCTAGTAGAAAAAAAAATAGCAGCACTATTCAGCAGTGCATTGAATTTTGAAATAAGAGAATAATTATCAATCCCTCATTTTTTTCCTTGTGCAGCCGAATAACAAAGTTTTGTAAAACAGTTCATGAAGTCTTATGCGCATTATGCATAGTATTGATTTTAAAACCTGTAATTGATAATAAAACCAAAAAATTTCTTCGCTAAATTTATTCGCAAAAAACCCCAGTAGAATTGACAAAACATATGGTATTAGCAGAAGTTTATAATTTGACGCTGTTTGGTTGGGTGATATCCATTTGTAGTTTTCAAATTGAAATAGACTGTCACAGTGACAGTCGGACTAATAGTAAAGCAAACTCTCTCATTGTCTCTCTCTCTCTCTCTCTCTCTCTCTCTCTCTCTCTCTCTCTCTCTCTCTCTCTCTCAATTTGATATGTGTCTATACACAATAATTTTTTTTAATGTTATGATATTACGACTTAATATGAAAATTTTTGTTTTTTTACTGCCTAAATTCTAATTATATGTATTAGGATATGTGTCATACTTATTACACTGCATGGTCAGTGTATTTTTTCCAGAAATGTTATGTTAATGTAAACACAGCTATTATTAGTATGTTAACACAGCTAATTGATTTTTTTTTAATTTCAGCTCAAAACGGACTCTTGTTACCACATGGCGGCCACATGGCTTTTACCTGTTGATATTGTCACCTCTACCCACATGCATATTCCTTGTGACTTTTAACCGGTAATTCAAATTAAATCGGATAATGCATGAACAATTATGGAACTTTAAGAAAGCATCATGCCTTGTCGTAGTTTGTGTTTGATAAGAAATTATGACAAACAAAATAAAGGCTGTTTAATGAAATTTACAATTGTAAGTTGTGAAAATCTGTTTTTCAATAAAAGTATGCAATTATGTTTCCTTTATTTTGTATCTTATAATAATATTTAGTTGTGTTTACATAATTTTTTAATTGTTAATTACCATTAATATTACATGTAGGATATTTAAATGTACATTTGACCTTGAAATAACTTCTGCTATGATAAATACTTTTGAAATAAACAAGAAACAACATATTTTTACCTGTTTAATGTATATATGCATAAAAATGTAGGAAAACATGTAAAATTTGAACCTTTTTCAAGGAATTCTCCTTTGTCTCCAGCTACCCAGGTGTGTTTGAATTTAATTTTGATTTGAGGCAGATGTCTAACTTGTAGGTCATACTGTATTACATGTAGCATGGTTAAAATGATAATAGAAACCAGAATAGATTAGATATTCACTAAATATGATTGTTATCTTACTTTTTTTCATGGAAACAAGAAATCACATGCAGGAAAGCATGTCTATTTGTTAATTCAAATGGACTCAACGAAATTGCCACAAGTTTCATGAAATTAGGTAAAAGATTTCAAACCATGACTTTTTATGAAAATCAAAAGATAGGGGGCGGGTATACATGTAAGGGCATTTCTAAGTGATGTGCTGCTTTTATCATGAAAATATCATGTAGATGTATGTTGTATTGAAAAAGGTTTCTTATTAAGGGAGGTTGAACAACAGTTGACCTCTAAAAGGTCAGGTAAAGATGTTTTACTATGGAGAACCCTATGAATCTGGTTGAATAGAGGAAAGTGGAAATGGTGGGTTCACTTAAATGGCCATATTTTTATTAAACCTCAATGGAATTGGCAATATATGTTATACTTTTTCTCAGAATTGCATTAGCTTTCTAAGTCTAAGACAAAACGTCTTTTCATAAGTGTAAGTGCACTAAGTTAAAGGTAGCACGGGAAAGTTTCGGATAAAATACCCGTTAATATATTTGTAAAATTGAGAGTTGCTGTATTTGAAGGCTTATGAGTGTTGTTGAATTTTGATGATTATCATTAGTTAAAGGGATGTCTCTTGTTGGAAATGGTATGCAATATGAAGGCTCCTAATGTTAAGTACATGAGAAGCAGAAGTAAATTGTCAAACTTGCGGCTATGACTGTTGTGTTGACTTTACACAGTGAAATTGCAGGTTACAAAGGGAGGTTATATAACTCAAAATGTAAGTGGATGGGACATTATATATTTATTTACTGGCTATGAGGATGATAGCATGTTTATTGTCCACCAAGACAGGAACTATTTCACAAGGCGAAGCCGAGTGAAATAGTTGATGTTGAAAGGGGGGGGGGATAAACTTGCTATCGTCCGAATAGTCAGTAGATAGGTATTTTATTATACTGAAGAAACCTTCATTTGTCGGCGATGCAGAATTTTTTGATGATAAACAAATTGAAGTTATCGAACTTTGGATTTAATGCAGCGATTGGATTACGTCAGAGGTGTTCCGAGTTTAAAAAGGAGGGAAATCGAATGCTGCAGATGAATGGTTTTGATGTCTATTTACCACGGGCAGATAACACAGAAACTATTTCGCGTTTAGATAGAAAAGCATGTTTAAGCGGGCGCCCTAAAGTGATCAGTTTGTCTGTCTGTCCATCCATCTGAGATCACTTGTCCCGAACAAAGCTACTCTGCCTTTTGCCCAATCTGGCTCATACCTTATCTACAGAGTGCCTTTGGGTAAAAGGTGTGCGGTGACCTTGAACACTGTTTCTAGGTATAAGGTTAAGGTCATAGTAGAATTATATATAAAATCCTTGTCTGGGGCATATCTTCTCTCCCTTTGGTCCAATCTGGCTAATACTTCATTCACAGAGTGTCTATGGTCAAAAGATGTGCAGTGACCTTAAATGAATTTTGTAGGTAAAGGGTCAAGGTCATATCGGATCACGTGAAAATCCTTTTTTCAGAGCATTTATACTTTCCACTTAGCCTAATATGGCTCAGACTTCACATAAACAGAGCTTTTGAGTAAAGGGTCTGTATTGACCTTGAATCAATTTTCATGGTCAACTGTGAAGGTCATATAATTATATTTAAAAAATCCTTGTCTGGAGTATATCTTCTTTCCCTTTGCTCCAATCTGGCTCATACTTCACCCACATGATGCCTTTGATCAATGGATATGCAATGACCTCGAATGATATTTGTAGATCAAGTGTCAAGGTCATATCAGATTACACAAAAATCCTTATTTTAAGAGCATATATATACATTCCTTTTAGCCCCTATCCTGCTAATACTTTATCTAAACAGAGTTTTTTGTTCAATGGCATGCAGTGACCTTGAACCAAGTCAATGTGAAGGCAGATCTCTTTAAAATCAGATTTAGACTGTAGATTATTTCCCAGTGGCTTAATCTTGTTCAGAATAAACAAAAAATGTCTGTATGTTAGGGGGAATGATATTGAATTAGAAGTTATATGCGTGCTGGAAAAATTTCTAAGTTGTAGGTCAAGGCCAAAGCAAAATCCTATGAAATAATTTAAGTGGGTCCCTTTGAAATGGTCACAATCTCAATGTTGTCTAATTCATAGTAATTTTACATAGATAATATTCACAGAAGTATAATAAAGTAAACTATACATCAGTAAGTTACTGACATTTGATGATGCAACTAGCACACAGTACGGAATTCGAAGGTCAACCCTTTGAAAAGCAGTCTAGAGGAAAAGTTGCTCAGAATAATGTTTTAAACAAAATACTACCTTAGATTTTTTGTGTTGGTGACCCTGTTAAGGAGTTTAAGTATCGGCCCCTAAAACACAGTTGTTTAGATATAACTTGAACGATCAACAATTCTTGAACACTTGTTGAACAAAATATGTTTATGTTTACAATACCTTTTATTTAATATCAAAAAATGGGGCAAAAAATTAGGGCCCAAAAGAGTTCTTAAGTCTTTTTATAATAACTCTTTACTGAAAAAATAATTTGTTATTAATTATAGAAGCAAAAATGTTCATTCTACAACTGTTTATCTGTACAGTACCATACCTAAGTCATATGTTACTTACATGTAATTAGGGGTTTCAAGTGGCCAGAAGTCCAAAACTCTGATCATTAATGTCTAAAAAAGGAGAAATATTTTGAAAATCATTCTAGAAGAAAAGTTGCTCAAAATAATGTTCCCAACAAAATGATACCTAAAAAGTTTTGTTGGTGGCCCCGGTAAGGAGTTTAAGGGTCAGCCCCTAAAACACATTTGTTCAGATATCTTTTGAACGGTCAACAATTCGTGAACACTTGCTGAACAAATATGTTTATATTTGCGAGACCCTTTGTTTGATATCAAGAAACAGGGGCTGACCCCTCAAATCCGGTGCCAGAAAGACCTCAAAGTTTTTTTGTGATAACTTTTTTGAGCGATTATTTGTTATTAATCATTAATCAGCAAAAAATAAGACCTTATTAAGCTAAATTGAAAGCTGAAATCCGTTTTAAAATTTGACGATGCATTACAGAGATATTAGGGTTTTAAAATTGTTACTTCCGGAAATTTTAATTCCACATTCTTGGTTAAAAAAATATTGTTATGTTCAAAGTTAAATTAACTCGTACCGGAAAACATTCGATAATTGTTAAATCGTACTTTAACACACTCAGATTTGTTTTTGCTAGGTCGTTCTTGAAATTAATAAGGTTTTCGTTAATTCGTACTTAGAATCATTCGGGTTTTTTTTAACTCGTACCAAGAATTATTCGATTTTTTCTTCTTCTTTTAGTTTCTCGTGTTTATTGGTATAAGAACTTTGCTTCTTAGTAGAACTTCTAGCTTAACATTCAACATTAACGGAAGACCCACTCGTTGCTGTGCAACGAGCTTTGGTCTAGTTCTTAATATATTTATTACTTTTAACATTCAGTTGTTGATTGCCGGGTATTTTTCCTTGTCCTGTTTACAACAAGTTAAGTACATGTATGCGAGTAAAAAGGTAAACGAAATATAAACACGTTAGCCAGCATTTGTAAAACGTCAGCTAAATCGCATGCACACAGTATAGAGCGGACACCTGTCCTACAAAATGATAAATTTCACCATTAAAAGCTTTTGACTTGTGTACATAATAATCTATGGTAAGAAATATGGTACATGTACATGTACATGTATAGTTTAACTGAATATAAAGACTATTAGTTATATTTTGACTATACACGCGATATTTGTTCAGGTAAGAGAAGCGATGACGGCCGGTTACATCTAGGTGTGATATGTGTATACGAACAAGTGCAGAAAATCATAGAAGAAATATGGTCCATGTACATGTACATGTATAGTTTAACTGAATATAAAGACTATTAGTTATATTTTGACTATACACGCGATATTTGTTCAAGTGAGAGAAGCGATGACGGCCGGTTACATTTAGGTGTGATATGTGTATACGAACAAGTGCAGAAAATCATAGAATCAATATTTAAATGAATAAAAGTCCGTGTCGAAAAACTTTAACATTTAATTTCAAGATTTCTAAACTGAAATTCATTGTTTATCTTATCATTAATTGCGTGTATTTTTACATTGTCTATTCACCAGGGGAATTTGATCGGCAACAGTACGCAAAAAAGAATGATCTCAAGAATGATGAATACAAAAAAAGAACGATTCTTGTAAATTAAACCACTAGTCGAAAATCAAGACAGCGAGAAAGGAAACTAAAGAAATATCGGATAAAGTCGGAGCAATTTTTTATAGCAATTTCAAATGGATTTAAAATATTTAATGACTTCAATACAAGTTCATGTATAGAAATAATCTTTAGATGCTTGTTAGAATTATCGCCAGATCGCTGAATTAACGAACATATATCGGGCTAAAGTCAAACAGTTCTTCTAATCTATTGTAATCAAAATTAAAACTACCCTCCGCTTCCCGGTTTTCAATGAGTACACGTTTCACGAAACATATAAAAAAAAAACGGGTGAACGAATGGAAATTCTGATTTTAACTAGATTGAAATACATTTGTAATATATCATATAAATACATGTAAAGAAAAAAGGCTCATCATAATACTTTCGATTTCCATTAGCGGGCTCTGCAAATTAGAGGCGCGTTTAGTCGTGTCAATGGGACAACCGATAAACACTGTTATGGCGGAGAATACGAATTATCGTAGTCTTCAATGTGCCGATTTCAATGCTATTTTAAAAGATAAAGGTATTCCCTATTCCAACAAAAGAAAAGAACTAATATAATACCTATGTGAAAGCTTTGAATTTACCAACCATCGGTCAAATTGACGACGATTCCGAGGCATCTATTTCGAGACGTACCGTCAAAGGTAAAACGTACCCGGACCCACGCATCAATACGCAGCTGAACTGGACAGATAATCTCAGGCGTATGCCATCTATAGATGCCTTTGATATTGCAGCATATCTGCAGAATTTTTGTGGCTGGTCTACGGAACGGTTAGAAAGACCAAAATCTGATAATGCATACAAGTTGCAATGCTATGGCCATATTCATGGTGTCGTGATGGCTCCATTAGGTGAGTGAATTATAACTTTGGTTGTTTACACATAAAAATAAAAAAAAATGTATGCATATATCTTATATTCATACTATCTTTAAAATTTTTATAATTTGAATGAATCAATTTTTAGGGGATGGTTTGTTCTAATAAAGGGAAATGTGTTCCAGAGACAAAACAGTCTAGCAGCCCATATTGTCCGTGGATTCTGCTTGAACAAACAGGACATGTTGTTTCAGCTGAGTGTACCTGTGTCGCGTAAGTTTGTATTAACTTTTTCAACTTAAATAATTGAAAAATTATGTTATTTTGCTTTCTGACTCAGTTATTTGGACAGTTTTTTTTTTTAAATCTTGTTATATTTGAAAACTTTTTGCATTTAAACAGTGCGGACGGATCAACAAACATGTTATTGCACTTCTTTTCGGCCTTGCTGACCATGTTGTTACCATGTAGGATAGAACAACCAATGGTGTAACAGATGCAGCAGCTTATTGGGACAAGCCAAGAAAAGTCAGCAGACCTGTAGTAGCTCATGATCTTGATAAAAGGTTACATAGTTAATATGTCATAATTTATGAATGTAATATGCATTTTTATACCAGCTATATTCCTGTATCATTTAACAAAATATTGAAATCAGAATGCTGTTCAACTTGTCACAACACTGTCAATGTTGACACAATTTATATATTGTAGGTCAGATATGCATACCCCTGATAAAGCAAGGCCATCTGAGGATTCTGGCTACCTACCCCTGAGATCAAGAACCCTGGACCAGAGGGCAATAGAAAAGGGCTTAGTCAAAGTTCTGAAGGATAGCCAGACAGCTTCCGTAGCACTGTATACATTATCGGATTCTGATGACAGCGAAAGTGACATGTCCATGCTGGCGGAGGATACTCCTCTGAATAGTATTGATCTTCTTAAATAAATAATGTATATAATGCACTTATTTGTTGAATTTAAAAAAAATTGAGAATTTGAGTCAGAATGCAAAATTTGTAATATTATATGTTATTACGAATTCATATTTATGCCTACCCAGTGTATAATACATGTACTTTGAAAATATGTATACATAACAATATCTCAATATTGCAAGTAAATAAACATGTAAAATAGCAGATGTACATAAATGAATTAGGACATTAATCTTTTGTATTGACATCATTCATAAATTATTAAGGATTTTGATTGAAAGGAGAATATGTTAAAGTCAAATATTACATTTTACCCTGAAATGTTTAAAAAATATGTAAAATCAATACATCTATTGTAAACAAAATTAAAGTTGATAGAAAAATATAATTCAATGTGTTATCTTGATTGCACAGATGTTGTGAAAACATAATAAAATAGCACTAGAACTCCGAGAAAGTCAACTGATACATTTCATTTGAATTTTTTTGCAAGTGGTGGCATAAAATTGCAAAAAGCAGCTGCAACACGAAGCATGGCAGAAGATAAGTTTTTCATGTTCAAAGGAAGAATCCCTCCCAGGATTTTAAAGGATTTGAGCCTGCGTATAGCTCTCTCAACATGGATTCGAAGGGAAGCAATTTTTCGAGTCTCTATAATTTGTTTAGAAGTAAGCACTCTTCCTACTCCATTTTTCCTCTCGCGAGTGAATGGCGGCATGTTTAGGTATGCTCCTTTTAAAGTTAAAAGGTCTCTTATCTGAAATCCTCTATCCGCCATTACTTCATCACCAGGGGAAATGTTGTCAAGGTATTTGCTGTCAATAGTTATCTTCCTGGCACTTATATTCCCACTCCATAGCTTTGAAACAAATGTAAATGCACCATTTGGCTGAATAGCAACAAGTGCTTTGAGAGTGTTGTGAGATTTATAGTTGCTCCATGTACTTGAATGAGCAAAACAGTTCTTTGGCTTTTGGATAAATATTTCAGTACAGTCAATAATAGAGATAGAGGTGGTTTTGGGGTATTTAAGTTTGAATGACAAAGGCAAATGATTCCTGATTTTAGCACTAGATGGCCATTTGATAACTGACTCAAGAATCTGTGCTAGAAAATTAATCCAGGTATTGAATAAGATTGAAACATGGCCCAAAAAGCACAAAGTTAAATTATCCGAACCAAGTCTTAATTTCATCATAATCATCACAAATTCTTCTAACATTGAGAGTTTTCTCTTTTTACCAGGCTTTTGTTGCTCTTTTTCCTGCCAGATCCTACATCCAGACCGCCCGGCTCCCTTCCAAAATGCAACTTTACCATAGAATGTTGACAGGAACTGTAGAAAGGTTGTAAAAAAGCAGAGTGATGGTAGACCAAGGACATGTTTAATGTTATTATCATCCTGCAACACCTTCTTCAGCAGTTCTTCTCTGAAATTAACTTTCCGTGCCTTCAGTCCTTCATTTTCTTCCCTCAGCCGTTTATTTTCATTGCGTAATTCCTCGCATTTAGCCTGAAAAATGAAGTATGAAGCTAAGTAGATTAAATGTTATTGTCTAGACTTAAAAACATCTTCTGAAATTACCTACTACATGTAGAATTTAAGAACATAGTATATGTATAACACACAGGGAGAATAACCATACTATTGATATATTTAAAATTGTAGAAATATGTTGATACTTTCATTTCATGAACATGACAAATTTAAAAATGCACATTATTTAAAAATAAACAGTAAGTATATTTTGTTGATTATGTAACCTGATATAATCAACTTACTTCCAAAATACTAATTCTCTCCACTAGTTCCTCCTCTCTGCAGTATTTACCACTTGGATTGCGACACGTGTATTCATGATCATGTGTCACTTTAGAGTAGGATAAAACTCCCACAGCTGCAATTTCCATGTACTCAAATTTAACAGCAGATTTATAAAATGTTTTACTTGAAATATTAATTATAATCTTATACATGTTCCAATGAATGATTTTATTTAGAACTATATAAACTAGGTCATAAAGTACATTAGTATGAAAAAGACACATTGCAAAATAAATATGTATCACGTTTTAAATAGTTTTAATAATAAATTAACATCAATATATGCATGTATTTCATTATTACCTGTTTCATTATTATTCTCATCTGTGTTGCAGTCTGAGATGTCAATCTCACCAGAAACATACGGATAGCATAACTGGATTTTGTCTGTGTGGCATTTGACAAGCTTTACTCTTTTAGGAAATGGTTCGTTTACAGTACTGTTAGTGTTACACTTGATATCAGCTGTCCTACCAGGATGAGAGTTTTTTGTTTTTTCTGGGTGTGTTTTGCTTAAAATTTTTGTACACAAATAAAGTTGGCAAGGGGTTTTCAAATGGTGGGCAATCATCCACAGAATGCTTCGAACAAACAATGTTGTGTCGATTGTCTACGGTTTGGATCGACATTTAATCCCTCTCGTCGAATGAGGTTCAACCACTTTTTAAGAGTGCATTCAACTTTTGGTAACTGATGGAAACGTACATCTTTGTCTTTTCTGCTGTCCGATGTACAACCAACAGCAATACAATGCCTTACCGGCATTTTTCTGTCATATTCACCGCGCTGCACTGTTAACCTTTTACATTGTTTACGGGTTGTTATGGAATGTCCCGGAAATCTCGCGAGAAGTGTGCAATTTCTAACTTTTTCACAGGAGAGTGCTCAAAGAACAATAACTCTTCCAGGGGTGGAAATCGAAAGTATTACCACCTTGCTGAAGTCAATCGGGCAAAAACTAAACAAAATAATATCGAGAAAATCAGAGCGTTCAGGCCACGCCTACCTCATTAATAAAGGGCTCATTAATAAAGCAAACCGTTTACAAAACTATTTTTAGCAAAGCGTACCGTGCAAGAAGCGAACCGTACCGTTCACAAAACGAACCATACCGTTCACGAAGCGAGCCGTACCTTTCACAAAACGAACCGTACCGTTGACAAAGCGAAACGTACCGAACCGTGCAACTGGTGTAGTAGCACGCTTCAGGGTCTGTATATAAACAGAAACAGATTATGTGCTATATATATATATATATATATATATATATATATATATATATATATATATATATATATATAGCACAGGAAAATCCCCTTTGTTGGAGCTCCACCTCCGCCCCGGCCGAGGCTTGACCTCATGACCTCTTGAACCCATTCTCCTAGCAGTGAGCAGCCACCGCGCTTACCACTCGGCCATCTAGGCAAGACAAAAATATTGCTTTCGATGACGAACGGAACCTAGCGCGCTGGCCGCGCACTACACGGTCGTTTGAGATACAGGTGGAATACAGTCAAATTGCATAGATGTATACATATTTAATAAGCACAAACATTGCAATAACTCTAAAAGATTTTGGTCGGATTCAAAACAGTTATTTAATCGTAAGACTGTGTTTATTATAATCAAAATAAGACGCAAAATTGTTCCTATGCTTACCTAAACCACCCTCGAGGTAAGACAAAAGTACACAGTAGATGCATATGTAAATAATATATAATTATATCTTATAGGGAACATATTAAGTGTAAAAGATTAATGAACTCCGTATTTTACATATATTTACATTTTTATTACATGTACATAGAAACAAATACATTAGGTTATATCCGAAAGTTTTATTTTCGTGAATATAGCAAAAATATAATGAGCCCATTTCCTGCTTAACGGTACTTCACAGGTGTCTTTTTTGATTTTGCTTACACATTGAAAATGCATGCCTATGACAATTATTTTTTTTTTTTTGGATATATTTATGGATTAGAAAAATCATATTATATTTTAGGTATAACAAGCCCTGCCCTTTCCAATGCATTTTATCTTATTATACACACTAAAATATGAAACAAAACAAGTTGTAGAAATAGATTGAGTGCTTTTACGTTTCCTGTCATTCTAGTTAGCCGTAGATAATCATCACGTATACCAGGGAAGGGAAGTTTCAAACGATTGAAAAGTGTATTCTTTCAAAAATTTCTTGTATAACGCAATGTGCAGATTTTAGAATAACTATCATAATAACAATAGCGTTATGATAATAAGTGCCATGAAAACGGGGTTTTATATAACTATTGGATTGTTAACATTTATTGAAGATGGCGTTCTCAGAGTGTAAGTAAATTGTATTTTAAAAACAATCTGTATTTGAAATAATTTTATGATATCTCATAAAATATTATGTTAAACAACAATAATACAATGTATATAACAAACTGCACCATCACGGAGAGGGAGTGTTATATCTAAAATGACAACTTCAACAAAAGGCCGAGTGGAAACATCGTTCGTTAGAGCAACAATATTAAACTGACATAACTCTGATCCAAACACAGCTTTAAAAAATCAAATACAAAATCATCGGTATGATTAGGCAAAAATTTTTAATTTTAATTTTTCTGCGTAAAAATTGTGGCAATGTGACTCCACTTTACCTCCAGAAATAATGATTTAAACAAACGTGATACTACACCATCTAAGAATGCTTCGATTGGTTTTTTAGAAAAATATTTTAAAGATTATCTCTAGGTATTCCTATGTATAAATTTGATATCCTATTTGTGTCCCCACCCTACCCCTTGGGGATTATGATTTGAACAGATATGAACCTAAAGTACATGAGAAAGCTTCCACATAGGTTTCAACTTTTCTGGAAAAATGGTTTTTAAGAGGAAGATTTTTAAAGACATTCCCCTTTATATATTCCTTTGTAAAAAGTTGACCCCATTTGTGGCCTAACCCTGCCCCCGGGGATCATGATTCGAACTTACTTGAATACCTAAGGATGTGACACAAGTTTCAACTTTTCAGGCAAATGGTTTTTGACAGTATTACAAAAAATCTTTATAGGTTCCTTTTAAAAAAATCGACCCCCTCCTCATTGCGGCACCCCCTATCCCAGGGGATCATGATTTTAACAAACGTAAATATAGCCTACCCGAGGATGCTTCCACATAAGTTTCAACTTTTCTGGCCAAATGGTTCTTGAGAAGATTTTAAAAGATTCTCCCTATATATTATGAATATCGTCGGTCCTATAACACACCAGACCTTGCAGACAAATTGAATATCGCGCTAACGCGGTATGAAAATTTGTCTCCACAGCCTGGTGTGTTATAAGAAAGACGCTATCAAAAAATAGTCATTCAATGCTTACCTTATTTTAAATCGTACTTGAAAGTTTGGAAGGAAAATTCTAAGAGCATAATTGAGTTAACATTTATTTTTTAAAGTACATACCAATTTTGTTAGATAAGTTTGAAAGTTTCATTTAATCCAACAATGATATGCATGTATCTGTTCAAAACGCATAATAACGTTTATTTGTGTTCATACGCCATGGTGAGGTTTGACGCGTTTTATCGAATGTCGCAGATTTCTAATGCAAGCAGAAGAAGAAATATATATCCTGAATGAAAATAAAATGAAATATGCATAAAATATAGATTTCGCTGTCTTATAGGGCGATTTCAGATATTTTCTTTGAGTTTTTGTTTTCTTTTTTTGTTTTGTTTTTTTTTTGTTTTATTGAAAAGTAGCAAAGCAGAGCAGAAATGTTCACTGGTACTAATCTGAGAAGTATTTCAACAAAATGTGTTTTTTTTTTTAATTAGGCAACTAGAATATTTTACAATTCAACAAAGGGTTTGCTAAAAAAAAGTGCTGACCAATATGTGACTTGAATATACAAACATGTTTATTTAAAGAAGAAATAAAAAAAGAAGCAGTATCTTGCCCGTTACGTAATAACTGACAGCGATATTATTGTTGAGGATTATATTACATGTAATTACAATAAAGATATAGTTGTGTTTGTATAAAGTAGGGGTTTTTTTTCAAAAACTATTAAACACCAATGGAGTAAAAATTGGTTTATTGATCTTTATATTTGGATCTGAATCTAATCACATACAAAAGTAACATAACAATGCTCATGTTTCATACATTATTCTATGTGAGGATTATTCTGACCGCTAAAAACGTATCCCGTAAGCAATACGAATACAGAAGTAAACGGGTTATAAACATAATAATTAACAGTTGAAAAGGAAAAAAAGAAATTTGCTATCCTTCAAACATAAATAATATAATACATTAAATAGATCAGCTGTCGTATTGAAAGAAACAAATTAACAATTCAATACAAACGTACTATCTGCAAGGACATATAAAATCGTTTCTTTTAATGTTAAACATTGCAGTTATGGATTATGTTCCCCTGGATACTATGGATTTGACTGCCAAGAGTCATGCAAGTACCCAACATTTGGCAGCCGTTGTACAGGGATATGTGATTGCAGGCAGGGGTTGTGCAATCATATAAAAGGATGCCCGCTTCCAGGTGACTAACATTATTCTTGCAATAACATTAAGAATATGTTATTATTTATCAATATATGATATTTCATTCTGTTTGATTCAATATTCTGTGGGTTTTATTTCTGAAAATATTCCAAACTAACACTATACTAACATATTAACGAAGAAACATTTTCAATATATAGCAGAAAATTGCATAATTGTGACGTTCTAAAAGTATTAGGCACAGTGTTGGATTTTAGTGAAGACGAGGTTTACATTAATAGCCCTAGTAACATTGCCAAGATTTAAACTGTATTTCCCACCGTCATTGTTATCAATGCATACATATGTACCCAGCAAAATTCTAACAAGGAATTATTATGCTGTAGTTGTAATGACAGCTATAGTTTTTGGAACATCATTGTTTTGTTTTGAATAACGTATTTTCTATCTAGCAATCTGGCTGGCAAAAAAAAAAACAACTAAACGAGGGTTCTGTGTATACTATCAGAAATTGTATGGGTATCTGTGTTGAACATTGACAAGACATTTAAACCCCAATAGACCGTACCAAACATTGTTAAAAATTTCAAGTATTAACAAAAATGAGGAAAATAACGTAAAGTTTCAATCGAAACACGCCATGTTCTCAGAATTGATCGACATCAAAAGGAATAGTCAATAAAGATTTATATCGTGTATTGTTACAAACAACAAGTATTGACAGTAAGAAGAAAAGCTATTCATCGAAAAGTCCATGTAAAATATTAATTATTTTTCGAACATTTTCTACAGAAAATAATCTTCAAGCTGAAAACCACAGACCAATAAATAAAAAATCAAAGCAAACACATATAAAAATTAAAACACAAGTTAAAGTTACCATAATATGATAACTATCTTCGACGTCATTATACATTTTTTATTCTCTTTACAAGTACATGTACCATTGGTATCTTTTTCCAGTCAAGCCACAAATAACGAATCCAAATCAATATTAAATAGGAATGTAAAGTAATAAATTAGGTCTTTCCACCTTTCAGGTGAAAGACCTCTTGTTTTCTTTATGTTTTTTATTCTTCTTCTTTTTTTCTATTTAGCTCAGGGTGACTTTTTTGTTATTAGAGTTATCCAAACAATTTAAACTTTATGTAATTGGTCATTAAAAGTTATGGTACCAATTGACCCTGTGTCAAAAAACTCCCAGAACTTACAGAGTTATTGCCCTTTGGGAAGGAAATGCTTGTTATCGCTACTCCTTTGAAACAATAAGAGATAGAGATTTGGAACTTTTACCAATGTTTTCATTACACTTAGAGGGTTCTTCAATCTATTCATACCAAAAGGATCTGAGGCCCCCTTGTAGTAGTTATTGCCCCTGAAAGTATTTAAATTTTCATAAAATCACTTCCAACTTTTTTATTATTTATCATAGAGACTTCGGACTACCTTGGATGGAAGCGTCTACCTTGGTAAAAAAAAATGACATAAAGGTCAAAGGTCAAGGTCATTTGGCAATCTGTTAATTAATGAGTTTTTATATCTCTTTTGTTTAGGATGGTAGAGAAAACTTTTTCATGGATGTAGTAGGACATCTTAAGACATTTTAAAATACAGCCCCTTGGCTCATACCTTTGAATAATTACAGAGTTATTGCCCCTATTGTACGAAATGCTTGTTATCGCTACTCCTCTGAAACAATAAAAGATAGAGACTTGGAAATTTTACCAATGCCTTCAGTACACTTAGAGGGTTCTTCAATCTATTCATACCGAAAGGATCTGAGGCCCTCTTCTAGCAGTTATTGCCCCTGAAAGTATTGAAATTTCGATAAAATCGCTTCTAACTCTTTTCCTATCTATCGTAGAGACTTTAAACCACTTGGGATGGGAGCGTCTACATTGGCCGAACAAAATGATATAAAGGTCAAAGGTCAAGGTCACCTGGAAATCTGTTAATTAATGAATTTTCATATCTTTTGAAATACAGAATTATAGTAAGGGTTTCAATAGCTTGCTGGATTGCGCAATAAGGTATTCAATTAGGTCAGCCAGGTATTACATCAAGTCCTGTGGTTACTCAAGTGGAAATTGTTTTTACAGTGAACCCATTCATATTGTACAAAGATAGCTTGCCTCTAGAACACGCTTTTCTATTGTTAGTTTATCTTTTTATATGCTTGACAATGTGTAAAGAATATTCACTTGGCGAGCACATCAGTTTTGTTTAGAGTAAGTGGAAAAAAATTCTAGTACAATATATATAACAGGTATAATATTTTTTTGTATACATTATCGGGCAATCTAGCAATTTATTAAAAATGCTAAGGTGGAAAGACCTCTAATTGTTCGAGAACAATTAGTCTACTAGTTATGATCAGTAATCATTGTTTGACGAAATAAAATGAGCAGAAAAAACATCATATATTCAAAACTTATTAACTGAAAAAGAAAATTAATCTCTATTTATGGATATATATTTAGAAAGTAAGAAACTGTGAACAGTTTCAAAGCCTCAACCATTTTGTCGGCCAAATAAATCGAATTTAACAGTTTAAAACTTATTGATAGATGTAAAGCTTATATTGACACTAAATTAACTCAAAGCTATGACAAGTAATGAGATGTAAACATGGGGAATATAAACCGTCTGAGTGTGAACGTACTTCGTTTTCGAAATAATTTAAAAACAAACACACATTTTGTTTTATGAACTGGTTTGAATAAAATGAAAAAAAAATGTAACTGGTTTCATAATTACTAAAATGCTGCTTGATATACTTGGAATATATACGACAAAAATTTTAATGTATTCTGATTTACAAGTTAATGTAAGTTTATCAATATAAACTTTGAAAACTAATTAAAGATTATATAATCGTTTCATGAGATAATAAAACAGAGAGACTTGGAGGGTGACAACGCTCGTGGAGATCCATAGTGTGTGAATCAATATCGTTAGCATGTTTACATTAAGTTAAGAGTTTAGGTTGTGGTGATCAAGGTAAGAGATCTAAATAATTTCTAGGGCAAACAATGGGAACGTTTAATCGTAAATATTGTCATGTAGCAGCTCTCATCTAAATTAGTAATGAATGTATGAAAGAAAGAAAGAAATAAAGACAGAAAGAAAGAAAGAAAGAAAGAAAGAAAGAAAAAAGAAAGAAAGATAGATAGATTGGCAGACAGGCAGACAGATAGATTGGTTGATTGATTGATTAACTGATTTTAATTTTTTATCTTTATACCTGAAAGAAAATTCATTCTTGCTATGACCGTTGTCACCCCATTTACGATTATACGATAATAGTTTGCATTTAAAAGAATGAGTTCTGGTATACAAATATCGCCAGAAATAAATCAACGAAAACCGAAAATGTTTCGTTCTATTAAATTCACGATTATTCTCGAGATGAAGCATTTCATAAAGCTAATAAAACATATATACAAAAATAAGTGATATCTTTAGAATAGAATATCTATAATATCTTTCTAAAAGAATTTTTAAAAAAAAATTATTAGTTACATCGCATTGGCATATTTTAGCTGCGGTTTGTCAGGCTGGCTTTACCGGAAAATACTGTGAAGAACAATGCAAATTTCCAAGATACGGTTATGGCTGCCAGCAGCGATGCTTATGTCCAAAGACGAGTTGCGATCTTGTAAATGGCTGCTCAAAAAGAAAACCCAGTAAGTTCTTAAAGAAAATATTTTGACAAACTAATTCAGTCTTCTTTATTTTTGTATTGAGTGAAGTAGATATCTTCCATGTATCTTTAATAAAATGAATACATCCAATGATTTATATTTTTTTGTTTACGACAGATATAACCCGCCCGTATCTCAGGACGAAATCACGTTCAGCTCCAATGGAAAAAACAGCAACTGCAGGTCGTAGGCCGTTGCAGATAGTTTTAACTTCAAACGAAATCCATATGTCATATAAACAATAAAAAACAACATATATTATCTATATTTAATATGATTTTACGAAATTGATGACACAAAAAATAACAATAATGTTACATGTAATATTATTTCTTTAGGTTTTACAGAAAAACAGCGTGAAACATTTGTAAACACTGATTCAAAGATTGATGAAGGATTTACGTTGGAAACACAATTAGATTCACAACGAGGACAGGAGCCAATCAAAGGTAATCATTGACACGATTTTTTATTGTGCATTTTTATATATGAAAATAAATCTGAATGGTTTGTTATGAAAAGATGCATTCTATCCACACATACATACTGTTTTTTAAGTAGTGATATGTAGTGTGGAGCCGTAAAGTACCTTTAGTTAAAATATTTTCAGAAGAGCATTTATAGCAAATGAACTGATACAAAACACACACTTTACAAAATCATCACAGACGAGAAAATTTCCGTGGATATAGATAGATATCATAGCTGTTGGTGGCATGCTGGCTGTGGTAATTGTACATGTTATATACAAACATTCAATTATGTCGATGTAATTCGCAAACGAAGACATTAATGAACATTTTTTTGGTAAAAATGTCCGATTTATGCCCAATATTTCGGTTATTGTTCAACCTTTGTTCCAATACCCTGAAGCGCTTTTTCTCATTTTTGCTCACCTAAGCCGAAGCCCAAGTGAAAATTTTTAGTTCTGTGTCTATCGCTGCCGTCGTTGTTGTTGTTGTCTTCGTAAACTTTTCACATTTTCATTTTCTTCCTTAAAAGGGCCATGCCCTCTTTACAGGGAAGATAATTTCAAATCATAGAACATTTGTTGATATCTTTCAATAATCTACTTCTCAAATATTATATGGCTGGAAAAGCTGAAACTTGTGAAGGAGCATCCTCAGGTAGTGTAGATTCAATTTTTTTTTTTTTCAAATCATGATCCCCGGAGGTATAGTTGGGCTACAATGGGTGGAGTCGATTTTTTTACATAGGGATATATAGATAACAAACTTTAAAGCCTTCTCCTCAATGTCCATTTCTTCAAAAAAGCTCTATTTTGTGGGAATCATCCTCAGGTATTGAATATTCACGTTAATTTAAACAACAATTGGGGTTCACTTTTTTTTAAATAGGGAAATCTATAAAAATAAAATATTTTTAATATATTTTGCTCAAAACTAATCGGTCATAAAAGCTGAAACTTTGCGGAAGCGTTCTTAATTAGAGTAGATGCATTTTTTTTAAATCATTATCCCAAGGAGCTGGGTGGGGCAACGATGGGGGTCAAAGTTTTACATAAGTATAGAGGTAAATCTTTAAAATCCTCTCGAAGACCAATTCGCCAGAAAAGCCTTAACTTGTGTGAAGCATCATTTAGGAAATGTAGATACACGTTTATTTAAACCATGCTCCCCAGGGGTAGGGTGAAGCCACAACTGGGGGTTGGGGCTCATATTTTTACAAATGCATGTAATAATATAAGGAACAATCTTTATAAAAATATTTTTCACAGAAACCAAATAGAAAAAACTATAATTTGCGTTGAAGCATTTTCAGAAAGGGTATAGTCAAGTTTTTTTTTTAAATCATCATCCCTGGGGTTGAAAGAGTCCCAAAGGGGGAAATCAAAGTTTTACCTAGGAATATATAAAGACAAGTATTGAAACAACACTTTTCTAAAAATATTGGTCAGAAAAGCTATAATTTCTGTTATCATTTTAAATAAACAACTTGATATGTTGTTGTATTTAAGCCTTGTAAAGGTAAGAAACAAATGTTTCGAAGAAATGGAGAGTTGGGAAGGATATCCAGAGTGAAAAATTGATGCGAGCAAGAGTTCATGCCAATTTAATCAAAACAAGCAGTTGTCTGAGCCGAATTTCCGGCTATATTTCCCGAATTACTTAGAGAAAAACAGGTTTATAATTCAGAATGAACTTTCATGAATTGATGAATATCGTCAAAATTATTAACTGGGAATTCATTTATTTTAATCGCTTTAGATGCGTTACTCTACTTTTTAAAAATGTGTTGGAAATTACGTATTATGTACACTTTAATTTTCCCTAGAGCAGACTGTAAATCGCTCGATCTTTGGCTACGTTTCATATTCAATATGAAACTTAAATTTGCCTACACTAACTGTCTAAATGCGTAATGTATGCCACTGAATAAAGATAATAAAACTATATTACTTAAGTTTAAAATATCTGTGGTATGTTTAGGAATAGTAGAAATTTTACAATCATGTAAATGTACCCCCTCCCCAATAGATACACTCAAGAGTGTTCATGGGAACAGAAATAAACGAAATATTTTAATGTAAAATGGTTTTAAGAAGAAAGATATTTGGTCTCTTCAACTACATGTATAATTATTCCTTAATAATACATTTTCCCGCACAATATTTCATTTTGCGACGGGATGCTCCGCTTTGCACTGCTCTTGTTACGTTTTAGGTTATATCTATTACATCACTGTTTTTTTTTCTCATTGTCATTGCTTTTGGAAATAAAATGATTAATTTATTTGTACATCTTTTTTATTATATAAAATATTATCTCTGTATTTCAGTTTGTTTTAAAGAGTCACATATAGAAGGTCACAGTGCAATCATATGTCATCTGCGTGTAGAAATCAGCTGTTGCATACATAATACATACACATTGTTCATACACATAACATTTAAATTTTACATTCGTTTTTGTAGATTTTGTCATAGATGATAGATGAAATTTTGTTATGTTCTTAACAAATTTATATACCAAATGTGTGCAATTATACATATAACTTCGCAATTTTAGTGTTTGTGTAAAACAAACAAGGGTGGTTCAAAATGTTAGGATAATGTTATTCTGATTTATACATTGCAATGATTTGGAAATAATTGTTCACTACTCTTAGGCTGCTTGTTGTAAAATTTATAAAAAGAAATATGACACAAAACTATTGTGATTGTCTTTATAATCAGGTGAAAACAATCAGCACACAAAATTATCTCCTTATTCAGTTAATTTAAAATCACTGCAAGACGATTCGGTGATTGTTTATGGGAGACTAGACTTAGAGTCAAAATCTAGTAATTGATATGTGTCTACAGGTTTACGAAATCAAGATATAAGTTCTTTCAATGATGCTTCATAACAATAGTTTTGTTTTATAGGGTGTACAGCTGGACAGACAGTACAGCTGAAAAAGCATGTATGTTTAACTTCTGATTTACCCATTGTATCGTTAGGAAATAAGAAGTAACGTTCATTGTGAAAGTTAAAGTACATAAAAACCCTTTCACATACCTTATTTATGTAAATATGAGCTTCCGGAAATCTAAGGGTCGTACAAACCGGATTACTCTTATATCGTTTATTTCGTGGATTTTGATTAACATTAATTGACACGTGCTGAAAACTACAAGATCTTCGCCCGACTACGGTCATCATGAAATACGAGGTACAAGGGGCTATCTAAACGGAACACATCATCACTTTCTCGATTATTTTAAATGGTTTACCAATTTCAGTTCATTTTAAAATGAACAGACATAAATATGTCAAATAACCCCTCAAGGGCCTCACTAAAGATGAATTTAGGATGTAGCAAGTCCTGTGATAAAAACGCAAAATACATGCTTACAAAATAATAATTATGGTTATTTTAAAAACTTTAAACTATCATTACCTGGGAGAAGTAGGAAAGACATCTTTTTTTCAATAACCCTGTCCAGTAGAATCTTCACGAGCCCTGCATGTGTTTTCTTTATAGTAAATACACATGCATAATAGTATATAAAGCGGAACCCCGTAACACGCTGCGATGTGTATATTTTTGGGTTATAAATAACTTTTATTTTTAATGAAATAATTAGAATGATTCCAAGCAGAAATTTGTAATTTTCTGAAAGTTTATACATTTTTAAGTAGTACAAAATTACTGAACCCGATCGGAAATTTTCTCAAGTCGGTTTTTTAATAATATGCACTGTCTCTTTAAAAATCTCATTTTCAATGAAATATGAAGGAAAAAAGTAAAACATGTTTGAGTTTTGTTCATTGTTGACTAATAGAGGTTCTCCAAAAATGGAATAAAACAAGCCTTTGACCTCCGCTTGAAAATGATGTTCGATTAAATGTAGGTATCGGAATTACTTTTCCCATGATTCAATAAAGAATGTAAAGAAATGGTTTCATTTCTTCATAATTCCTATTAAGCCCTGAAGTACGGGAAAACGATTTATTAAATCAATTATACCGATATAATAGTTTAAGCATCAAAATGAAACTCTGGAATCATTTACTAGATCTTGACCTTAATGAAATAGAAATGAAAGATTTACAGACTAATTTATACATATCATACATATTCATTTATGCATTAACCATCTTGATATTAATTATAATATGCCAATGACAAAGCGAAAAGTAACTTTTGTTCAAATACTCGCAGTGCGTTAATGATTTTTCTCTTTTGCATCTAGCATCTACGGTCTTAGTGGTTGATGTTTGTGGCTGCAAGCTTCGGCCTTTTTCTCTGTCCATCTAAACACGTTCTCTATCCATATGAAGACATTGTGACATTGTATATCTATAGTCTATAAATATTTGCTTTATTGCTACATTTCTCTCTACATTTCTATCCTCATATATATCTATCAAGTTCCGGCATAAGTGTTGAACTTGTACAAAACAGTACAGATGCATGTGATAGTAAAAATAACATATTGTAATGTAAATAGATTTGATTATTTGAATTTCCCGCTTCTGACAAAGGTATTTTTTTTTGGACGTCCGCTTTAAAAGGGTATATAAGCGTCGCATCACCAACACGCAAGATCAGATATTTTTGACTTAAAAGCGAACAGACGTGTTGCATAAGGTTAGTATCCTGGTAAATTCCCATAAGAGAACGTGGAACTTTCCTTACTCTCGCAGCTACATAGAAATTGAGTAACTGAGTACTCATTTGTTGAGCACTCACATCGTTTGGTCGAGAACTCATTTGTTGAGTACTCATTGATTTTGGTTTACTCATTAGTTGAGTACGTATTCCTTAGTTGGTTTTTTTAATAGTTCATAAGTTGAATTAGAATTTTGGTTTTGTAGTTTTTATAGTTTTTTTTTTTTATTTTTTAAGTGATTTTTTGTTGTTGTGATTTTTGTTCCTCAAACGAATCAGGAAATAATTGATTAAAATCGCCGATCTTGTACATATTCACGGCGGAATTATTATTTTGGTGTAGTTCAATTTTTCTTAGTAGTTGTAATTAAGTTCTTTTATTAATATCTCTAACTCAGTTTAGTAACTGAGGGATCCCGCAAAACTCTGTGTTTAGGTAAACACGTTACAATATTACCAGTTTTGAGCAAATAAGGGAATTGAAATGGTTTTATTTCATAAAAGACTCCTTTCAATTTAACCATCTTGTATCATTAAAGGGTGCGACTGTAACGCTTAATGATACAAATTTGAATCATCAGCGGTTGAGGGTAAGATATTTGCTTGTGTCATTAATTGCTACTGTGCATTTATAACGCTTAATGATGCAATTCTGTCATGAAGCGGCGATATATCATTGGCCGTTGACGATGTCAACTGTTAATGCAATAATCTATAGCATTAGGGTTGCAATTGCAACGCTTAATGATATTTGAGGGGAGTCAACGAGTTTTCGAGTACTAGACTATCGCTCGGTCACACCGATCATCTACTAAAATTTCCCCAGTCGACTACTCATAAAGTGAAAAAAAAATCAAAAGTATTTTTTCTGAACATCGTAGTTTTGGGGCTACAAGTGAAATTAACAGTTTCTTTTTCTTGGCTTTTTGATCCATGAGCTACACTTTGTTCCATCGAACGGGTGTCCCTGGTATGATTTTTTAGCGGCTAAAATCACTTTTGATTTTTGTA
Source organism: Magallana hongkongensis (assembly GCA_016163765.1). Taxonomy (NCBI): domain Eukaryota; kingdom Metazoa; phylum Mollusca; class Bivalvia; order Ostreida; family Ostreidae; genus Magallana; species Magallana hongkongensis. The sequence goes on along the minus strand of WFKH01011925.1, from coordinate 16,683,287 downwards.
CATCAAATTATTGTTTGAATAGCAGTACTTGGGCAGACATGTACTTGCGGAGATCTATTTGTGTTTCTTCTAATCAGTAAACTTATTGGATTAGATGTTTGTAAAATAAAACATTTAAGCATATCAATAATCATCATAAGACAGCTGTTTCTACAATAATTAATCATTAAATGTTGATTAGGCACATGCCAATGATTTAACATGGAACACGTCACATTTGTCTTTGATGATAGAGCTCAGTTATGTTCAAACGTGACAAGAAAAAGGAAAAGCTTAGACATTTTCTAACGGATTTAGATAACATACTATTTAATTTTTTTGAAATCAAATAAATTTAGTACATATTATCATAAGTTTTTAAATAATTTTGAGATTAGGATACGGTGTATGGGACAGTGGAATCACTTGATGTAAAAAAGGACACACAGTTTCAAATAAATCAACGAGTACTCGACTTTCGCTCGACTAAAGGCTCCGATTAATCGACTAAGCCAATCGAGTAAAATTTACATCTCTTATTTATATCATTAAGCGGGATTTTACACCGGACAACTTTTAACCATGGAAGTTCATTCGGTGATTATATTGGTTTGTCGTACAGCCTTTTCATTTTGAAAGCATTCGTGCTCTTTGACGATGTTTTAATCATAATCATGATTTGAACACAGTGAGTTATTTCACAGATCGCCAGAAAACGAATAGCTTACTTTCCCAACTCCTATTATAATAAAAACTATTATCTATCGTATAACTTGTAGAATAATAAAAAGCACAAATATTCAGACAAGACGTATTATGATTTGAAACAAATGCAGTAATGATTTTGTTTCCTCTTTATGAGTACCTTTTCCTAGCAATGAAATATCAAAACCGCGCATAACTATAGGAGGTAAAGGAAATGTTTAACATTGACCAAGTAAAAATGATAATTTAACGATCACACTATGCTGTATAATAAACACATATACTAGCAATCCTTTTTAAATTTGAAAAAAAAAATCATTATTTAAAGGCTGTCTTGCATTTTTTGGAATGATTCTCGAGTTCTTTTTCTATAATTCCATAACACTATATTTTTAAAGATAAAGTTGTTATCCAAAATTTAACAAACATACACCTTGCGATGGAAATTGTACCCAACTTTATTTTAAGGGTCCTATAACAGCGAATTTCAATGAGTGCAAATTGACACTTATAATAAATATTCCTTAAGAAGACAAAGTATTTGTTTACATTTTTGTATATTATATGTCAGAAAATGTAAGTCATACTTATTGCTCTATGTGATGGGAACACGCAAACAAGGGGATTACATACCACTGGCTAACATGTGAACTTCGTTTGATATTTTGTCATCTGAATTTTGCAGTTACGTGACCATACAGCATGACTATTTTCTTTTTCAATGAATTTCATTGTATATGTTACAATGCCGTTTCCAAATCATATTTCATCATTTATGTAAATGCATGTATATTAATTGATCAACGGCTTACGATAAAAAGGTTTTCAATGACTGATCACAAGTTTCATGTATCTTTCTTATCCTACATTAGCAACTAAATACTAATTAAAAAAGGGCTACATCTTTTTCTGTTCTTTACTTGTTTTTTTTTTTACAGTATTTATTTAGTCTCAATAACTATCATCATTTTATACCCCTTTTAGTGGAATACTTGAAAAGAAAATGCATGTTACATTGAATTACGTTAACAGAACATTATGTATTATACTTTTGGGAGGAAGCCTTAGATATTTGGTAATTACATTTACCAAAGAAAATTTCAGGAAAATTAACAGAAAATGATATAATTTGATTTATATTTATTCCGAAACTCCTCGATTTAAACCCAATTTTTAACATTGCCACTTGAAATTACAATTTAAAACAGGAATTATTTTTACACTCGAGTATTACTGCACTTCCTTATTTTCTATAATTTGATGTAACAATTAGAAAATATGCAACTTCTTATTTGTTTTTTTTTCAACTTTCTTGAAAATTGGTTATGTCCTGTTTGTACTTAAGACCTAATTTAGACATATGTCGTTTCCCTTGTACAAAATCAAAAACTCAATTTATTTTCCGAAAAGTGTTCTTAATCACCAATACGTACTAAAAACGATTCACTTGGAGTTGATTTTTAACAATTGAATCACAGCTTCCCCATCCAAAAATAGTATTTGAATATCTATCCCATCACGAAATAGAATATGTATTCCAATTATTGTAGGAAGTGGTGTATATTTCTCCCCAAAAGTAATAAGAGTTATATTCTGATGTGGTGTACTAAAGTATTACCTAATAATTTATTTCACAATATAATTTAACCTATAAATTGATCTTAAAAGATAGTAATAAAGAAATATTTACGAAAGACACGTCATTGAATTAGTTACGATAAATACATTCTGGTAATTGTAATTCATATATTATAAAGAACTCTACAGATTCCTTAGACGAGAAAAGGGACTATTATGCCCTATAAACGCTGGCTTGTCTTATCCATTAATCTAAACACTTATAAGTGCATCGATGCAGACATTTATAGATTTCAATTGTGTTACACTTCAAGCACATAACTGATTTTTTTTAAACTGGAATACATGTAAAACACTGAATTTTTATTTACATTTGACTATAGTTTAATATATATACAAAATTTAATGGTATAGTCGAATCGGTTTTTTTTTAAGATATAGAGAAGACGTCTATCACCACAGCAACGCAAGGAGATAAAGGTAAATATCAGAAGCACACTATTTACTGAGTAAACTTAAAGGAATTTTACTTGTATGACGATGCATGCAACCCTGTAGAGTAAGCACATGCATATTCATATTAACTATTTTATCCTATATATAAACAAAATGTAATGTAAACATAAGGAGCTTTAAAAAAAATAAAAAAGAACTTAAGTCATTATAATTCCAAAAAAAAAAATAGTAAGTGCTTAAAATATTGCATTTTTTACATAAGATAAAAAACTAGAGACCGGTTTAAAAAAAAGAAGATAATTTTTTTTTTTTTTTAATATTACAATAATACATTTACATTGACACATTATTTATATGGTGTCAACCCAGACCGTACGACAGCTTATTTTATGACAATAACAACACACAGAACTGAGCCTTATAAACAATCAACCTGCTTTTTAAACGTAACAAAAAAAATATCCGTTCATAAACAATGTAAATGTATTTCACGTTTGATATGAGGAAAACCATTGTCCTGTTCATCAACTAAAACCTATGTTATTTCTGAAGTTATCAACAAAGCACAACGAAAGCGGTCTGTTTAATAAAACAAAGGATTTTCAGACACACCACTTTCATAATTTCGTAATGAAAGTTCTATAATCCAATTGAAGGTAACTTTAACTTTTACTTTTTTAATTGCACATCGCTTGAAATTGAAACCAATTTAAAAATATATATATTTACCTAAAAAGTTAGTATTTTTTTAACCGAAGAACTATTCTAATTTACATTTTAGAATATGATTGCACACCACAAAATTAGAAAGTTTTAGAAACATGTTTCAAGCCCTATGAGGAAAGGAATCTTGAGATGAATTTCAGCATTATTTAATGCTGTACAGTTTGTTTAATATCAGATAACTCTTAATGTTTAAATAGGAAAATCAATGCTCAACCAATATTTTTATACACAATATTATTCTTGTCATATTTTTTCTTCGCTACATGTATATGTTTTTTAGAAGTGACAATTAAGTTCTTAGGTTTACTTACAATGCTTTATATATATTGATTTTACAATTTTTCGACTCACGAGTTATCGCACATTTTAATGTGTATTATCAAGAAGTAGAGAGTGCTATATTTGGTCACGTAATGTTGGTGCCTTCATTTGACCAATGAAATTAAACGCGCGAATTCTAGCGACTTTCTTTGATTAGAAAGACGCGCCGATTCACTTTCTTTCAGGACGCCGCACGGGTAACACCTTTGAATACCGATTCTGTTCCCTCGGAACATTCCTTTAAAAAAATAAACGGTAAGCTTTGTATATGGTCTTATTCTTATCTTTGACAATGATCGATCACAAACAATTTTATAATAATTCTTTTCTAATACTCTGACAATGGATTTAACCA
>WFKH01011925.1:16663925-16679067 GCA_016163765.1 Magallana hongkongensis | reverse complement strand
AATTTTATAATAATTCTTTTCTAATACTCTGACAATGGATTTAACCAAAGTTTCGAATCTCAGGCACTCCGTCGTTTCCATCAGTTTCTTATTGACGATGAAGATTTAAGGTATGTAGAGTATCTGCGTATTAACTCGCATGCAATATTGTACAAAAGAACAGGGGGTCGTACCACTGATGATATTTTACGTCACGATGTACCTTTCATTAAAAGATTCTAGCCGGATCATATCATTCTTATGGTTGGTGGCTATGCTGTAAGACGATTATATTCACCGGGACTTGCATGCAAACTCTTAGCAGTTGTATAAGTTTCACATAAAAGGAGTAGTGGTTCACATATTCATGTATGTAAAATACTTCCAAGATTTAGGCAGTCATTTGATTATAATCAATTTGTCGATGCAGCTAATGCTCTTATCAAGAAGGACATAACCAATTTGGATTATGCATCCTTTTGGGAGCATAATAGATTGTTTCCTTTACCAGCAGCAGAAAAATATTGCGATCATAAATTGTTAGCAGATGGCGTCTATTTAAACAAGCAGGGAAATGTTCCTTTTTTATCGCAGCTTGCTTTTAAGGGCACGCTAAGTTGAAAGTGGCCGTAATATATCATCATTCTATCTTATCTTGTAATAATAACGTTGCACGTATGCTCTATAATTAAAGACATATTTCTGCATCTATCTAATTTTAAACAAAAAGCATAATTATCACCTCTTTCAAACTGTGTACTTATATACTATTTGCTAATACCAGCACAACATTTATCTTCAATAGTGTTCATCATGGCACCTTAGCGGAAATCTACATATTTGACGAATCGACCATCGACCAAAGGAAGAAAGAGATCTCCGAATAGCTCAGTACTACAATCCAGTTCCCCTTCCTCCATCTCCCCATTAAAAAAGGGGTCACAGAAAAATCACTCCAAGCCTAAAGGAGTAAATTTCCAACATGACAATGCTCTCCAGCCAACTGCCATTACTAGTCAGGGGAGTATTGCATGTGCATCTAGTATTAACTCTAATATCAATAGGGATAACACAATTCAGGAAACCGTCTAGGCAGCAATCGTTAATCAATCTGATAAGATAACATCAGGTAGGTCCATAATGGTTTTGTAAGAACATCGGTCTCAATAGAAGCCTTTGTACCTGATAAACTTAAATCAAAGATATGGTCTAAGCAGTATGTGGATTTCTGTAGTCTGCGACTCCGGGATAAACAATTTAAGGAAAATTGTTCCTTTCAGGTAGAGATTTCGATGAAGCCAGATATGCTTGCAATTCACCAGGTGGAGAAAGATGATACGGATTTGGACTTATCTTCTATGGACGACTGGCTTAAAGCTTGGAATAGGTATATGGTTATTTATTGCATAAAGTATGCACACGGTCAAGCTTAACTGGCAAAACATCTAGAAGCGGTTAGGGACATTGCGGATTCAAAAGGTAACTGGTATAGTTACGATAAGAACTTCCGATCCTTAATTGAACAAGGCCAGATGCAGTGGGGAGACATTCATATGGAACTGTACGTAAACGCACGTCTTACTTCTTCTCAATTTATCAAAACAACTAATTCACATAAAGAAGTGAGTAAAACTATCCTCAGAGAAACTTGTTTCCAATTTTACTCAGAAAAGCAGTGCAATACAGGTCTAGCCTGTCGTTTTCAGCACAGGTGTTACGACTGTGTTGGCTCGCACCCTTTCATCCAGTGCACAAAACAGGTTCAGCGGCCCTTTCGTGTTCTGCAAAGATGTAAGTACCAATCACTACACCAAACTGCTCCAGATTTGCCAATTTATCGAAATCACCCCTTTTAACAAACAAGGGCACAACACCAATTAATCAAAATAGACTTGCAGATTGGTTCTCTGGTTACGACGAAACTGAGGCAAACTATTTAATAAATGGTTTTTCAAATGGTTTTCCATTAGGGTTTGTTGGTTAATGTCCTGGTGTAGAGTCTCAAAATCTTATATCAGATTTTATTAGTCCGGATATAATTGATGAAAAGATTCTTATAGAAGTTTCAACTGGCAGAGTGTTAGGTCCATTCAATTCTAAACAATTTGCTGACATAGAATATTTCATATTAGGTTTGGTAGAAAAAAAGGTTACATGTGAATATAGGATGATTATCATTTATCTTATCCTAGAAACAAATCACTTAACGATGACATTCCACGCGGGGAATCATTTGTTCAATATTCTTTGGTTGGAGATGCCATCACTGATAGCAAGAACTGTGGAGTGGGTGCTTATTGTTGCAAAACGGATATAAAATCTGCTTTTGTTTTAGATGGAAGCAGAAGTATTATTTGGATGCATGTCTTCAAATTGGTTGTATATATATAGGTCTTCGTGCAGAATCTTTAAGCGTTTTTCGACGGCGCTAGAGAGGATATCGCAAAACAAAATGGGTATTTCGTGTATTTCTCATGTATTAGATGATTTTATTATTATCCACAAGTGTCCCTTAATACATGTAAGTGTCAGACAGTTGAAGGCATTTTTATAAATGTGAGTTGACATACGCGTTCCAATATCCCTGGAGAAAACATGTGGTCCTCTTCAGACTATAACATACTTCGGCTATGAGCTGGATTCGTGCAAGATGGAGTCTAGGTTGCCTCATGACAAAAAAAGTCAAGAGCATAGATAAAATAAAGTTTGCAAGGACAAAAAAAGAGCTTGACACTTAAAAAATTAGAGTCGTTCATAGGTTTATTCAACCTTGCATGTAATGTTGTATTTATTCGCCGGGCAGATTATCCAGCTTGTTGCCAGTTGTCTCGAATTTAATATTTATTTAAAACATCAAAAGAAAATATACTATGTGATTTCCTTTTTCGTTCCAAGGTACATCAATTCCTACAATTAGCACATTGAACCGAAAAACAACTCGTCGAGATTCCCAGTATTTCGCCGTATCCAAGTTGACCCCTGTTGTGAACAAACTCCTGGATTCCAGTTTGACTGCGTCAACTTCATCAACATACACTAATGCATGGTCGACGTTTAGAAACTTTGCGGAAAAGTACAGTTTACGAACGGATCTCCCCGTTCAACAACACATATTGGTTCTATATATTGCTTTCCTTTTCTCACAAGACTACGCACCGTCAACGATAACATCATACCTTTCGGCAATCAGTCACGTCCTTAAACTCTGCGGTTTCCAAAATCTATGCTCGTCAAAAGTATCAACCAAAGCTTTAAAGCTCAAATCGACAACTGATGTGAGAATACCAATTACTAGGGCTATCTGGCACAAACTCCTTGATTCTTTACAACGTACAATATCCAATCTATACGAAATAATTCTATTTCGAGCAATGTTTTCATTAGCCTTTTATGGCTTTTTGAGAATCCGGGAAATTGCGTCCGGCTTAACCGTTCCAAATAAAAATCTGTTGCATTTTAACCAACTTTCTATAGTAAATGACACAATATAGATTGAATTTGTATCATATAAGCATAGTCTGGGAAAACCTTTCTTTCTAACAATTTATAGGGCTAAGGACTCAGGTTAATGCCCGGTTCGTTATTTAAGAATTATATTAATCAAAGAGGAGTGCAAGATGGTCCTTTATTTTGCTAAATACCATATCACACCTGTGACTAGGATCAAATTTTCTGTTATACTGAAGAATTGGTTATCTTTCGCTAATATCCAAAAGGGAAAATCACTAGTCATTCATTTGGAATTGGCATCGCTTCTCACTGCAAAGACTGCGGAATGAGAGACAATAAAAATAGACTTCTGGAACGTTGGAAATCAGATGCCTTTAAATCGTACATCAGACCGGTTATTTTGTGTAATTTGACGCAATTACCCTGTCTAGTAAAAACTATGTTTACTTTTCTATTACGCTGTATCCAGATCATATGTTTATCTCTGCAGTCATTATTGTTGGGCTACTGAAGGGCATATGTTTATCCCTCCAGTTATATTTTTGTACCTTATTAATTTTGTTGCATTAAATATATGTTTATTTCATTGTATGTTTAGTTGGGTTAAAACTTTTTCTTCGCTACATGTATTTTTTTTTTTAGAAATGACCGGTAAAATTAAGTCCTTAATAATAATAATTAGCTTGCAAATTTTAGTACATATCAATTATGATTGACAGAAGCTTATTTATAAGACATGTGAAGTAAAAGAATTTTATGTTGGTGTTTTGGGGGGGGGGGGGTTTGTTTTGTTTTCCTTTTTTTTCTTCACGTGAATGATTAAGAATTCAAAATAAAATGTCCAAGAATATTTTTAGTTCTCTTACATTAAAAAATAATTTACAAATTAGGTAACGCACATATTAATAAATAATTTGCAAGCTAATTAATTTTAACCATATTAAGATACACTAATTCTCTGTTACTCTTAATCAAATATAATTATGTTCAAATGAACATATATGTTTGCAAATCATAAACACATATACAAATGTTTCTCTGCAAAACGCTTACTATGAAGTTGTTAAAAGACGGAACTAAATACAATTTTTGAAAAATATCATGATAATCATGCAGGCATTTATAACGAAAAAAACGATAGTGTCAATTGTCAATATAATAATTAAAGTCATAAAATTCTTAACAATATTACAGAAAGGTGTAATTGAGACGCGATTCTTGTAACATCAACAATGATAAAAACAGCGATTACCTTTTTTTATGACAACTACATTGCTAGCGCATGTAACAATAATAAATACATATTCCTGGAAATGTAGATCTACGAAGCTTGAAGAAAGAACAAAAATCAGAATAACATGAACTACATCTTCATTATGTATTATAATTCAATGCCCTCAAATACTTATCTAATGAAAACTTATAAAGTCTGTCTTAACATTTTTAGTCAAAAAATGAAGAGTTGTTTTTGAATCTTGTAAATTAAAGAAAAAAAATAATGAAACTGCTTTTTGTTTTAATATTCTTGGACATCATAGTTTGTTGATTTCGTAAAAATAAAGAGTAGATCGTTTACAATGACTCAATTAGAACTAATTGTTCGGAATTTTGTTAAAAATAACACTTCTGAATAAGTATAACTTGATAGCTATGACTAGCAATGATTTCATTTGAATAACTCGTAACATGATAATATGTGTAAAATGCATTAAGTAACGGTTCTAAGCATGTATGACTATTTATTCATCACCGAGTATTTGGTAATGTATAGAATTAACGAATGTTTGTACTTTCGTTCTTGCAATTAGTAACATGATAAACATATTACAAATACCCTAAAATTACTGTTTTGGTAAAATAGAAAATTATGAAGAGAGAACAATGAAAAAATGGTACTTAAATATGTTTGGCTCTACTAATTTCTTTTTCATGTTAAAATATATGGCAAAGACTAGATACAGATGAACGGTTGACAATCATTTGACATTATTTATATCTTCAATTTTAATTATTAAAATAATGCATATAAAATATTCTTGTATATAGTATTTAAAAATTGCTAACGTAATGCATTTAATTGATTTTATCAAGACAGAGGATTTTCTATTCGTGTCCTCTTTTTCAGTGCAAAATGAAAAATGAACACAATGCAATAACAGAAATAAACATGAATTTTATTCATCTTTGTCGTTGAACACAACATGAATTGGTGAACTCACCATCTTTTCTACACAAAAACACATTTTACAGTATCTTTAAACCTTGATATTCCACGATAACAGTCAAAATATTGGTTACTCCACCAATTTTATTTATCGAATATCTCACTTACGAATAAACTTGGTGGCTCCACCAATAATAAAATATTTGCGATTCTATTATTTTATCAGCATCAAATAACTCATTCACACAGGACCCTGGTGGTTCCACCAAAAATCAATTGTGAATTTGTCCGTATACAGTTTTGTAATTTATTCAAAGAAATGGTGAAGTCACTAACAAAGCTATGATAGAACATAAAAAAATAACCTTTCGAATACCCACGAATCAGCAATTCTACAATTTTTGGTGATTCCAACAATAATCAAAGAGGTAAAATTGTCAATTCAATAAATAACAATAAATCTTAAGAACTTGTCAAAAATGAAAAATGCTGTCGCTATTTCAATAGTTGGTTGATCCACCAATATAAGATTGCGAAATGAAAATTGAGTTCAAAATTGTTGGACTCACCAAGAATATCAAAAGATCAAAAGCTATTAATTAAACAAATAATTTTGAATAAAATCAAAAGTTCAGTCAGAATGTGGAATTAACATAAAACGATAGAGCACGTCTCTCTTGTTATGATTCCAGCTCCTATTGTATCTTTATTTACATCTGATAAATAATGACATGGAATAAAGGTTCAAAAGCTTGAAACTTTGCACCAGAAATAAATTCAGTTATAATCTGTCCCAAGATATCCTCGATTCACATAATTTTAAGTTTAATTACTCGATTTTTATAAATACGTCAGGGTTCAACGATGTTCATTCAAAAGTAAGAAAGATTTGCAAGATTTCTTCATTTAAAAGCCCCCTTTAGCTTAACAGGTATCAATAAACGGCTTATAATGTCAAGTCCACGGGAATTTTGACCAATTATTGCAACAAACCTGGATGATAACGTTGAAAAATTGTGCGAGGTATTCCGATTGACTTCCGAATGGAAAATGATGTCAACATTTCTTATTGTAAATCTTATTAAGAAATCTGTTTTCATTTTTACGAGTGAAGAATGATAATGTGTGAATGAAGTTATCTTGGATACCTTTCCTTTTTATCTATTTCAATTGCACTTTTTTCACAGGCATGTGTATTTTTATTAATAATCGTCCAAATGTGCTACAAAAACATCTTGGGACAGACTATAACTTTGTTTCATATGTTTAGAAGCAAGTTGATTATTCCCTTGACTTTACGAAGTCAGACTAAGTTATATATTTTTTTTTGTAATTTCAATCTTTAAAAGATTATTTTTTATAATCATTTAAAAAAAAAAAATCTAATTTATCGTTTCCCTTTTAACTGCAAAGTGGAATATATCATAGATAGAAACAAAATTATGATAAACGTGATTACTTCTTCTTTTCTATAGTCAAGTTTTCTTACTGATGTAGCAATATACTTTCATTACCTGCATATGGAGTTTTTGTAACTCAGTTAATTCGATACTTAAGGCATGCTCTACGTATGAACAGTTTCTAAGGCGATGCAAGCTACTGACAAACAAGTTAAAAAACAGGACTACCAACAGTCTCGATCGAAGTCATAATTTCGTAGGTTCTATGGTCGATTCAACGATCTTGTCAGCCAATGCAATCTTCCACTAGGTTGCATGCTGACTGACGTTTTTCATACTTATTGTTAGACCAACATTACTCACCTAATTGTCTACGGATTTTTCCGTTATCCCGATTACGACAAAGAGCACATGGCTGGTATGACCGGTCAGCAGAGGTTGCTCACTCCTATATGGCACCTGATCCTACTCTTTTTTTTAGAGGCCCGTGTTTGCTCAGCTCTTGTTTTGTATTTTTCCTTTGGATTATTGATTTTGAACACTGTTCGTTATCACCACATGTCATTAATTTCCATTAAACAGAACATCACGGTTCTGGTCAGAACACGCACAATATGTGTGTGATTTCTACATGTAGGGATTGTCCACGGGCGCTGTACAAACGCCTCCGTAAACAAATCGAGAGAGAGAGAGAGAGAGAGAGAGAGAGAGAGAGAGAGAGAGAATGAATTAGCATAAAAAATTTAATATAGTTTATCTGGGAATTAACTTCCGAATAAGCTAAAATGCAATCTGAATTTCTTCAGTATTTTTTATTGATTAGATTTACTTATATGCGAATTGTTTTTAATCCATCAATAATTATACCAGATCAGTTGATCAAAAGACTTGAAAACACATGATTAAAAACTGGTTAATTGAAGTTAAATTTTTTAAAGGTGACAATGTTGACATATAATTTCACTCAGTGATTATATACAAGATACTGTTTACATCCCTTCTTGGCAATTTGCGGTGCACGGTAGCGAGGTGAGTAACAACAAAGTGACAACACCTAATCTACAACACGTGTACCCTTATATACGCACACTTTCTAAGATTTGAATGGTCTGTTATATCAAATAATTATGCAATATGTTGTTCAACAACCACCTTGGGGCCTTTTTTCCAAACCTCTCTGAAAAACCCAGACAAGTTAAAATTATCAGTCCTTAAAAACGTTTTTTTAAGAGTTTGTCTCAGAAAAAAAAATCATGCAAAATGGTCCTGTAGCTAGGTTCTTCGATTGACTTCTGCTTTTGTGAGCAATCTCTAATAAATATTTATTGAATTCATACAAATTATTTTTGCTCTCGTGATAAAGGTATAGGTTGCATGGCCTGTTACTAAATTTAGCTCTTTTGTGTTTTTAAAAAAGGCACAGGTTAGTATTTCTTAAGCATATAGTCAATACAACTGACATTCCTTTAGACATAGTGCAAAAGGATCATGGAATTGGCATTGTGCCCAATTCTTAAAAAAAGTTTCAATTTTATACATATTTAAATGAACAATATAATTTCAATCATAAAAGTTTTGTTGCTTATTACTAATACCTGTATTTACCAATCAAATGTGTACAACATCATCTGAAATAATGGCTGACGGCAAATAACCTCCTCAGTATCTTATCAACATCATAACTAGTCACATTTTTTGACGAAAATGTGCAAAAATACTGTATAGTGTAAAAGACAAAATTAATATACAAAAGAATTTAAAAATCAAATATGTCTTAAAAGTTGTTCACAGTTGTTGTTTTTTTTTTAATATGTATGTAATGAACAGCAAAGGTTTTTAAAGATTTGGGGGGGAGGGGTTACTGAAAAGAATATTGGTATTTTACATCTTGCAATTATTTTCAACGTAAGACCTTCTTGTTATTGTTTGTTTCTTTTTCCCTTATTCTTCTTCTTTTTTTTTTTTTTTTTTTTTTTTTGCTTACGCATTTTTGTGCACGCGAGTTCTCGAGAACAGCTCGGCCGATTTTTATGAAACTTTCAGAACTGACAAATATTTATATTGATGACATCATTTCCGTTTTGAGAGATTGACGTTTAAACGATTTTTAGAGGGTCGGTTTGTCCGTGGATTTTCTCCTTAACGAAAAAAGATATTTGGTTCAAAGGATGACTGCACTTAACGCCGTATTTTGGGCCCTTTTTCGGTCACTATTGTTACGTTTATTCCTCGCTCAATTTTACTTCAAGTCAATTGTTATATAGTTTGGTCAATTTCCAATCAAAATTTATTGTCATAATGGTTTTAAACTGAGTTGCAATAAAATAATTCGTTGTTTTTTTACCCTCACTGCTCTGCAAATATTTTGAATTTTGAATTGTCTGCCCTTGATTGATGATAAGATTTATAAATATGCACGGAGGGTTGATCTAATATTGTAATGAAAAGTCTAAAATTAGAATAGCGGTACCATAACTGAACATTCTCTCTCTCTCTATCTATCTATCTCTCTCTATCTCTCTCTCTCTCTGCATGTTTCCATTTTTGAAAAAAAAATAACATAATATCGGCCAGCGCAAGTAGCCATTGATGATCGTAAACCAGTAACTGATGTCAACAATTTACGTGTTCGAAAAGATTTAACAAGTAGATTAATCAGTAACGCACAGAACCGATAATTTCTTAAAGATATCTCAGAGAAATGAAATAAATATCACTCGATTGGAATGAATTTAAATAGGTATGGACATATAATACCGCCTAGCAGAATGCGTGCTACCCTACATGTCACATTACGCACACGGCTAGTATTCACAAAGTTACCTGGGGTTAGAAATCACGTGGTGAATTATAATATTAAACAGGTCAAAGTATACCGTTTACAACAGAGAACGCGAACGCAAGAAGAAACAGTATATTGTCTGTTTAACCATGAGCGCATGTTTGTCTATTGATCTCCTTTTAACATAAGCTTATAAATATAAATATACAACTAACATTAAAAAAGAGAACAATAGAAAAACATGCGCTGACTATGAATTAAGTCTGTAAAAAAGTGGGCGTCCTCATTATCCTATGGAGATTCAAAAAAATGTAATAATCCCTAGCTATGAAAACGACTACGTTCTTTGTAAATACAAACTTTATATTGATGTAATTACATAAAGTTGCAGTTAAGACATTGATAATTCCTATAATTAAAAGAAATATGCCCATTTTTAACATTTATTTTGCAGCAAGTTTTAATTGTCCTTAAGTGCAGTCATCCTTTTCAGGGTTTGTAGACCTAAGATTGTAGATGTGACGTGAGCGTTTTCATTGTTTTATGACAAAAAGCGCAGAAGCTCGCTCGACCTCGAAAATTAAGATTAAAAAGCGTCGTGAGTTTTTTGTTGTTTTCTTTGAATATCTCTTTTTTCGAAAGTATTTTATTAAGACTTGTAGAACAAAAGAAAATTTGTATAATCAAGAACCTTCATTCGACATCAAGAAAAAGAGGCTGGCCCTTTAAACTAGGGGCCGAGAGGGCTCTAAAGTATTTTAATAATAACTTTTAACTGTGAAATATTTTGTAATACGTTAAAGCAGCAATTATGTCCATCGTAATGTTATTGACCTGTAAAAGATATTTTTTTTTACTCCTTTGTTACGTAATAAGGGATTTTAAGGGGCCAGACGTCCGAAATTTGGATCATCAATATCTCAAAATTGAGACAAATTTTGAAAAGCAATATTGAACAACAGATGCTCAAAATAATGTGTTTAACAATGTGCAACCATGATTATTTTGTTATTCCTTCCCTAAAAAGGCGTTATATGGCCCTTAAAACCTCCCCTTCCCGATATTTCAAGAACGGTAACGAAGTTCTAAATACTTTTTACACAAAATGTATTCAAGTTAAAAGACGTTTTATTTGATATGAAGGAAAAGGGGCTGATCCCTCAAATTAGGGATCTAGAGGGGTATGAAGTCTTTCATTCACAGCTCTTTACTGGGGAATATTTTGTAATATATTATAGAAGCATTATTGTTGAAGAGTATGCAGATCCAACCCCCAATTCTAGATATGTTTCATTGATGAAGATCAATGGAAAGGTCATTTCACCTTCTAAAAATCGGACGGAAGACCTCCTCGTTGCTCGCAACGAAATTGTGTCTAGTTTTCTTTTCTTTATATTAAACAAATAACCTTACAATAAAAAAAAAGTTTGGGTAAATAGAATAAGAATTATCAACAAACATAATTATATTATAATACTAACATTCATTGAAATTCCATTCATTTGAAATTGAAGAAAGTGCAAATAGGTCAAACTTGTCTTTCCAAATATTACATGTACATGATATAGAGTAATTCAACAATATATCAATATATCATATCTAGGAATTTTTAATAAGTAATAGACATTCTATATTAAGATTTTGTGTAGTTTGACATAAACCTTATATCTTTTCGCAACTTTTCTTCATTTTAATTTCAACTACAAAACATCAGACAAAATTTAAATTTTCATTTAATGATTACTAAATTTCTGAACGTGGACTATTACTGAATGTTTACAGAAGTAAACACAATATTTTACATTATCATACGAGTCATTTGATCAAAATATTCATTTGATTCTGAAGCAAGAACTATTTCTGCACATTTTTCATTCTCATAAATACAATTATCTGCAACTTATCAATCTGACAACAATCGCTTTTTAGCTAACCTGAGTTGAAAGCTCAAGTTATCTTTTCTTATCATATTTTGTCCAACATCCATCTTTCTGAAAAAGTTTTACAGTTAAAAGGGGAGAAGAAATTACTTATTGAAAATTTGCTGGTATTTAAAAAAAAATAAAAATGTCGGTCATTGATCATTGCATGAAATCATCCCTAGGTAGTGTAGGGTTGGGCCACACTGGAAAGAGAGGGAAAATATTTGACATAGGTATTAATTTATACATACACCTTTTTAGGGAAAAGAAATCTTCCTCACAAGGACTTCAATGCTATCATTAATGATATAACTATGCAATGCTTTTTAATAAAATGTCAATTTTTATTCTTAATTGTTTGAACTGAAAACCGGACAACTACATTTGTTTAGATTTTTTAAATCAGACTTAAGAAGACTTAATGTTCTACAAATTAATAAAAATTTGCTTAAAAGATATAAATATGAAATTTTTGGCCATAAACTATTATTAGGTATAAATAAAATTCAATATAATAGCTTTTAAATTTGAACATTTTCCTATATCTTTATAAAAAGCTCTTTATCTCGAGGAGATTAATATATCTTGATAATGACCAGGATCATCATATCCTTTTTTTTCTGTTTGCTCTTGCTAGTTTCCACCATCAACAGTTCCTGAGATGACTTTTGTATCAGGGAGTTATGAGACTCTCTAAAATGTTCATATTTTCCGGCATACCGAATAATTTTGCTGCTGTATTCATTCAAGTTTGTAGCTTCTTGGCATTTTGGCATAATGAATCTGTACAGGAGTAAAACTGTTGAGTATTATTCTCTCGCCTTTCTGTAATATATTCAGAAATATCATCCGTCTATTATTCTGTTTGTTTGGGACTGTTCCTGATGTTGATTAGGTGAAAATGTTCCACTTCTTTGTTCCTGCTGAATTGCAAAATTCCATACACCCTAAAAGATAAACATAATATTAAATTTAATAAGCAATTTCAGTAGAGGGTGGGGTCGATATATAAGTAAATATGAATGTCTGTCCTTTCTTACTGACCTTGATCCACAACAGATTTTTTCTCACCAGCACATGTACATTGTTTTACCAATTATGAAACATTTGTCAGTCATACATGTAGTTTAAATTAAACTGGTGGGGAGATGGAAACTTGTATAAAAGCTCAACAAAAATAAATCCTCTTTTAATATTTAAACATGAAGTGACACATGTTTAAAAGGTAATTCTTGTACTAAATAGATCATCTTATTCTTTGTTCATACTTCTCAAAAAAAAAAAATGATTCACACGTTAATTCATTTATCTAATACTTGATAGCATATTCTTAATCTCCACAGCTCAGTTTTTACATTTGTTTTTGAATGAAGTTTCATTATACGTATCATGATTTATCATGGAAGTTTAGTGCACTGATACAGCTTAAGTGAAGAAAATATTTTGATATAAATATATGTAATAAAAAAAAATAAAACAATGTTTGATAAAATATAAAATAAAATCACCATTGGCATATCACAAAGATATAAAATAAACACTTAAATTAGTGACCTTGTAAGGTAAACTCTATTTTGTACCAAGGTTTTCTTTAAATTTAAGTAATATGGAATACAGTGATGACAAATAAACAGTATTAATGTTAACATAAACAATATTAAAAATACTGAAGAAGTAAACAGATATTAAAAATACACCGAAAATGATGATTTATCAATTAGGCTGGTAAGGCAGCATAATTCATGAATGTGATTTCAGAAGATTATCAGACATTTTGTGTACTTAATAAAAATTATTTCATACTGCATACTGTATGAATGCACATGGGATATACATGCGTCATGCTTTCACCATGTACATTTGTTACAACGCTCCGAACGTGTTCTTGATTGTTGGACGCTCCATGGTTAATCAGTACCGATCAGACCCAACCTAATAGAAACACTAATAAACCCTGAGTTTACTTTCAAGGTTTACTGTGGGTTTACTCCGGGTTTACTAAAGTGGACCCCGAGGAAACCCAGAGTAAACTCAAAATAAACCCATACTGGAAACAGAGAGTAAACACCGATCAGAAGAAGTATATTCCTAGAAGCTCACGCTATATGCGTATTTGGAATATACAAATATACAAGGGGCAGGAATTAAAGGTGGTAAGATGGTTAGATAAAAGACGGGTTTGCTTCACACTTCAGTGCTTACAGTGAACCCAAAAAGCAAACCCCGAGTAAACCCAAAGTAAACCCAAGTGGACCCAAAGTAAACCCCGACTGGACGCAAATTTTTAAAAAGCAGACCCAGAGTAAACCCAAAGAAAACCCCCAAAGTAAACCAAGGATTTAGTTGGGGTCTGCTCTGGTGTTAGGTTGGGTCTAATCGGTACTGTACGTCGCCAATCATCATGTGTCTGTAGAAGTGGTCAGTAGCAGTTCCAATTGACAGTAGCACGCTAAAACTAAAATTGTCAAAAAGCAGAAAGATACTTTTTGTTTAAAAAATTAATGTAGAAAAATGAAGTCATTTGTTGCCACCCGAAATAAAGCAAAAAGTAAATCCAAACTAGACCGAGGGACCAACCTACCCCCACACACAATTTGTAAGTGTTCTGGCTACGGAC
Organism: Magallana hongkongensis; assembly: GCA_016163765.1. Classification (NCBI taxonomy): domain Eukaryota; kingdom Metazoa; phylum Mollusca; class Bivalvia; order Ostreida; family Ostreidae; genus Magallana; species Magallana hongkongensis. The sequence continues at coordinate 16,664,753 of WFKH01011925.1, read as the reverse complement.
AAATTGTAGAGAAATACTTGAAAGTCAACATCCCAAAATATTACATTCGTATGACCCGCGATAAGAGGGATATTCCCGTTTAAATTCAGCTATTTTCGCACTTGCTTTTAAAACCAATCAGAGCAACTTCCGGTTTTGCTATAAATAGCAAATTACTGGCGTGACGTCACGTAACATCAGTTTTGAAATGGCGACTGTAAACGATACCAGCGTTTCCTCGGCTTCCTCGTCCGATTTAGACTTGCACCTGTCATTTGAGGTATCGTCGTTCGAAGGAGATCATGATGATCATCTGCAGAACATAGCCCCTTATCGGTTTGAGCCTGAAGCAACAGATTCTAGCGAATCGGATGGGACAAGCGAGGACGAAGTAGACGACCAGCGCCTAGGAAATACAGACTGGTAAAACATATAGGCCGCCTATTGAATATTATTTCGCACCCTTATTTAAATTTTAGTGAATTGTTGACGTTAGTTTATTTCAATATATCGCTACATAATAACATAATGAGGTAAAAAAAAAAAAACCCACAACACTTAAAAAATTAGCAAAGCCCAGACGCGAGGCGAAACGTTATAACGAAAATTAATAGGACCCAAGTTGTGGAAAATATGGCCGATTAAAGTTATGTGATATTTATTTCAATGGTAATATTGATTATTAAATTAAGTTTTCATTAATTGTTTATTTCGTTAATTGCTTATTGATTTATCAATATAATTTTAGGTGTAATTGTGGATCATACACACCTATGCCTACTGCCTTGGAAAGTAGATGCTGCACAGAAGTTCAAAGAATTTCCGAGAAGATCAAGTCATACAGCGATG
>WFKH01011925.1:16650548-16662043 GCA_016163765.1 Magallana hongkongensis | reverse complement strand
AACAAATTCTGTATTGAGAATGGCGCCAATGATGTTAGTTGACGTCACTTCCGGTAGAGCCCATTTTCGTTATCGTAAAGGTGTGAAATGGCTGACTTTTGTTATTTCATGCAATAACTCGCTTATTAAAATACATCCAGCGCTCGGACTTGATTTTTTTTTTACATTTCTTATTTCGTACCCAATGTTTTAAAAGACACTTTACAAATGACTTCACGGACTCTTTAAGATTTTTTATTATTTTCTGGTAGCAAACGTTTGCAATAGCAATAGTTATACAAAATGTCGGACTCAGATTTTGTTGGACCCTGCTTGATCTTAGGTAGAACATTTAGTGTGCCCATGCTGTCGTTCTTTGGCAACATATTCTAAAGATATGCACACTGTAACTTGAAATATAATACATTGGAATATTTTTTGTGAAACCGACAATGTACAAAACAGTTGTGAACAAATATAGAAATATGTGACAAATGACGATATTTCTAAATGTATTTGTTAGATCCTGCAACACTATAGATCTTAAATATACAAAGTAAAATGAAAAAAATTATTTACCCTCCTGGACAATTTTTAAGATTTTGCATGTTTTTCTCTGAGACACACTCTTAATTTAGTATATCTTTTCACACAGATGAATAGCATTTTATTGCTCACTTATATTTTTGTCCAAAAAAATGAAATTCGGATTAAATGTATGATAAGCTTAGATGTTGAACGGCCGATGAAAAGAAGGGGAATATCGCAAAATAAATTTACCGATGAGTTTCAAGCAAAAATTCAAAGTTGATTTGACAGTTCTAATCAAAATCCAAGATGGCTACGATGTGTACCTTATGTAATACTAGGTAGGGGTATATTTATTTTATAATGAGAAAAATATATAATATGTATAATATATATGTAGCTTCACACAGACTACACTATAAACTTTACGTTTTGATACAACTAAGACATTCATTTGCTCATTGTTTATGAGAAACAAGGATCAGTGTTAAACTTTTCATGTCTGTTTAAGTTAGGAAAGAAAAACAGCTATATGTTCTATATAATATCTTTATGGTGTAACAATAAGTGATATTTAAATGTGCTACATGATATAATGTTAACCCATTTTCATCGCATATCCATTTATGTTAATTTGTGATCTGCATTTTATGAACATACATATTATTTTTTTAATTAAGTTTTAATTTCTAGTTTTCCTAGTACCATCCCGTACCAGTTTTAAGCAGTTTAATATGTGAATAAAATATATCTAAGTATTATTTTTACAGGAAATTCAGTGAGGTATATGAAAGGGATATATTTTTTTTAATTATTTATTTTTATCCTCTTCCATTTTTACAATTTTTTTTAAATATCTATGAATTATTCAAATCACTTGCCTCTTATCTTTCACATACACGTTAACGAATTAGAAAAGGGGAAATTAAATACTTTCAAATTGGAAAATTTGACGACAAAGAACTTTATATCAACATATTCTCAAGAGCGTCCAATGTTAAAAAGAATAATAATGATAATTGAAATCTATACTGCATTTGGAATTACTTTTTGCAATGGTGAAATCTGTTGCATCAGTTATTAGTCCAGAAACTGCCAAGTACATGTAAGTAGAAACAGTGTAAAGTTTTCAAGAACTTTTATATTATGTATCTACACCATTGGTTTTATATATATCTACAGCATAAAAATCCCGTTTTAAACATGAGACAATGAAATAATGTGTTTGTGAATCAAGTCGATGAATTAACATTTTTGCGATGTTTATTTTATCATTGGCCGAACTTGTCAAAAATGACCCTGTCAAAATTAATGATATAAAATGGAAGTAGAAAAGGTGTTCATGATAAAATACTATATGCACATATATGCAATGCTACTTTAATTACTTATCAAACTCGTTTTTTTTAACAACCCATTAGTGAAATAAAATGCATTAGAACTACCCGATCTAAAATACTTTAGAATATCGTCAGGACATTTTTCAAATATAACTTTCAAAGTTCTCTCATAACAATTTCCTCGTATTACTGTAAGCAAGAACACGGTATAATTATGATTGTTTTTACCCGACTGAGCTGTGCACAGCTTAAGACTTAAGGTAATGGTCCATACCCCACTACATAAATAAATACCTACAGATTGTTTTGGAATTTCTCAAACATGTATCTGGGGATATATCCTTAATAAATTTTACCGAGTTGGCTGGTCCATCGGTACCATAAAAGCTAGGACCGTTGCTAAAAAAGAACCAATTGCGGAAAATGGTATTTTTTCTTACATTAAGAATATTAGCCTAAGCCTGAAATACGACTTTCAAAAATCATTTTTTGACTGATATCCTATGTAAAATGAACGAATTTATTTTTCAAAACAATACTTTAATGTTACACTTGCTTATTTATTAATAGATAGATAAATTTGCTTACAAATGAGATAAAATAAAACCAATTTTCAAAGAGTATTTAATCTCTTATAATTTTATTTACCTACGGAATTCTCTGAAATATTGATAATTATTACCCCATAGGGTCCTTAATCAATAGAAAATAAAATTACCAAAAGGACCGGCCATTTTAGGATCACAATGGGCGTATTTTTGGTTCATAAAAATATATTTTTTGAAAACCGTTCCGTAAAAAGAAAATTTGGCAAAGGTTTATCATTTCATTTCAATAAAAAGTATGTTTAGCTTCTTGTTAAATAGAAAACATGATTTGAACAAACCGTTGACCAATCTGTGTTATATAAATTGCATAAGATGTTTTTTTTTTGGATATCGGCAAGTATTACGGATCGAGATCGGTATTTAGAAATTGCAGTCACATACACGGAAGAAGCTAATTACCTGATATGCTATCAAGACAAAACCTCTATTCAACTATTTTTAATGGTTTAAAAAACTGTTCTAAAAATGAAATAACTTTTCTTCAACGTATACTTTTAATTCTAAAAATAATTATGGGGGAAAATATATTCATGTTTGCAGCTAAGCGTATAGAATAAAGATGATATAGCTTTATCAAGTAGGTCAAATTATTCCCCTTTGCGTATTTATCTCCCTTATTGCGCTGGAAACAACCTCGATCAGGATTTCATTCTGGATGTTTATGGACGTTCAGGGATTAATGTTCAAAGATTCGGATTAAATTCAACCTTACAACGCAATGATGTTTAACAGGAATAAAGTAAGCGGTCTATATTTTAAAAAAGAGTACGCAATCGGCACAACCCAGTCATGTTTTCATTTTGCTGATTCATAGGAAAATTGATTGCAGTTGTTATAGATTTGGTTCAAATCATTTTTTAGGTTAGCTTCGTTTCTTTGTTAAATATATCTAGTAGGTGTCAATTACATCAGGCACGGACAAGACGTAATAACGCGTGAACTACGTCAGACGTTGATCTGCGACGTATGAATAATTACCTTAATGACGTTGGATCCTGCGATCAAAAGTCTTAAAGTTTTTTTCTAAAGTATTTTTTAAAAACCTACACACATAGCTTAACCAAAATTCAAAACAAAATTTAGGGGTCTATATGCATCAGTTGGCGCTACGGTGTATTTAATATGACCTTTCTGCACTGAAAGTGCAGATTGCACATAAATCGCTTTTCCCTCTATATTTTATTATCGGAATGAACCATGGCACCAAATACAAATTCATAATATATAAAATAAATAAAATTAAAATTATCATAAAGAAAAATGTTACAATTTCTTCACCTAATTGATATTTTGACCTTGTAGCACTGATAAAACGCTATTTTTATCCATTACCAATTCAACATGTAATGAAATTATTTAAAAGTCTCAAACTTTTTCTCAAATTATGATAAACTTGTCAGAAAAATCTTAAAGTTTCAGAAAATAAAACAAAAAGTATGGGTCTATTATGTAAAATTTGAGATATGGAATGAAATAAGCTGGTTTTGGGCAAAAATTGGGATTCGTTTTTCCTTGACTTTTATGAAATTATTATATAAGTTAAATTTGCCAATATGTGTCGATAGAAATATTGAAAAATTGTAAAATTATGTTTTTCGTTACAAAATGAAGATATCCTAATGCACAAACTATCTGGAAATTTTGTTTGCACTGAAAATAAGGAAGCTAAAGTGACGGTACTCTAAAACAACTGAGTTATGAAAAATGCTCATTTTCTTCTTAAAAACCTTCCGCCACAAAATATAGTCCCATACTAAACTCTGTAAATATGTAATTTTTCTATTACTATTTTATTTAAGATAGTTTAATTGGCATTATAAAATTTGAATTATGGGTAGAATCAATATATGATGTATAATTTCTAGAATAGAGGTGACCCAAAATGGCTACCCAAAAACAGAGGAACGAACCTCTTTAAATAACTAATTATTTTTCTATTTGCAGATTTGAGTTTTGTTAAAAAAACTAAAAAACATCTTTATCATCGATCTGTTGCCACTAATTATTACCTTAAAGGCAAGTCTAATTTTATTTTGACAACTGATTGACCAAGATATGGTTGCCTAATAGTGATTTGTTGCCTTAAACACAAATTCTTTTAGTGACTCGCCGGTAAAAGAGTGTAATTCTGGATATCATGGAAATAATTGTCGAGAGCTTTGTCCGTATCCTTCCTTTGGGAATCATTGCAAAGGGGAATGCCGATGCAAACAGCACTTGTGTCATCACATACATGGATGCCCACCCCTAGGTAACTACCGTGAAAACTTAAGTCTTACGATGCGCGTTCAATTATCATTATCACTTTCAACAAATGTAACAACACTATGTCTACATGTACATATTCTGTCACACAGAATGGTGTGATAACATCACTTTCTTTCAAATGTTATAACTCATTTACACCTTAAACGCGTATATAATTCATTACATATAGAAATTATTCTTTTGAATATTTACATTTGCAAAAATGTTTCCTTATATGAACCTATAGAATAACGGAAACGTTCAATTCTCTGTGAACGTATTCATCACATCACATTAAAAATCTCACGGGCTTATCGTTTGACAGTTGCGTCATTGTAAATATAAAAACATGGATATGTTAATATTTATGAACGATTTGCCTTTGTCAAAAGTAAATATATATAAACATAATAAACAGCATGTTAAAAAGTTCATCGGGATATGAACTTGGTGATCAAATCTTCTGCGAAGTCATTCGGGCTTCACATGATTTGATCACATAACCAACCAAGTTCATATCCTTGTGAACTTTTTAACATGCTGTTTATTTCTACACACAAAAAAAAAAAACAAAAAAAAAACCAAACGCGCCGCACTAAAATTATTTTTTTGGTTCCTTTGAATCAATTTTATGAATGATACATTTAATTGCATTTATTATTTATTATTATTCATTTATGCACAATTAATATGTAACGTTATAATTATGCATATAAAAGCGTAATGAAGTACAGTATTTTTAGGTACAAACTGTCCATTAGGGTCTACTGGAAAATATTGTGAAACAACATGTCAATACCCACAATACGGTTTTGCTTGCCAAAATACTTGCTCGTGTTCCAAAACAAGATGCAGTTCATCTACCGGCTGTTTAAAGATAGATACCAGTAAGTGACAGTCAAACCAATTTTCAAAAGCAAACCTGAGCTGAAAGCTCTCGTGAGTAACCAATCGAAATTCCCTGCCAGCTATTGTTGATGTTCGTGACTACATCATCGTCTGCGAATCAAGGAAATATTAATACTTTTCTAATGAAAGCCAAAATATTTTAAATTTGAAATAATCAATAAAAAGGATGATTTCCTTTCATTTCAAATTAAGGATGTTGTTTACTCAGGGTTTGAGTTGTCAAATTCAGATTGTTATAAATTTCAATATCATGAGTAAAATTTGTTCTAAACACAAAAAGTATTTATGAATTATTATTAACATTAGATTCGATATTTTTACTATATTATGAAATTAGGATCAGACATAAATAGCATTATACCAAAACAGAGGAAATTTGGATAATTTTTTTTTCCACCAAAACATTCTTAGCTGTACTACAAGATTAAAAGTTAGAATTTTATTCGTAAGGCAATATAATTTTGCATATTTTCCGTTAGTTGATCTCACTTATTCATTACGATAATCGTATGGCACGGAAATAAAAAATCTAAAAAAAATTCGTAAGCACAATAAAATACGACATATCTCAAAATTTTTACCGTTGACCTCATTTAAATCTTTTGTCAGCAAAAAAGGACCAATAAAAATTGTTTAATGCTATAAATGTGTGTTTTTTTCCATCATCATTCAGTTTTTTTTATTAAATTGAATCAAAAACGGGTAGGGATTTGAAAACTGATTAAGAAAATTTGGACTGGAATATTTTAAAAAATATAACTAAAACGTTAATGCTTTGTATGTATTAAGTGTCACTGTCATTCATAAACTGTACTTCATTAAAAAAAAATGATTATTTGCAATATTTTCACAATCAAGAAAATCTCAATCATAGTGTAAAATTTTAAGGGTTTTATCTTAATTTTTCAAAAAATATCCAATGGCAATTAACTCAAAAGTAGGTCATTGAACTACTTTTTTAAAGTGAAATATAACACTACATTCAAAGGTATATAACATTCAATAGATGGTTTTTAATTATCCTCAGTGGATTTATTTTCCAAGTAAACCTCATTCTTAAGAGCACGATTATAAGCACATCTTTTTCTTTTTTTATTTGTATCTACTCATCTAATTAGGATGTGGGAATTTGTGATTTAATTTAAAATGAAAAAGAGGACAAAATGAAATAACAATTTATTACAGAGATGGTTGGCCAGATCAGCAATGTGACCCAGTGGCCTTTGGTATTTATTGTTACAATTGAACGTCTTGTGTAATACAACAAAGACGTTCTTTTGTATGAGGAATTATTGTTGTATTATTTTGGATTAAAAATTAATTTAATTATAAATGCAATAAGAGCAAACAATATATTTTTGCAACAGTTAAAAAACTGCTTTCTGCATTAATATTGATATACAATAATATAATTTTGTTAATGTTAACGTAGATACTTTATCCGTTATGTTGTTTTTAATATAGTAAGCTTTCATTGAAACACTCAAAAGATGAATACCATCACAGCGACACAAAATAAAGGTCAGTGTAACTCCAAATGTAGATTTTCTAACAACAAGGTTTCAATAAAGCTTGATTATGATATATTAGAATGAATATATATATATATATATATATATATATATATATTTATATATATATATATATATATATATATATATGTATTTATGAAAAATAAATGGGCCCATGGGCCAGATCACCCACCTATTTAGCTATTAAGCAACATAATTACCTGATATGAGTACATTTTTCTTCTTTTCTAAACATTGAAAAGCTTTCATTTACATTGCTTTTTAAGATTTTCCAAACAATATAAAATTTTACCTCCCCCCACTTCGGCGCCTAAATTTCACCCAAATGGTTAACGGCCTAACAATACTTTAACAATTTAATAACTGTTTTTTTTATGTTTATCATATGCATGTAACAGTGCGTTAATGTAAAATTTGATATAAGGCAAAGTTTGCCGTTCGCATGTTGTTGACTTTTTTTTTTAAATTGCACAAGTTACATATTTCTTTTGTTCACTATACTCAATTATTTATAGTAATGAAATTCGAATGATTCATTCGCCAAATCTGCTTTTTATATTTATAGAAATAAAACATTTATGATTTCAAAGCGCATTTTGACGACGATGTACACGGAATTACACTCATTATGTCTTTACACAACAGTGGAAAGACCTATTGATTGTATTATGTTTCTTATTATTATCTTTCTTCCGTAAAGTGTTTTCATGTTTTGCGACGTTAATATCGAAAAGTGCATCGCAATGCATTCGAGAAATTATTAGGCATTTCAACTCTTGGACTTGAAAACTCCACACGTTAAGACGCGTGCTCTAAAAACTGTGTTATCGCTACTCCTGGTGTGCACGAAACTTTCACGGATGTTCTCGATTGTACAAATAGTTCTGCATCTCTCAAAAAGAAATTGTTTTAGTCTGCTTTTAACATTTTCGCGAAAAATCAAAACTACGAAAACGACAGAGACACGAAAGAAATTATCATTGTTGATCTTTTTTTCATGCTAAAAAATATCAATGCCAAAGGCCAAGATCATTTAGAAATGTAAACAGTTGTCATGTTGTTGAGGTTTGTAAGCTTTAATAGAAGTCGAAACTCCCTCAAAATAACATTAAACTTTGACCTTTACGTAGTGATCTTGAACTATCCTAGACTACTCTTATATAGGAGACTTCAATAGATTCAAAAGCAGTCCCCCTTCCCCTTTATGCTCACTTCCAGTTTACAAGAAATTATACCTGAATTCTTTATCAAGATATTTGACTTCTTTATAACACTGTCGTGCGACATTAGAGACGACCTATAGGCGAATTTTTGGAGACTCAATTTTCGTGTTTTAGCTTTTAATGCAGAAAACATTCCAATTCCCGGTCCCTATAATCAATTTAATAGAAATGCACTTCAAATCTATTTTTCTGTTAGTGCAACTCAGAAAGAAAATTAAAAATGTTAAACCCGAACACTCCACTGCTTAAGTCCAAATACTTTAATACCGACAATTGAAATTTCGTTAAGTGCTGTTTGTCAATTGTTGATAAAAACTTCTGTTGCATGTTTATGTAGTGTTTCCTTTTTAATCCACAACTAAGACAGTTTTGATAAACATACGAATATTAAAACCCAAAAGTATATATTTCAAAAGTTTGCATTTTGTTTCTCTTTTGTTCCACTAAGCATGTGAACGACGTTTTTAGAATTATTTGAGCATTATACCACAGTCCTATATATTTATTAAATTAGTTTATATGTATTATCTTTAGGGCACCACATTGGGCATAACCGATGGATGCCCCCCAGAGGATCGCCATGTGCACCATCTATTATCAAAATTAACTAATAGATTACAAACCTTTACGCTAATATGATTAACAAGTTTCATAGTGTAATGGTAATGCTCTTGACTACTGATCCAAGGGTTTTAGATTGCTAACGCCTAAATGATTGTTTAATGTTCAAGCAGGAATTGGTGGTGGAAAGATCTCCTTACTTTTCCACGAACTATTAGTATAGTATTTTTATAATTTGTTTTCATTTATCTCTAAGAATTTTTTTAATAGCATAACATGCGCAAAAGTCAATATTTTGGACTAGTACTCCTCTCATTACAACGAGCAATCCTATTTAATTTTTTTTTCCAAAACTATCAATTTCATCTAAAATATATCTTTGATATTTGTGCAATTAGTTGTTGACTCTAACTGGCTTTTAAAATCCTGAGTGTCATGTATTCCGTTTTTGAAGAAGTAGGTTTAATATCTGTGACTGTTAACAACAAAGCTCAGCAAAATGTGTTTCGAGAAAAAAACATCTTAATTACGAAGACGAAATGGATAATATCCAAAGATCATGAATGTTTATGAACATTGGGTTCTACTCCATTGTTGAGCAAAATAATTGTAACTATGAATGTGTTAATTAACTTAAAGTTCTATAATTCCTATAGGTACCAAAAAGACACTAAATAAAACCGAAGACAGCGATTATTTGAATGAAGATTTGAGTACAGCAAATGATACAGCCAAAGGTGATTTTTATTTTCATATTGTCAATTACAACTGTTGTATTTGTTTATTATTATATTATACATAATATATAATGAAACTAGTTAAAGTTTGAAAGAAATGGAATATTCAATATAACTTTAAATGTCAATTGAAAACAAACGCAATCTGCCCATCTATACGATTTGGAAGAATGTATTATAGTCAAGGTATTGATAAATCATCACTTGTATTATTAAAGAAAATAGAAACGAGCTTTATTTTGATACAAAGAACTTATATCAATGTTTTTTTTTTTAACATCAGTGATTCATTTCAGATAATAACTCAGTAAATCGTTGGACAGGTAAATCACTTCCTAAACAACATGTACAGGTAAAAAAAAATACATGGACACAAACTATTATTCTCTCACTAGGTGTTTGTGTCGGTTACATTGGTGATTTTGCATGTCCTTTTATCAATTGACAATTGTGTAAAGAGAAAAAAGGAATACCTAATGTAGGACGTTCTGACAAGCTACTGCTTGAAGTCAGTGTTAATGTAGAAACATCCTATTTTTAGGGATATGAAGATTTGAATTAAACATTTTTTTTAATTTGGAACAAAACGCTTGCTAAATTAAATTTTTATTTTTTTATTTTTAATTAACTCTTGGAAATAAGGAAAGTGCTAGTATTTCAAAGGAAAATCGTACAAACAACTTTCCGCCTTTCCTTTATTCTCCTTAACGTTGTCCTAAAATGTGATTTAAAGATATACACATAAGAACAGATAAACAACAAACTAGAAAATACATAGTAAACTAGATGTGTATAAATGAAACACTTGGGAATTTTACGAAAGTAAAAAAAAATACGATACATTTTTAAATCAGATAACTAAGTTAACACAATTATTGAATATCGATAATAAGCTTGAGCTATTGATCACATTTGTCACTTCAATTGAATATTTTACCATATTCAAATTGATTACTTTTTTCAAGTTATCGTTCTAATGTGATGTTTGTGATTTGATTATATGTATTAATGTAAAGCTTGCATTTTTTTCATTTTGAAGTATTCGATCTTTTGACATGAAACGAAAAAACTTTTCCTCCTTCATCCAGTATAAGAAGTGCAAGTTGTCGTAATATTGCATGTTTAACTGTTACAATAATTAATGTTCTTTCTAGCGAAAAAAGTGTAAATTGACGCATTCCAAGAATTGTTTTATATTTAATTTACAACACGTTTATTTGTGACGAGAAAGGTATGCAGTTAAAATATGATTCGAACAATGATTCTTTATTGTCCTTGTAACGCCGAATACATTTGAATCATCTTAGTGAAAAATGAAGAGATATGAAGCAGGAATAACGTTCATAAAGAAGAAAAAAAATGCCTTTTTAATTTGTCCTATAAATCGTGAATCAAATCAAACTTATGCGTGTCAAATATTTATTGTTTTTATCATACAAAAAATTGGAAATCTGATATTTTGTATATTGATACATGTATCTTGTCTTGTAACTCTTATTAAACTTACTAACAAGTTCACTTATTAACAGTTAATAAAATATGTGCTTTTTAAATTTATAATCTTAAGTAATTGACAAAAATTACAAATTTGTGGAAGATTTTTTTTTTGTACGTCGAACAAATTGTAATGGTTAAGTCCCATGCTAGGGCTGATTTTCGACGAAATTGCCTTCAAATGCATGTGCCTCTGATAAGTACAAAAAATCGTAGCAGATACCGCCAAATAATCACAATACCCAAGTTATTCCAGACTTCTAATTTGATGACATGTAAGAGAGAGAGAGAGAGAGAGAGAGAGAGAGAGAGAGAGAGAGAGAGAGAGAGAGAGAGA
>WFKH01011925.1:16628941-16643145 GCA_016163765.1 Magallana hongkongensis | reverse complement strand
CCCGCCTTACTCAAAGAATGTGACGTCATGTAAATAAACTTGTTATGTACATGCGTTTGAAATCCCTTCAATGAAATTTAGTTTTTCTGAGTGAATGGATTATTTGCTGAACATTTCTATAAAAGATGCGTGACTTTGTGTTGAATTAATGATATATTTTCTTTTGTTGTGTAAACACTTCGGAATATTATGCGGTGGAAAACAGTGTACTTTGTTACCAAAGGCCTTTAGAGAGTGCAGTATGGCGAATCTATATCTTGTTTTTAATCATTTGCAAAATCAAAGAATCCAGAAGCACAAAGTATATAGTATGAATGTGGAAAAAACTTGTAAAAAACTTACAAGTACGGGAAAACAAAAGAAAACATCAGTCAACAGTGTACGGTAGGCCTAAATACAGTTTACGGTAGACCTTTAGTGCGCAACAAAATGATCACGTCGTATATTCATTATTATGATAACAATGTATTAAAATTTATTAAAGATGTCATTATTTTGTAATGAAAGTTACTGAAGATAAATTCATCTGATTTTGTCGGATTGTCGTCATCGATGAATGATTATACGGCTATAATAACTGCATTATCCGTTACATCCCGACTGAAACCGCCACTAAAACTCGTCACAAAACTGGAAATTTAACTATCAGCGCAGGCCTCGAGCAAAATGGAATTATGTTTAAATCTTTTCTCTTTTTAAGAATATTTTTATGAATTATATTTCATTTTGCTCGAGGGCTGCGCTCTAAATACATTTTTGAATTTTATAGTAAAAATTGCCTTGAATATGTTTATTTCCGGTAAACATCGTGCATTTAGCGGATGCTAGTGTTGCTTAGCAACGCTTTGCATGATTATTTTTACGGATTTATCGCTTATGCTTAACATCTTATTTGTAATTATGCATTTATTTACTGTTTATAAACAACTTGAAAAATGTTGGAATTTTAGGCATTTATACTATTACAACCGTACTTAGTTCTTTGCATTTTTGTAAACGAATGTTGGATTAAAAAAATATTACAATCCGAATCTGAGCACTGTTTTATTGAAGACTCATATCCAATCCTAGTAAATATTCATGTCTAAGGTTTTCAATAAATGCTACAATGCAATGAAAAGTGAAATCCATCCTAAGCGGCTTACGAGGGTTGTTAGAAAAGTTCGCGGACAAAATGATTTACGGCAAAATTACTGTGTACTTTGTAGGATGGCTTATGTTTTATTAAATGACTACCAATTGAAAATAAGTATGCAATAAATCATATGAATTTATTTTTTTTTTTTTCAAAAGATATAGCGGTTTTTACTTTGCATGAATTAGATTTACGGAGCATCATTTTATATTTCCACGACGTCAGGTGACGTCAAACAACTAGAAGTCAAACATGTTACTCTTTTTTAAAATAAATACCTTTCAGTTCCACACACTTTTTAAGTCATTTAACCGATTTAAAATATGCACGTTCATACCAGTATTTGTCAAGTTTTATTGTGTATAATGTCTTTTGTGGTATATCGTAGATCTTTTAGGTTCAAAAATCTCTGTCCACGCAGTTTTGACTTTAGATGAGAAAAAAAACGAAATCCATAGGTGCAAGATCCGGGCTGAATTGGGGTTAGAGTGCTGCAAGAGCTAAAAAAAATCAGTTCTTCCATCTTTAATCTTTAAGCCTCTGTGATTCTAATTATAAACCTTTGTCCTATAAAAATAGCAGAATCTAAGAACCTTTTGGTCTCCATCGGAGATTTTCCTGCGTGCACACAAAATTAAATGAAGGCCCGGTGCTCCAAGATGTCCATTAACGTCAAAGTTTTTGACTCATTTTTCAATCGTTGTTCGTCCAAATTCGGCGATAAAACAGTCAGAAATTCTTCAGTTTAATTGAAACTTTCACAAACTGACCTTCATAAGATATTGTGATGTCATGAAATATCATTTATTTTATTCTCTTAAACGGTACATTTTCTTAATAAGGAAAAACTCGTACACAATATAAAAAGTTAAAAAACTGATCTGCCCCGTGAGGCATATCTTATCAAAATAATTAAGCTGTATATTTTTATGGTGCATTTAAAACAAAGAAATCTTTACATATTTCTTAGAAAATACGTCAAGATTAAATCTGAAATGTTTCGCTGGTATCATTTGAATAGTCCTCTCACAATCCTCGTATTTCAAGTATAATGTACCTACTAGATATATCCACTTTTAAAAATACCAACATATTTAATTGTGATAGGGAAAATACCACCCCTAACTTGAGCAAGTAAAGATATTTAATATTTTGAAACTTTATCGTTAAGTTTATTCTTATTTTTTTTTTATTCTACACTTAAAAATGATGTAGGATCTCAACTTATAAACACTTTGTAGTTTGCAAAACATTCACATTTTTATGAAGTTTGTACTCTACAATGTTTATGCTACAGACATCACAATTTACATATACGAAACAAGTGGTCTTATTGATTGTTAAAAAGGAACACTTACTTCATGTGACCAATTGAGAATGTTCGAAATTTTCAAATACAATACGAAAACAATATTTGTCAGTCTATCATTCCATAGAGTTACAATACGATTACATAATCTTTAAATGCCAAATTGATGGCGATCATGAAGGAAGCTAAACAGCTAAATCAGAGTAATCAGAGAAACCAGTGAACCCAAAATACATCAGATCACCCCATGTTATATTAATTAGAAATGGTTATTTTTTGTATCCTACACTAGAATCTAGTCGTCCAAAATCGGTATACCTCCGCCAAGGAACATTTTCATTTGTTTGAATGTTCTATTTTTTAATTTTAGACATCCTAGAGCGCGCATAACAAAGTTATCGAGAAATTATTATTTTAAAATGTATCAAACTCATTTCCACAATAATGTTGAATAATTCATACAATCCCCCATGTAGCTTAAACAATAGTTATTTCTATTTTGCTGACGCTTATAAAGTGTACATTTAATACTTTAAATTTGAACGAGGTCATTCCCTACACCAGCTAGACACAAAATCTAACATTGCCTTCATGTCGCCCTTTTCTTGTGCATTCAGTGCTTTATAGTGCTATATCCTGATCAGCACTGAGATAAAAAAAAAAACGTTAAATATAGTGTCGCCAATTTGAAAACCTTAGTTAAAACATTTGCATTGCATATCGCGATTGTTGATACGTATTGCAAATTCTGTTTGTGGAAAAAAGAGTGTCTCCTTAACTTGTCAAACACCCGGTCTACTATCAAATCGATCCGTGTAATGGTCGCTAAAGAAAATGTTATCGCTTTAACAAACTGGATATCCACATAGTCTTAGTGGGCTATATTCCGTCAACTTTATGTCAACCATATACCAATCTAAAAGTAACAAAAACAAAAGTAGTGTTTTAAATGATTTTATTTAGAGTAAAATCCCGATCTATGAGTTCTAAGATAAGAGCATTGTGTATCTATAAAAACTGTGCTATTTTGTGAATAAATATACGATAATTTAAAAACGATGGAATAAAATAGTGGGGGTTTTTGTAATATAAATTGTATTTTCAAAATAGTATTTTGATGTATCAATTTAGCGATTAAAGTGTTAGATATGATTAAAAATACAGAGTTATCTAAAAAACAAAAACACCAAGAACAATAGTGACACGACTTGTCGTTTGCTAAACCGAGGAAAGCGATACAATATGCACTTAGTCATTTGTGGTAAGGTATTTTTAAGAGTTGTAAGTTAAACGGGACAAGATAGTTATGTTATGATGTCACAGATTGTTTCCTCTTTTGAATTTATAGATAAAAACTCATTTGTTTATTTATGAAGATATTGGTTACATAGTTCTAGTTTAAAATGGTAAACTTACTCAATTGATACTTTAAATTATTTTAAATAGAATTTCGTGTGAATATGTATCGGCTTTAATATTCAACGCATTTCGATAATTCGACGTTCGTTTAAATGGAAAACGAAAAAATATTATTTGATAATGGTAAAATGTATGTACAAAATGTTGATATTCTTCAAAATTAAATTATCTCAATATATGTTTAAACAGAAATCAATTTAAAAAAGGATGTTATCTAATGAAACAGTTTACACCTTACATAACAACAATCTTGTGTTTGACCATTGCCTTTTTTTGCATTTTTTTCTTCATTTTTCTTTGTTTGATATTTGGAGAAAATTACTTTACACGATATTCGATGAATTCATTGCGTTTTTTTTACACGCTTTTATTCCATTTAAATCATGCATATTTCCAGTAATTGTCCAAAGGGATACCACGACTATAATTGTGGACAGAAATGCCAGTATCCGAAATATGGGGACAGATGTGGTGATAGATGCAAATGCAGCCAAAATTTCTGTGACCATGTTGATGGGTGTCTGCCTTCTGGTAAATGAAATTATATATAATTTAAAGAATGCAATGATACCTTAACACACAGTATGGTTCTGTACCATTTCAACAGAATCAATGTTTACTGAAATAGTTGGAAATTAGTATAAGCGGTAGAGCTATGATATGCAGCCACATTTCAACTGTCTTTTAGTCACTTTCAATTGATTAAATTGCAAAGCTTCATACTATTAATAATAAACTTTTTTCCATATTTGTTAATGAAATGTGTTAAAAGTACAGTTGTCAACGATTAATTTGATGCTTCAATAATCAATATTTGCTTTATCATTTTCAACTGTATATAAAAAAAAAATCTGCAATGAATAAATTGTAAAATTTATAAGATAATTAACAAAACAGAAATTAACCGTATTCCATACATATATTTTACTCTTAAATTATAAAATAGTTCAACACTTATTGTTTGACAAAATGCATTCCAATCAAAAAGGAATATATTTTACGACCATGTCTCTATATTAATATCGTTTTATTTAGTACACAACACACGTATAACGTATATGACGTCATGTAATCAATTAAATGTACATGCACAAGGTAATACATAGCTGTATGACAAAGATTAAATTTATCTACTTTCTCTACTTATCACAATGCTTTGTACATGCATGATTTAACAAAATACTCTAGCAAATGAATGTCCAGCTGGGTTTATAGGACAAAATTGTGAAACATCGTGCTCTTATCCAAACTATGGATTTGGTTGCCAAAAAACTTGCCTTTGCTCCCGACGAAAGTGTAATTTATCTACAGGCTGTCCAAACACGCAATATGGTAAGTGTTTACATATTCTAATTACATCAAAGAATTGAAAAAAAGGAATCGAGTTTGTCTATTTTGTTGTATTCCATAAATCACATGTATTTTATTTTAGGAGAGATCAAGAGAAGTTCTAAAATGAGAGTTCGAATTAAAACAGCGCAACTGAGAGCTTTACCAATTCTTTTGAGTACATCTTCGCTACAACACTTTACTAATATAGGTTATCTATCTATCTATCTATCTATCTATCTATCTATCTATCTATCTATCTATCTATCTATCTATCTATCTATCTATCTATCTATGTCCGTCTTCCTGTCTGTTTCCTTGTCCGTGACGTTCTGCATTATTTATTATATTTTATTCCTTTAGGCTATAATAAACCACATTCTACACAGATATTAGCAAACATAACAACGCAACAGGTATCTTCGCTGGTCTACGTCAGAACTAGTTCGGTTCAACAGACCTCTCATTTAGGTTTGTCTTCATGACTTTTTTTTAGTTTAGCTATTTTCATATGTAATGCGACGAGGAAACAATGGAGAAATATATTGATTCACATTTGATTTCATTTGATCACACCGGAAAAGGATCTGCAGCTTTGTTTTTAAATTAAATTTGGGTTCCGAGAAAAAATTAAATGGGATGAGTTTCACTATTTTATTTTCCTGCTTAAAATTATGGTTTTTAAGTTAAACAATGAATAAAATAAGCAGATGTAGCAATGAATAAAATAAGCAGATATAGTATTATTGTACTTCCATTATATTGCTAAAAGATCTCACAATTTAATGCAACATAAATTTCTTATTTTATTGGCGAAAATCAGTTTATTTCAAGCATTAATCTGTCTAAACATATCGCTTTTATTTTCAAGAAAATCAGTTTTCAATGAAACAAAAACTCAACATTTCAATATCTAGAATGTGTGTTTTTGAACTATTATCATTACTTAAGATATGTTTTCTTCAAGATTGACATTTTTTCTGTTTTTTAATGTTTTTTTTTGTTTTTTTGTTTTTTTTTCTTTTTAAATTAAACCGTAACCTTAGATTAAATTTTAAAAACAAAATGGAGGAAAAAGTGTTGCTTCACTAGCACGGTGCGTATTTAAACATTCATGGAAATGTTTCCGGTTTCTGTACGCTTTGATGGACGTTGCCTTGTTTGTTTTATAACACTTTAACAGTCAGGTGAGACCTTCTTATTAATCAATTCCAATATGTTGAATCATTTTATGTACAGTATATTTTAAAGGTAACTACCACTTGGTAAAAGGTGACAAATCAAAATAGTTTGATACGATACATGTAATGTCTGCATCTTGAGCAAAATATTTTTCACAATGAATTCCCCAAAAATGTATGTTTAAATCATATGCTTGATCTTGATTATCTATTTTTTTTTTAAACAACAAATTGCAACTTAAGGGTTGCATCGTATCTATATATACACGTTTAAAATGTAATACATTTT
Source organism: Magallana hongkongensis (assembly GCA_016163765.1). Taxonomy (NCBI): domain Eukaryota; kingdom Metazoa; phylum Mollusca; class Bivalvia; order Ostreida; family Ostreidae; genus Magallana; species Magallana hongkongensis. The sequence continues at coordinate 16,636,483 of WFKH01011925.1, read as the reverse complement.
AACATCAAGCATCACAATGAAAATGTATTCCATTCACACAACTTCACGTGAGCATTTTGCAATCATCAATTCCAACCCGTTGTTCGTACCGTTTGCGATATATCTTAATTGTGGCGCTATTCTGTAGAAGCTATCAACTGGAAAACAATGCTTGAAACTCAGACGAAGAAGACAATCGCAGTCATCATCTGTCGTCTGTTTTAAGTCAAATCAAATTTATATAATTCCGATAAACGGTTTATAGTATACCATTGAAGACACTGTTATACGAGCCGATTCGAAATAAAATCACTTTCATGATAGTGTTGGGTAAGTGTGTGCTTGCAAATTGTCTAATTAGATAAAAATCATCAGTTGACCTTGTTTATATCGCTTTAGTAATAGTTAGATTCATGAATCAATTCTCATATCGTTTCCTTTAATTATCGAAATACGTAAACATCGAAGAAAAGAAGTTTCATTATGTATCATTATTTCATTATGTATGAACTGTTCTTTTATTTCATTTGTAGTTGTACAAAAAACGCGCTTAAGGTAGTATGATACACCCGTGAAATTATTTTTTAAATATTTTCTCAAATTCACAAATTAATGACATAATTCTCTATTGAAGCTAACTTGAATATTTTATCTTTAACAAAATATGAAACATACCTGTTATATACTTAAGGAAGAAAAAGAAATATGGTCCTGAGATTTTCGAAACCTTCATTTTAATAGTTATTATATGCACATCGAATGTCGAGGTCATATCTAAAGGTTAAAGGTCAAATATGATGACGTCATCTACTATTTTTATTAATATTCGTCTCTGTGGATTTTTTTCTTAAGGTCAAATTGCCATAATTATAATATATCTTAAGAATGGAATCATGACAATCATCCTGTGAAATTCTATTTAAATTTGAATCATACAATTTTTTAGACTACTTCTAGTGTTGGTCTTAAAATGCAGTTCACTTGACCTATTCCTACATTGTGTTACATCATAACTAATTACTGTTACAATATTTTTCAGAGTATCAAAAAAAAAGGGGGAAAATATATTACTTTAAATCAGCATAAAGATTTTTAATATCTTTATTTTTTTATGCACAAGGCATTTTAGTGGATTTTCAACTACAAAATTTAATCCAAAAATCAAAATATTACTATGTATATGTTACATGGAGTATAAGCTAGTAGTCACTGAATGTAGATATTTTAAACGATAATTCACATCGTTTTTAAGAAATTTGCATCGTATTTTTTTTAAATTCACTTTTACATGTACACAATTACTATGATTATAAAAGTGCATATTAACATGTTATTTTAAAATTGTTAGACGATTGTCATGAAAATCGTCAATCTACAATTAAAACTACTAACGATGCAGTTTGTTGTATATATGAACATGTACACTGTACTGCTTAAAAGAGTCGTGAAGTGGCAATTAAGGTAAGGTTTGTGCTTGTTTGTTTTGTTGGTTTTTTTTATTATTATTTTTTTCAATTTTAAAAATTACTTAAAAGTTTCAAATCATTTTGTTCACTATAATTTAGCATTCTTCTCATAAAATTGAATTGCTTTTGCCCGACCCGTTTTATGACTGTAAAAGGTCATAGTTTATTATTTCAAATATCATTTCATTGAAATTTAAAAGATTTTGTGAAAAAATGTACATCATATATCTAGCGGGTTTGAGAATTATTTTTGTTAAACATGTCCGAACATAATGTAACTATTTATCTCATGATTAGTTTCTATTATTATCTAATCTCTAATAATTTATTTAAGAATATAGTAAAATTCGACACAAGTCTAAATTTTAGACTCCTCCCATGTAAACTTGATTGAATCCTTTCCATGTCCATCGACTTCATGAAAAACTTATCATATGTGCAATCTAGTTCTTAAAAGCATTTCAAAAATAATATGTTGCGACTTCGTTTTTGAGGAAGGTGATAAAAAGCTTGTGTAAGTGCTTTCTTACAATTTACAAGTAAACTACAAAACCCCGCGAAATGCATAAATGAAGTCAATTATTACGTCATATAAACTTTAACCTCATTTCTTCATTAAATAATACGTTATGTTCTGTCACAAGGAAAATCTGAGTTATTTCCCTATAGCCGCAAAACCCCTCTTAATTAGATATACAAAAGTACAGACATTATAGTTTTATTACACGACAAATGATAAAATGACTCTTTTGAAATAATTATTTATTACAGCTGAGGTATATGTTTTTATTATTATTATTTTTTTTTTTTAATATAAACTCATCTTACATCTATGCTGCAGTTTTGTACCAAACAATTTTTTGTTGACATAACAAGACATTCGCAAAGTATTTTACGTATTACGTAATTCTTTAATTCCATAAACCAATGTTTCTAAATCTTGTTTCTTCTTTCATATGATTTTTATGTTATTTTACAACTCAGTACATTAATATCTGAGTTACATAACCATTTTTTTTAGTTTAAAGAGCAAAAAAAAAAAAAAATGGAAACAGAAGATGATGTTTTTCTTTCAAATGGTTCATCATTCTCTGAATAAAAGATAGTATGTTACTACATACAGGAAAAATGCAGATTTTTAATGTGCTAATGAAATTTTACTTTTATAATGATTGTATATGATATATTATATACTTATTAGATATATGAAGCTTTAAGACTGGTTTGCTTTTAAATTTTAAAGCGCAAATATGTAATAGGGAAATGAAACTAAAATGTTCCTGTTGATTCATTTTTATTTCCCTTTCTTCTTAAACTATATTACTGGAAAAATTATGCAATAATATTAATTAATATTTATTTGGATGGAAACAACGCTTGAAAAAAAATTATTAAGATATTTTCTCTGCATTTTGATTACACATTCTAAAATTTATACACAGGAAAAATGTCCACTTCTCTCAAATATGTGTAAAATTTAACATTTTTTTTTACACCTGTTAGACAAATGTGTTATGGTATTTAACAAGACTACTCAAAAGCATGCACAATGAAAACCAAAGATGGCCTCCTAAAATCAAAACATTTTCAACCAATGGCATTTGTCTCGTGAGACATTGTAAGATAAAAATACCTCAAACGATAACTCAGTAGTCCTTGGATCCATTTGCCATTTAATGTATACACTGTATAATTATATGTACACGTTTTAATATAAAGTATGTAATATCCACTGGTTAACACATACCGATATGACTTTTCTAATGTTTGAAAGGTATAACTATATATGCTAGGAATTGTATAAACTGAAAACATATAGATTGACGTTTTCAAAAAGAACATTAACTAGAATTATATTGCGATGTAGAGGCCTGGTCTCATTCGGGTGCACACGACTTTGCGCAGCTTTATATTTTCACTCAGTCGCTGGGACGATTTTTTAAATTTCTTAGAATTGTGATTTCTATTCCCAATTTACATTACATGTAACGTTCCTGTGATAAGAAAAATAATTTGATGACTTTTTTTTCCGGTGGAGTGGTACAATAGCGCTTCCGACATCATCGTTTTCTGGTTTCGTTAAGTATGCATGACTCAGAGGAAAATAGTATATCTCATTCGCATATTTGAAATAGCCGTGAATGAAGTGTATTTAACTAAAATTTTGACAACAGAACATCAGAAGATGCATATAGGCAGTATCAATAGTTTCGTTCTTTATCAAAACATGTCTTCTAAGCCAATACACATGTACATACATTTATATCGAAAATTGAGAGGTATTTGGGTATAGAAAACAAATTCAATTTTATAATCCATTGAACAACCAACTTGTCATTTTTGTAAAGTTTCAATATTTAATGACTTTAACCAGTTAAAAAGTTATGAACAAAGAAATCCATAGGACAGAATACAACAACAACACAACAACAAAAAAGAAAATATCAAAAACAATCGAAAATTTGGTGCATTTGTCACAAATTCCCACATGGCCCTATAGTAAAAAGTATTTTTTAGACAACCTCATAAAAAATCTGGAGAGTTAGTGTATGATTTTTTTTTTAACCTATAAAAGGATGCAATGGTCAAATTTCAAATTTCATACAATATTTTGTTTTCAAAATATTTACGGTTAGAAAAAACCTTACATCACTAAAATTTTTATAGCAAACTGAGTGAAAATGAAGAATCTGATGAATTATCTTGATTTCGATGTTTGTATATTCGAGGAAAATGTGCATCGACTTTATTATATAATTGAAGAAACTGAAGAAAAATAAATAGTCGAATATTTTTTTTACTTCCTTGATATGAAAAGGGTTGCAATACCATTTCAAAAGTTTCATATCTTTTTACATTTTTTTTTCATTATAATCTCACTTTTTACTTCAGATAGCAGACCCTCATTATCTAATCATATTAATTATTTTCATAGGCAAAGAAACAATACAGTGAAAATTATATTGATATATCTTGTGAATCTGTTTGCTCTATATATTATTGTCGATAAACGATGAGACATCATTATTCTATGCACTTGGAGAAGAACATGTTTTGAGCGATTAAAGTCTTCAAAGTTTATTCCAGATCGAACACAATGTTCAGTTTAAAAAAAGTTATAAAAATACCACGAAATTATGAATAGTTGTGTTATTTTACTTGGTGTTTTTATTACTTTAGAATAGCTCACAAAAGTTGTACCAACCGGTGCAATGTTTTCCTAGTAAGTAAAGATATATCAGATAGAATAAAATACCATGTAAAATGGTCGCGGTATACTTGTAACTTTTCTTAAATAGGTCAAATTCGTGAAAGAAAATCAAAACAGCTTACTTCTTTACTAGCTGCACAAAAATTTCATTATATTCTTTTATATACTTCTTTTATTAATTCCATATAAATATTTTTAAATGAAATTGGGACATTCTACCTTCCCAACCCCAATTGCTACTCCTGTGATCGTTTCAAAGAACTAGACTGTGTACGTTTTTCAGCAAAGTGCTTCTTTTTGTTATCACCAACTGGTGCTTTCATCTTTTTTTTTTCAGATTTGTTTGAATAAATGTATTATAAAAATAATAATTAAACCCCCCCCCCCCCTTCCTAATGGACATTTAAAAAATCATGCTTACCTCCGATGTGTTGGGTATAACAAAATATGGACAGATTGTGTTGATACTTGCCTTTTATTAAATAAAAAAAAATCCTTCATTTACTCAGAAGAATCTATATGTTGTTTTAAGAACAACATGACTCCACTCTTCAAATTGGGGTTCCTGCAATTGGTGATCATGAATAGATTTGAAACATTTTCAAACTAGCTTCTCCTGATATTAATGTTACAAATTAATACATGTAGCCTATAATAGATACAAAACAGTTATTTAACGAAAATAGAAATAGACATAGGTTATTTTAGGTTTGAATATTCATATTTGATATAACTTATATTTTTATTTGTTTTAGAGACTTAAATGAAAAAAGGAGTTATCTTCCTGGTTATTCTGGTGATCGTTGTCGACAAACATGCCAATATCCAAATTTTGGCCTTCAATGTAAAGGGATGTGCGATTGCAAACAGACGTTGTGCCATTATAAAAATGGATGTCCGTCTTTAGGTAAAACACTTGTAATAATTTCCCGAATACGAAACATATTTCAAATATTTTAACAATAGTGTAGTTCCATTGTTTCAAGCAATATTCTAAATAAATAATTTTGAAATAATCCAAGCATTGAAATTAAACTTCACTACCAAACGACAAAATTATCTTTTACATTAAAAGCGGTCTAGTAACATGTTAATAACGTTCAGCAGCAATCTGCATGGTGTTGGATTATACTATAAAATGTCTTACATATAGCATCAATATTTTAGTGTACAAGGGTTACGAGGATTGTTCGATATTTAATATGTGTTTTACGATATCTCATTAGCATTCGACCCAAATAGTAAAATTAACGGCGGCATGGCAAGAACTTTTTTAAATTTTGGAAATAGGAAAAAGTTGCATGGGGCTAGATCTAGAGAGTATGATGGATGTGGCAAGACGGTAACCTTCTCCGGCTTCTAAAATTGCTTTACAAGCTGGGATGTATGTGATGGAGATTATCATGAAGTAGTTGAACATGCCTAAATCCGGACACAGATCGTCGTTCATGATAATATTTCTTAAGTTGTTATAGCATAACATCTCGGTAATACCGACCTGTAAACGTTTGTACGGCTATGCCATCACATGAGAAAAATGTGCAAAAAGAACCTTCTTTATGCTTATAATTATTTTGGCAAATACAGAACTAGTACTTTTAATGTGTTTATTCAGCCATCTTTTGTACCATTTTTTTTCTTACTTGTTCGAAAAAGTAATAATATTTGCCAATTTTATTTGATTAAATTTGGGAAACAGTTTTAGCAACAGCTCAACGGTTGTACTCGTGTCCGTCTGACAGAAGTATTTACTACTTTCAAATACATTTCAAAATGAAATGAAAAGCGATTTGCCAGCAGCTTTGGAAATATCACGAATCGTGCATCTACCATCACTTTTAATCAATTTTCTGACTTTTGAGACATTTGGTTTGCATGTTACAATTACTGGTTGGCCAGATTTTGCTGCATCTGTGACGGACTCTATGCCAGTCAGCAAGTTCTTTCTCCACCTACGAACTTTCTCATAAGGTACCTTATATAATTCTCATACCCATATACTTCCCCCAATTCACTACAAATCTGCGTTACCGAATGACCGAGTTTTGTGGGAACTTTTATGTAGGTATTAATTTATCAACCCGTTTCTGAACATTTTTATAACAGTGGTCAACGAGCTATTCAAGATTATAATCTTCCACGCAACCGTGCAAAGACATCGCGCTGTCCTACAATAATTATTAAATATCAAACAACCCTCGGTTTTTTTTATCCATGTTATTTGCAAGCTACTTATGTATATATCAGAATCAAAGCCTAAATAAATATATAAGATGTAGTATGAACTCTAGCAAATCATGTAAATAAAAAAAAACCTGGCCAATAATAAATGTAGCATTTTAATTCAACATGACGTATCGTGTACTTCACAATTTCAAAGTACGGAACGGATATTAAATAAATTATTATAAGGAAGTAAAGTAATAATGTGTTTATTCTCAGCTCAACCATCTCTTTGACAATCTCGAAACTGAAAGACTAAAACTTAATGCTATATGGTGATGGCTTTGTCTATAAGAAAATGTTATCAAGCGTGCCTTTGAAATATAATTAAAAGTGTCAAAAGTATTTGTTCAATGAAGGCTGAAACTGTCAAACTAAGAGGTTAGCCCGGTAGGAAGTAAAAACTCATTTTGAAATCTATTAAGTGTTTTTCGATATGGTTAACATAAATACAATAAGTAAAGGATCGGTGAAAGAACGAGACAGCGTTATTAATGAAAGGGTAAACTAATTGTTAACATTACCGGGAAGGTGTATCACGTAGAACTAAACTGATAAAGATATAATCAAAGAAGATGTTGATAGATGGATAGATAGATAGATAGATAGATAGATAGATAGATAGATAGATAGATAGATAGATAGATAGATAGATAGATAGAT
>WFKH01011925.1:16590199-16628931 GCA_016163765.1 Magallana hongkongensis | reverse complement strand
GATAGATAGATAGATAGATAGATAGATAGATAGATAGATAGATAGATTTATCGATAGATAGATACAGTCAATTCATGCATGTTTATTTACAACATTCACCATAACATAGCATTTCAAGCTGACGTGAATTCATAAATACACATTATTTCCCTTTTATTTCCGACTACGATTTGTAGAAACGCGTTATGAATGACAACCACTCCACTGGTAAGCAATATCCAATGAAAGACAAAACAAAACAGACTAAAATTCTGGCACACATATTTAAAAAACCGTCGATCATTTAGAACGTTTTCCTGTGTCGTACTGTTATAACATCGCACATGCGCAAACCACACACCTTAGAAGATCGTGCAATGACTTTAGAAAACAGAGTGGTTTAGTAGAAACTTATAAAAACGATGTTACGTTGTTACTTTCTCGGATTTACTATCACTTATCAACTGTGTTGGATGTAGTGCGGCCGGGGTCTGCAAGGGGATGCAGACATTATGCACCCTGTATGAACGATATACTTGTTCGATGTGCATTCGAAGTAAGACAGCACTATCTGTGCATGATAATGCGGTTACCTTGGAAATTCCTTCGTTTAATAAACCATCTTTTATGTTTTATTGATTGTAATTTCCTTTATTCTTTTTATATTCACTACAAAATGTAGTTCATGCATTTAGAAGTCCGTGCAACCTGGCCTTTGGATCATGAAGCAATTTCATACTTAAGTCAAAATTTCAGTCAGTCATAAAATGATTGTTAATTATAATTTGGGGATTGAAATTTGTAGTTAACAACTTTATATCAAGACACTTTTAATAGCATTTCATTGTGTTACTGTTTTCAATCAGGAAACATTAAGACAGTGTTCAATATTTGACTTGAGTCTAAGATTGCTTCATGATCCTGAAGCCTTAATGCCTCGATCGGAAAGCAACCTACCGCAACTTTCTCGGCCGGTATATATACCCCAAGTGGCAGTTGAGGAGCGATCGAAACTAATATGGCGACCAAATGCTTTTATTAATTCATGTCAGCTTTAATTACCATATCAAGGCATTGGAATCGTATACCAAATCATACAATCTCGAGCTCATAGTATGTGGATCATAGAGAACTTTCTAATTTTCAATAGTTATCTTTCGTTATCATTGTATCAGACCGCATTTTTTGCAAATCACAAAATCTGTCTTAATTAATTGTACCCCCCCCCCACCACCACCAATTGTGATGATCTGGATCAATCTTGGAAAAGACGAAGTCAACAATACGATATGTCAATTAGGTCAGTCGCGGTATATTATTAGTTACATGGTTTGTAGTTGACGTAATATGGTTTATTATCAAAACCGCTTTGGTTGGCTTTTTCCGATAGCATCACGATCAGCTATATACGTCAAGTATAAACAATACACGCCGCCGGTGTGAAAACCTTATGATTGGTCAACTCCTTTCCTTAGGCGGAGTTATCTGTACACGCTTATGCAATGCCAGAGCTGAAGGATTTCTCAGAACAGTTCATTAACCCCCAATATGGAGTCATTATCGACTATCCCCTAGGTTTAAATTCTGTTAAAACTCTCTCTCTCTCCTCTCTCTCTCTCTCTCTCTCTCTCTCTCTCTCTCTCTCTCTCTCTCTCTCTCTCTCTCTGTAAACGGGCGTTAAACCATAGCCTCCAGAGTACGGCGTTAAAAAAATATAATATTTAAAAGTTGCATGTGCTAAGCATTCATTTCATGTAAATACCGTAAATGTATAATGCACATGTATTACCTACTAACCTGCCAGTCGAAGTGATAGATGTGAATTCCTCGATTTCTACACCTTCCGATCGGCAATCGACAGTCAATAAACGAATTAAACGATTTTATGAAAGAACGAGACGGAAGCGGAGAGTGCAAGAGGGTATGTACATGTGCGTCTTCATTAGGCAAGTGTCCGATTCGTTTCTTTTCTGTTACCCTATCACTTTCGGTATAAATATATATACTAAAATACCCCCAAACAATTTACTGCAGATTTCTTTATTTAACTTGTCTCTGAACCACCGATCACCTGCTCCATACATGTACACTGGTTTGTTTACATATATAAAAGACAGCTCTTGATCCGCTTTCCGAGTAAGCTTAAAGGTTGTTTAAAAGGAAAAAGTTTGGGGCAAGTAAAGCCACAATTATTAACAGTAGTAAACTAAATGAAGAATTATTTAAATGGATTATTTGCACAAAATGTGGTATGATATGATGTAAATCTTTTCAAAAATGGCGTTATTTTTGTGCGCGGTAAATTGCCGTTAAGTTTTTTTGAACATGTAAGTATTGTATGCACTGTAGCTTTATATTTACTAACCCGGAATTTCTACATAGAGCTAGAGCTATGCATGTATGTACCGTATGTATGTTTTATCACAAGTGTACACTTTCGAAAAATAGCCCAATATCGACAGTCACGAGTACCCACGTGAATTTTTCATTCTCTGATATGTTGTTGTTCTGTCCGTGCATAATTTAGTCTGAGTTAACCAGCAGCCAATCAGCGGTAAGCTGAATCCACCAATAAAAAAGTTTGTAGTTAAGATGCAGGTATTGTTTGTGCATGACGTAGCTGAAAGAATTGAACGCGACGCGATCGAAAAAATCCAACCAAATCGGTTTTAGTAATATAGTTGAAGCCAGAGTGGAGCTCGAGTCCTTTATGAATTCATTAACCACGGATAAGTCATATTCAGTCAACTAAAAACCATGAATTAAATATCTTACCGACTGTCTTTGCGTAAATGATAAACAGTAAATAAAACAATAATAGTTAAACGTTTTAAAACAATAAGACGTTTTATAACAAAATTACAAGTTTCAATTTAGGTACAAATTTTACGTCATTATTTTTTTAGAATGACGTGATAATGCTTATGAAGGGGGTACATTTTGTACTGACGGCAAATGAATTATACATTGTTTCATCGTAACTTTTGGTAATGCTACGTTCCCATTATCATGATTTGCAGCGCGATTGAGATAGCAGTCTTAATCGTAAAGCTATTATAGTAATCGCATTAAATCTCACCAGATCTTGGGGTATGTCGTAGCAATCGTGTTAATCGTAGAAAATTATTTGACGGTCAAAAAGTTTCCTTTGATCAACACAATTCATTTTCAATCATAATTATTCGTCATCATCGTAACAGATCGGATTGCATCGTTACTAAGCATCGTATGTCGCATTTATCTGTGCCCTTTTTTAATCGTGACTATCTGGATCAGTTTGAAAGAGACAACCGCTGCGCTGCCTTCAGTTGCGATGTATCAATAAGGTCAGTCGGGCTACATAGATTTATCGTCGGGATCGAATTGTAGCTCAAATCGTGATCTTTTTCCATTTAGATCGTGAAAAGAATCGCCATCATTACTATGCCCCATTGCAATTAAGCCATCGGTTCAATATTAATGTATCAGCACGCATACAAGCTTTTCAAATCGGGGACTCGTGTCGTGATGTTCGGAGCGGATCTAGATTCTATCAGAAATTTTATCTGGACAGTCTTATCAGAATGTATCTTATGCTATCTAAACTGGGCAATCACCTGAAATATGTCTGTCGGGATCTTATCGTATCAAAGCTCAACAAATCGCTGAAGGACGTGTCAACTCGCATCACCTCTTACCTAACCCTAAAATTTTAGAGAATTTCCACGATCAGGTACGATTTTTCAATCGTAGTGTTTGTAACAGATTGCACGACAGTATGAACCTAACTTAGCCAATGATTATCTCTCAAATTATAAGGAGGTATAATATATAGATGTAACATTGGGGGTCCAATCGTAGCTCAAATAGTGATCACCTTCTCTCTGTATTGTGAAAAAAATAATAATCATTATCATACTCTATCGCAAGAGGACTAATCGTTTCGTCATGAACGTTTTGTAACGTATACCAACATATATGCTCGTACCAAATCAATATATTTATCTTGAGTTTCGGATCAAGTCGATATCAAATCAAATATTCTATCCGAACAATTTTATCATAAGTATGTTATAGCATAAAAAAAAATGCAATCGTGACAGATCAATCATCTGAAATTTGCCTATCGTATCCGAACATAACATTCCAGAATATAAACGAATTCAAAATACAATGTATATTTAGATTCATTAACATTATGGCACAAACCCTGATTGAAAAAAATAGTAAATTTAATTTTTGACATATTTTATATTTTAGCTGCAATTTGTCAAGCTGGCTTTATCGGCAAATATTGTGATGAACAATGCGAATTTCCAATGTATGGATACGGCTGCCAACACCTCTACTGAAACGTTTTAAAAGTTTTATTCTTTGATGGATTTAATTAACAATAACGATTTGTAAATGACAATTATAACTTATTATAACAGAGAAACATATTAAGTGTAAATGATTAACTAACAGAGTATTTTAGGAGGGATTTTCAGAGAGAAAACTACATTTAGGTTAGGTTTCCCGGATGTTTTGTTTTTGTGAATGCAGCGAAAACATAATGAGTTCGTTCCCTGTTTAATGGTGCTTAACAGCTAATTTCATGGTTTTGCTCACACGTTAAAATGCTTGCCTATGACAATTTTTCATTATATTGATTCATTAATTGATCGAAATAAAATCATATTATATTTTTAGGATATAACAAGTCCTGCCCCTCCGACTGCATTTTATATTCTTTTTATTTACACTGAAAAATGAAACAAAGTAAGTTCAGGAAATATGACAATTAATTATTATTTTGATTTTATTAATTGATCGAAATGAAATCATATACTAATTTTGGGTATAACAAGCCCTGCCCTTCTGACTGCACTTTATATTGTTTTTAAATACACTGAAAAATGAAACAAAATAAGTTAAGGAAATAAATAGAGTGCCTAAACATATCCTGACATTCCCTTTAGCTGTAGATAATCATTACGGTATACCAGGAAAGGGAAGTTATAAAGGCTTCAAAAAAGTACAGTAACTGTTGCAACAATGCCTTGTAAAAATTTTAGAATAACTATCATAATTACAATAGCGTTATGAAAATATGTGCCATGAAAACTGGGTTCTATATTACTATTGGATTGTTGATATTAATTGAAGATGTCATTCTCAGAGTGTAAGTAAATGGTATTTGTAAACACAATCTATAATTAAAATAATTATATAATAATACCTTATAAAACAATAATAATATACAACAAACTCTAGCATCACGGAAAAAGAGCGTTATTTTTAAATTGAAACCTTAAACAAGAGGCCCAGTGAAAACATCGCTCACCTGAGCAACAATAGCAAACTGACATAACTCTGATCCAAACAGCTTAAGGAGGCCGATTTGGGGTTTTTTGCGGAAAAACTACAATAGCAAAATTCTTTATTTTTTAACCATATATAATTTAAAGCAACTCTAGTTTATTTGCAAAGTTTCAAGAAAATCGACCGTCTGGTTCTTTTTAGGGACCATCTCAAAATAGAGGTACATTTACTATAGGAATATATAGGAAACTGTCATTTTCCGCACATCAAAGCAGATTAAAAAAATACTACAATAGCTTTTTTTTCAAATTGTTATATATGATTAGTAATATCATTTCCTACCTTATGTGTAAAAAATACTAAATTCTACCGTCTGGTTTTTAGTGGGGGCCATCTCAAAATATTAAAATGCACCAAATTTTGCTATATATTTGGATCATTACGAATGAAGATTGGTATAATGGATTCATTCAAAAAATAAGGAAAATGTTCTCGAGGTTAGCATCATTCTGTATATCAAATTTTAAGGGCGTACACTTTTAACTTTTTCTTTTATGTTATTTCTTATAACGTACTCCTACAAAGCCTCATTTTATCATAACGTCATAAAAGCGCAATGGCAACGCTCCCCTACCGCACTACGGAAAAATCGTTTAAAAAATAAAAATTTCCTTAAAAAATCTAAATATTTTATTCTGTATTTTATTTATTGTGTTCAATTTCATAAATGATATCGAAAAAAAATCATAAGAAGTATAAATCAACTATATTATACTAGAATGCGCAAAAACATGCGCAATGAAAACTAAAGTCGGCCTCCTTAAATAAATTGAATGCAAATTCATCTGTATAATTAACCGATTTTTTTTTTTTTTTTTGGGGGGGGGGGTTGTTTTGTTTTGTTGTGTTTGTTTTGTTTTTGTTTCTTCCACATTAAATTTTGTGAACATTGAGTCCCCTATAAAGGTAAAGATTTTGAAAGATTTAAATCTATATTTTTCTAGGGAGAAATTGTGGCATTGTGACCCCGTTTTTATTCCAGGAACGATGATTTAAACAAACGTGATACCACACCATATAAGAATGCTTCCATTTGTTTATAAGAAAAAGATTTTAAAGATTTCCCATAAATACACCTATGTAAAAATGATATCCTAATTGTGTCCCCGCCCTACCCGGGGATCATGATTTGAACAAATATGTCCCTACAGTACATGAGAAAGCTTCCACATAAGTTTCAACTTTTCTGGCAAAAGGGTTTTTTGAGAAAAATGTTGAAAGATGTTGCCTTTTATATATTCCTATGTAAAAATTTTACCCCCCCCCCCCCCATTGTGGCCTGACCCTGCCCCTGGGGATCATGATTTGAACTTATTTGAATACCAATGGATGTGACATAGGTGTCAACGTTTCTGGCAAATGATTTTTGACAATATTAAAAAAAAATCATTATATGTTCCTATTTACAAACTCGACGCCCATGATTTAAAACAAACGTGAATCTATAATACCTGAGTATGTTTCCACATAAGTTTCAATTTTTCTGGCAAAAGATTTTAAAGATGCCCCCTATATATTATGATTGTTGTCGGTCAACCAGGCCTTGCAGACAAATTAAATACCGCGCTGACGTGGTATGATAATTTGTCTCTACAGTCTGGTATGTTATAAAAACGATGCTATGATTTAATATTTATTTTTCAAACTACATACCAAATGAGTAAGGTAAGTTTGAAAGTTCTAATAAATCCAAAAATAATATACATGTATCTATTCAAAACACATAGTGACGTTTACTTGTGCTCAAACGCCTTGATCAGGTTTGACGTGTTTTATCGAACAATGAAAGCGAAAGGGGAAATATACACTGAATGTGAATAAAATGAAATATGCATAATATATTATAGATACTGCAGTGCGTTATAGTGCGATATGAGTTGTTTTCTTTTGTTAATGGATTTTTATTGAAAAGTAGTTTCAGAGCAGAAATGAGAAGTATTTCAACAGAATATTTTTTAGTTGCGCAACTAGGACAATGCAACTAAGAGTTTGGTAAAAAGTGCTAACCAATATGTGATATGATTATACAAACATGTTTATGCATAGAAGAAATAAAATGAAGTAGCAGTGTCTTGCCAGTTACGTAATAACTGACTGCGACATTTTTTAGGATTATATAACATGTATTTAAAATTAAGATATGGTTGCCTTTGTATATATAGGTTGTTTTTTTATCCAAAAAAAAAAAAAAAAAAAAAAAAAAAAAAAAAAGACACAAATGGCGTACAAATTGGTTCATTTGTCTATTTATTTGCAACTGAATCTAAGCACATACAAAAGTAAGATATCATAACAATGTTCGTTTTTTCATACGTTATTTAAATGTGGCACATTCTCCCCGCTAAAACTGTATCCTTTAAGCAATAATTAACAGATAAAACGATTTCAAACATTAAATAAGTTAAAAAGGTTAGCTGTCGTATTTAAAGAAAACAAATATCAAATTAATACAATATGTAATATTTGCAAATACATATAAAATCGCTTATTTGGATGTTTAACATTATGTCTGCCTGGATTCTATGGATATCGCTGTCAAGAGTCATGCAAGTACCCACAATTTGGCCTTCGTTGTAGAGGGGTCTGTGATTGCAGACAGGGGTTGTGCAATCATATAAAAGGATGCCCGCTTCCAGGTGACTAAGATTATTCTTGTAATTACATTGGGAATACCGTATAACGGGTATTTTCTGCGGTTGTTTATTTTCTGCGGTATTTTGCGGGTATGAAAAATCCGCAGAAATTAAAATCGCAAATTATTCTTAAATTATTCACAAAATGCAATGATACCATATCTACCGATCGCATTCTCAAATGAAGTCAGTACGCTGCTAAGTAGACTGTATTCGGTAATTAACTCTGATGAACTCGTAATATCATTTCAGTTCAATGTCATTTGGTAGGAACAGTTCGTAAAATTCACACTTTTTATATAGTTATATTTTAGCATATATATTTCCAAAAATACACACTCAAAAAGTAACAAAATCATCCGACGTGATTTATTTTTCAGGTTACACGTATCGGTCTGCATGTGCAGATAATGTATTCCAAGCGCTTGTATAAAATTCATTCATGAATCTCATTCAAAACAACAACAGTCTTAAATGATTATATCCCAAATCGAGGATTTTTCTTTGATACACAATCACATAAAGGTATCGGTTAAGTATCTTCAATAATGATTGGTCAAATCAATTAATTAATATCGAAGGTTTAAGTCAGTCAAAACATAATCGCGTAATTTGATTACGGGTCACAAGAAGTTAAAAAAAGATTGTAATTAATCATCATTTGTGAACATGAAACGTATGCGTGCTTTACCGGAAATTGTTAGATAAACATTGATCATGCGACAATTAGTACATCTAGAATCAACAGGTGGCTGATTACGTAATGAGAATTTAACACCCTCATTACACACGGTATCGGTGGTAATACCCCAAGCGGAGTCCAGAACAACACATGAAAGA
Source organism: Magallana hongkongensis (assembly GCA_016163765.1). NCBI lineage: Eukaryota > Metazoa > Mollusca > Bivalvia > Ostreida > Ostreidae > Magallana > Magallana hongkongensis. Next base: position 16,620,136 of record WFKH01011925.1, on the reverse strand, counting down.
CGGAGTCAATATTTGATAAAATGTTAAGGGATAATACATAATATGCTTGAATTTATTTTTTGCGGTCTAATTTAATCGCAGAAATTGGAAACGCAGAATTTAATTTAATACCTTTTAGGACCTAAACCACAATAAATTCAAGCCGCAGAAAATACCCGTTATACGGTATTTTACTAGTTATCAATATATGATATTTCATTGATGTTTGTTTCAATATTATGTAGGTTTTTTTCTAAAAATATTCCAAACTAAACACTGAACTACAGAATTAACGATGATTTTTAATAAATATTTTTAAAATTTTTAATAAATAGACATTTGACATAATTAGGACGTTCTTAAAGTATTGGACACAGTGTTGGATTTTACTGCAGCGATATTTACATTAATAGCATTAGTTACATTTCGAAGATTTAAATTAACTATTGCCCACCGTCATTGTTCACAATGCATACATATGTACATAGCAAATTTCTAACAAGGAATTCTTTTCCGTTTGGATATGATCACTGTTGTACAACATACATTGTTTTTGGAACATCTTTGGTTTGTTTTCAATAACGTATTTTCTATCAAGCAATCTGGCTGCCAAAAATAGAACAAGTCTTCTGTGTATATCATTCAAATTAGATTCGTATTTCGTTTGAACCTTGGCAAGACATTTTAACCCCAGTAGACCATACCAAACATTGTTAAGCATTTTAATTATTAACAAAAATGGTAAAAAACTTAAAGTTTCAATCCAAACAAGCCATGTTCTTAAAGCTGATCGACATTTTAAAAAACCGTATACCAGTTAATCTTGTTTATAATATGAAGAACACATTGCTAGAGTATTTTAATTTGTGTTCATTATACAATAGTATCACACAAGTATCAATGATTGGGGGGGATTCCTTACGGAAAAGTCAATAAAGATTTGCGTATGTCGTGTATTTTGTTAACAACAAGTAATGACAGTTAGTAGAAGAGCTATCTATCGTAAATTCTATGTAAAATATTAATCATTTTTGAACATTTTCTACATAAAACAATCTTCAAGCTAAAAAGAAAACACATACCAATAGCAAAAAATCTAAAGTAAACACACAAGAAATTTAAAAACACAAATTAAAGTGACCATAATATGATAAATAACTTAGATGTCATTATAGATATTTTATTCTCTTTGCAAGGACATGACGATTGTGCAATTATCTTCTTTTTTTTCAATCAAGCCACCAATAACTAATCCAAAGAAGTATTGAATAGGAAATTAAAGTAATAAATTATGATTAGTGATTCCTGTTCAACAAAACTAAATGAGCAGGAAAATATCATATATTTAAAATTAATTAACTGCAAAAGGATATTAATATCTAGTTCTGGGTATAAAATAAGGAAGTAAAGAACCGTGTGCAGTTTTAAAGCTTTAGCCATTTTGTTGACCAAATCGAATTTAACAGTTTAAAACTTATTATTGATACATGTACAACGTATGTTGAAACTAATTTAACAAAAAGCTTTCACAAGGAAACAATGAATTTTTATTCCGGTTGGATATGATCACTGTTGTACAACGTATAGATTTTAGAACATCTTTGTTTTGTTTTGAATAACGTATTTTCTATCTAGCAATCTGGCTGCCAAAAATAGAACAAGTCTTCTGTGTATACCATTAAGATTAGATTCGTACCTCGTTTGAACCTTGACAAGACATTTGAACTTCAGTAGCCCATACCAAACATTGTTAAGCATGTCAATTATTAACACAAGTTGGGAAATAGCTTAAAGTTTCAATCCAAACTAGTCATGTTCTTAAAGCTGATTGACATTTAAAAAATACCGTATACCAGTCAATCTTGTTTATAATATGAAGAACACACCGCTAGGGTATTTTAATTTGTGTTCATTATATAATAGTATCACACAAGTATCAATGATTGGGGGGATTCCTTAAGGAAAAGTCATTAAAGATTTGCGTGCATAGTGTATTTTGTAAACAAAAGTATTGGCAGTAAGTAGAAAAGCTTTTATTTTAAAACTCCATTAAAATATTAATCATTTTTAACATTTTCTATGAAAAGCAATCTTCAAGCTGAAAAGAAAACACATACCAATAGCAAAAAATCTAAATCAAAGTAAACACACATGAAATTTAAAAACACAAATTAAAGTGACCATAATTAAATAAACAACTTAGATGTCATTATAGATATTTTATTCTCTTTGCAAGTACATGTGCCATTAGTATTTTTTTCGATCAAGCCACCAATAACTGATCCAAAGAAGTATTGAATAGGACAGTAAAGTAACAAATTATGATTAGTTATTCCTTAGCAAAACTAAATGAGCAGGAAAATATCATATATTCAAAACTTATTAACTGCAAAATGATATTAATCTCTAGTTCTGGGTATACAATAAGGAAGTAAAGAACTGTGTGCATTTTCAAAAGCCTCAACCATTTTGTTGACAAAATCGAATTTAACAGTTTAAAACTCATTTATACATGTACAACGTATGTTGAAACTAATTTAACAAAAAGCTATGACAAGTTAATGAGATCTAAACAAGGGAATATAAACCGTCTGAGTATGAAATTACTTCGTTTTCAAAATAATGTAAAAACAAACACACATTTTGTTTATAAATCGGTTTGAATAAAATATAAAAATGTAATTAGTTTAAGGGTTACTAAAATGCTGTCTGATACACTCCGATTATATTGAAATGTATTCTGCATCTTCGGAAACTCATGGTCGGCGTAATCTGATCTACAATTTAATGTTTATCAATAGAGACTTTAAAGTAAGTAAAAATTATAAAATCGTTTCATAAGATAGTAAAACAAAGAGACTTAGAGGATGACAACTGTCACGGAAATACATGGTGTCTTATTCAATATCGTTAACATGTTTACAATGAGTTAAGAGTTTTGGTTGTGGTGATAAGGGCATTTACTTCAAGGTTGGATATTTGAATTATGTTTAAGGCAAACTAGGGGGAAAGCTTAATCGTAAATATTACCATCTACACCTTTCATTTAAATTTATTTTATAGTAATAGATTTATGAAAGAAAGAAAGAAAGTTAGATAGATGGATGCATGTGCGGATCTAGATGGGAGGCAAGGGGTGGCTATTCCCGACCCCCACCCCTGGAAAATGAAAATTTATTAAGTTTTCATAGTAAAAATATCGCAAATATGCATCGGACCCCCCTCCCCTGGCAAACACAATTATCCTGGAAAAATTTTCTGGATCCGTCCATGTGGATGGAGAGATAGATATATGGATAGATAGATAGATAGATAGATAGATAGATAGATAGATAGATAGATAGATAGATAGATAGATAGATAGATAGATAGATAGATAGAATATTTCGTTCACGACTAAGTTCACGATTATTATCGATATGACGCATTTCATAAAGTTAATGATACATATATTCAAAAAAAGATGCCTAAGAAATTATTATTATGACATGTGGTGATAACGAACAGAGTTCAAATTCAAAAGTCTAAAGGAAAATTACAAAACAGGAGCAGAGCGTACACGGACCTCTTAAAAGCAATAGAGGTATGATCAGGTGCCATGGAGGAGTGAGCATCCTCTGCTGACCGGTCACGCCCGCCTTGTGCTCTTTGTCGTAATTGGGAAAAACGGAAAAGTTCGTACACAATTAGATGATTAAGACGCATTCTAACAATTAGAATGAAAAACGTCAGTCAGCATACATGAAATAATTTTCCTATAATACCTAAACAAATGAAGTATTAAAAAAATGAATTATTAAATAAATTGCATTGGCATATTTTAGATGCGGTTTGTCCGGCTGGCTTTACCGGAAAATACTGTGATGATCAATGCAAACATCCAAACTATGGATACGGCTGCCAGCAGCAGTGCTTTTGTCCAAAGGTGCGTTGCAGTACCGTTACTGGCTGCCCAAAAAGAAAACCTGGTGAGTTTTTGAAGAAATATATTTTGATATAATAATGCAGTTTTCTATGTGTTTTTTTTTAATTTTGTATGCTATTTGGGACAATGTTGTCAATCAATTAAGTACAAAATAATGAATCTTTATTTTATTAGTGCAATTGCAATCACATACACCGTTACATTGAGTTTCCTTTAATTTTTTTAAGATAACGTACAAAAAACGCATAACTACATATACCATCTTAAATACATTAATAATATTGTCCACGAATGAATCCTTTCAACACAACGCTTATAAAACATTGATGTATCTAATAGAGGGACGATTCTAGTTATTTACATCTTGAATCGTTTACACGACTAGACATTTTCCATTTCCATGTTCTATTAAAGGTATGAATACATTTGGTTCTTTTCGTTTTTACCGACAGATAATATTCACCCATATCTGAAGACGAAATCAAGTTCTGCTCCAAAGGAGAAAACAACAATAAAAGGTAATGATTTCTTTGGCTTCAAACGACATCCATTCGCCATATATTTAATAAACATATTTTACCTAAATATAACAACATGTTACAACAAATAAAATTAATGGCACACATAATAAGAACAATGGTACATGTAATGTTATTTGTCTATGTATTACAGAAATACAGAGTGAACCATTGGTAAACAATAATTCAAAGATTACCGAAGGATTCACGTTGGAAATACAAATTAATTCACAACGAGAAAACGGGTCAATCCAAGGTATTCAATAACATGAAGCTGCATTAGTCGATTTCTTAGTGTGCTTTCAATTTCCATATATGAAAATAAATTAATCTGAAAGAATTGTTATGAAAATAGAATTGTTATAAAAATATAGATTTTATGCAAGCATATAATGTTTTTTATTAAATGCAACAAATTGTAGAGCTGTAATAAATACATTTGATAGTTAAAACAGAAATTTCAGAAGAGGCTGTCAATGAGCAGATAGAAAACACACTCTTTACACAACCATCACAGACGAGCAAAGTTACGTGGATTCACATAGCTATTATATCTGTTGGTGGCATGGTGGCAGTAATGGTGATTGCACATGTTGTGTTATCAATATTCCATTGTGCCAATGTAAATCACTGACCAAGACATCCGTGAGCCATTGTGTGAATATGTCCGATCTATACCTTATTCGTCGATCATTGTTCAACCAATGTTTCAATATCGTGTGTTTTCATATTTTGTCTGTTATTAGCTTGTATTAACAAAGTTTGTGTTCTTTGAAATGAACCGTGCAAGTTCTCATTATGCTCATTATGGTATGACGCTGTGAAGAAGAAACATGAAACACCGAGTACTGTAAAGAACACTATGCGTACACATTCCAGGTTTAACAATTGTAAAACATCAAAAGGTATTCATATAAAAATTGATTATCATCAAATTAAAATTAATAATTTGCCTAAGCGTTGTTCTGATCTTTTTACATTTATTCATTTTCAGAGAAATGAAAAAGTACGGGGTCCTTATTCAACAGATGAAAGTGGTCTTAATGTAGAATGCGTTAACTTTGATGGTTATGGCACCATTTCTACTGAAAAAAGCTTCATCTCTCTTTGTCAAGAAATAAATAGATTATTTGTTCTACTTCAAAACGACACTGGCCTCGGTCATTGTTGTACTGGGGTGAATAGGTTTACACCAGACTACCTGTGGTCAAATTAGCTTACTTGAAAGAGAGAGAGAGAGAGAGAGAGAGAGAGAGAGAGAGAGAGAGAATGATCTCGAAAGGCAAAACTACATTTCTGTACAATGTATTTATAAAATGTATAAAATGACATTCACTTAATTTATGGGTTTTTGTTCTTTTTTGGGGGGGGGGGGGGGGGGGGGGGGGTGGTTGTGGGTGATTTACTCCGGTGCGCGAACCTGATTAAATTCTTAGTAGACCTGTAAATATATTTTAAACATAAACAGGTGTAAATTTAAATGACCTGACTACCTGTATAACCAGTCACAAACAAAGTGGTTTTTCCAAGTCAGGAATAGAAATAGACTCGTTAAACAGGCGTGCTTATTAAGTAAAAAAAATATCAACCGAGACACATTATACTTTAGTTCAAATCTCATCGGTAGATATTATTAAAGCCCCTTTCACAATTGGCGCACGAGCAGAAGCGACAAAATATTCGTGCGACCAAAACAATTAGACATGGTTCGTAAACTATTGCGAAAATAATCGCATATTAAAAAGTACTCGTACGAAACTCGTATAATTCAGAGCGACCGTTGTGCGATATAAACGCATTGAATCGCGATACATCTTGCGTCTATATGCGACTGTTGTACAATGAAAGCAAGTGTTGTAAGATAATGCGATAGGATCTCACGAAAGACCAGATGATCGGACGATTGAACGTGCGCCAAAGCGATAGGACGAGCGGCGCTCGTCCGATCATGCGTTTCATCGTACGAATGCTCGTACGAGACAGAGGGGGTATATATACCGCCCGTTTCCGACGCTCTTCAGTAGTAATAATTGAACGCAAAAGAAGATACCGCCCAAGAAGATGACAAAAGCAGCAGCCAAAATCAAGGTCATTATGACCTGAAACAGATATGCTTAAACAGTGTATACTGTATAAAGGAACTATGCGCCCCCGTTTTATTTTTCGCTCATTTCGCTCTTTTTGTCAGTAAGCGGATCAAGACAAAGCGAATTCTAATGTCTCATATTATCTCTTTTTTTACCACAACATTGTTGGGGCGAATTCAAGACGAGGCAAAACCGTAAGTAGAAGCGAAAATATCAGGCGGCGAAAATAACCCTGTATCCATTAAATACTAGTGGCAAAGCATGGAAACTGAAACCGATAAATCTTGCAATGATAGTAAAACGTTGCAAGATTACATGAGTCACGTTGAGCAACAGTCTCATGGTCGCACAACACACGCTTAAACAGCTGCGATTTATCTTACAATTTTTAAAAATCGAGCATCGCCCTTGCGAGTACACAAAACGTTGTAAAACGTTCGTACTAATGTTCGTGCGTTGCTTTGCAATAATTTGGATCGCATTCGGTCGCGTCTGAATAGTGTGCATGTCCACTATTTTGAGGAGACTTGATGCAACCACAAAAACGCCTGCAACGAATGCAAGAGCTCTTGCAACGGATGCGATAGCTCGTGCGAAGCCAAAACATTCCGATCGCAAAGTGTTGTAAAGTGCTCGTGCGCCAATTGTGAAAGGGGCTTTAGTCATTTTGTTAGCTCTAAATAATTGTTAAACATATTCATATACACATTTTTACGCAAAACAATAAACCTAATTATAGAACTAAGGAAAACCGAAGAAGCAAAAGTGAACGAAGACACGATATACTATACAAACATGGAAAAGTCTACAATGACAACAAGAAGCGGGCGAAAAATAACAAGTTCCAAGCAAGAAGAGTCAACATCAACGGCAAGTGACGAAAAAAACACGCAAACAAAAACAAAACAGGTTAGAGTTAAACGTGGAAAAAATAAAGCAACCTTAAGAAACCATGATGCCTCTCCCTACGCCAAGATGATTGCCTGTGGTAAAAAAGGAAATAAAAGATCGGTGGCGGCAGAGAAGCACACGGACGAGCCAGAAAGTCCAGTTTATCTATACAGCCCACAACAGCTATTGATTGGTAATATTTTTTTATTGTTTTTTTAAACAATCATTTTGTGCCTATTGTAGTCCACATGCTAAGCTTCTTAACATTAGTATCTTCATATTCCATTGATTATCATCGCCTGTTACATATCATATCTCTCTCTCTCTCTCTCTCTCTCTCTCTCTCTCTCTCTCTCTGCCGAATTAATACTGTATAAGAGATAGCTAGGCTCTCGGTTTACCGGTTTTCCTGTTTATCCTTTACCGCAGTTACTGGACCTGGCACATGCACAGGTAAATACAATACAATAATGAACACCCACACAATGCTTGCCAGCCCACCTACAGCACCTCCGCCACCACCCAGCAACACCAGATGCATGGACGACAGCTGTTTTGATAGCCAGTATTTAGCTTAAAAAGTTTATTTATTTATTTATTATTAGTAAAATTAGACATTTATAGAGGCCCGATACAAGCATATTATGTAAAACAAATAAGATTTAGAATTTTACATTATTCATATATGAAATTATGAGATAAATATATTATTATTACTTTTTTTGGTAAAAATAAGGAACATTAGTTTAATATGCATCTATGCATACATTGTCTAATTTATACACAAAAGACACTATCGGAATTTAATTGTTGAAAAAAAAATAATAGTGCATTTTTGCGCAGAAATCAATAAAAGTGAACTTTTAAATCAGTCAAGGTGTTTCGTTTCTTTAACTCGGAATCTGATTAATAGTTGTGTTATGGTGTAGTAAATTTTGAATTTACCGTATGGCAATAAATACAAAATCTGCAACATGACAACTAGTTACCATGTCGTAAAGTTTGTATTCACTGCCCGTTGAGCTAAATATGACGTTGGTGATAAATGAGAATGTGCATTGAATTTCAAACCCTCGTCGTGCATGTGCGCGTACGCTTATTATTCAGCACGGTCCACCTTGCTCTCTGTTTGATACCATGCACTTCGATTTATAGTAAATTGCATTTACTGATATATTAATTGCGTGGACATTAAACCCACAACAATCAATTAAGTAAAGAAACATTATTCAGTTTTCATAATGTGTTTCAGTATTTATAAATTCATTACATGTGTTGTATTTTTGTTCCTTGTGTTTATAAATTTTTCATTCTCCTGTTGATAGGTATTTTACCTAAATGCTGTTTAGCTACTTTTAAAAAAGTAAATGAGATAAAATTACTGTGTGTATGCAATCTTAGTTTTCCGAGTATATGTAATTTCTGTTTCTATTAGTCGAATGAATCAAATTGCACTTACCACTACTTGAATTATATCAACTTGAAGTTTGCAGTTATATATTTGATTAGTACCTTTCTTGGTTGGAAAAATTAATTTAATATTCAAGAAAATAAATTTTGAATAGGCAACTGAATTAATTCGTTGGGGTGTTTTTGCCCCCCCCCCCCCACCTCAATTTACGAATGCGTTGTCATTACCGGCTGAAATAGTCCTTAATTTAAATATTATCCAGAGATATATAATATGTGAGCAATGAAATGGGTTTAATATATCATTGTTTTAAATATATGTATGGCATTATTGAGTTGTATTCGCCTTTAGATATGTTCTTAAAATGAATATGAGAATAGATCAACCAGCTTGAAAAAGACTGTTTACTTGTATATTAACCTATGTAAACAAAAACAGGGAACGAACCTTGCTTACATGACAAAGAATTGTGAGCCCTGTAACTTGTTTATAGTTCTTCGACTGACTGACTGACTCAAGAAAGGGTACCCTATTCTCTTGCACGAGATATTTTTTTCTGTGTTTATGGATGTAAATTGAAGTCATATTTTCATTGAAAAATATATGCATTTTTTATACAATTAATTTTGGACTCCTTCCCTACTTCTTCAAAGATTTCAATTCATACTTATAGAACTCTAAAAATCATTGGAACTAGCATATATATTTCTGTCACGTTCAACACAGGTTGTTTTGAATTGACATTTTTTCCCGATGAAAATATAACGTCAATGTGAGTTCTAAGTATAGACTTGTGTACCCCATTTTTAGGCTAAGTTTCTTCATTAATTAATGAGGAAGATTCAACCTTTTTCTCAGCAAATGCTTGTAGAAAGGACACCAATGAACACCTATATATATTTTTTTTAATCTTCAAAATAGGTCTGGATCTGCGCAGTTTTACACCAGTTCTAAGTGATTAAAAAAGAAATTGTTCTGTCCTTTTTTGCGTAATCTGCATACAGAACAACATGTTTTATTGCTTATCCATTTGCTCACAACCGTTTTAGCCAGTTTTAGGGTGAAACTAGCTAGTTCAAAAAATGTTAACATTTTTATTCTCAAATGCACAAGATGACCACAACCCCCCACCCTTCATTAGGAAGTGTTAAAACAAACTGAAAATTTTTCAAAAGTCTTCTCAGGAACTATTTAGCCAGAAAAGCTGAAACTTACATGGAAGCATCCTTAGCTAGCGTTAATTCAAATTTGTGAAAATCATGACAACCGGGGGTGAGATGGGCCACAATGGGGAGGGTCAAATTTTTACATAGGAATATATAGAGTAAATATTTTAAAAATATTCTTCTCAGAAAGTAATCAGCCAGGAAAACTGAAACGTGGAAGCATTCTCAGCTAGTTTAGATTCAAAGTTTTGAAAATCATGACTCCCGGGGGTAGGGTTGGACAACAATGAGTGGGGGTCGAATTTTAACATAGGAATATATAGAGTATATCTTTAAAAATCTGCTACTCGAAAACCAATCAGCAAGAAAATTTGAAACTTTAATGGTGGAAGCATTCTCAGCTAGTATAGATTCATAATTGTGAAAACCATGATCACCGGGAATAAGGTAACGCCGCAATGTGTGGGTGAATTTGTACATAGGAATATATAGAGAAATATATTTAAAGACCGACTGGCCAGAAAAGCTTACTCAAATAGGGATTGGGTTGTTCAAATCATGATCCCGGCGGGTAGGATTGGGTCACAACGGGGGGGGGGGGGGGGCAAATTTTATCATAAGGATAAAGAGAACAAATTCTTTAAAAATCTTAAAATAACTTTAGTGAAAGCAACCTGAAGTAGTGTAGATTCGAATTGTGAAGAGAAGGGTGGGACCACATTGGGGATCCAATTTTACAAATGAAAACATTTAAATTTATGAAAACTGAAATATTATAATATATGGCTATACTTATATGCACGCATTTTGACAAATTGCTGATTCTTTAAAATTGCTTAGACTTTGGCCCCTGGACGATTTTTTGGCCTCACAAGTTGTTCAGAGTTTGATGTAGGTTAATATCCCAAATATAAAAAAAATGTTTAGGATCTTTTTGAGAACTGAAATGCTCCACATCTGATATGACTATAAAATCATTTTGTGAGAAAGGGATTTGATTATAGGGATATAAATACAGTATCGATCAGACCCAACCTAACACCAGAGTAAACCCGAACTATACCCCGGGTTTACTTTGGGTTTACTCTGGGTTTACTTTTTGAAAATTTGGGTCCACTCGGGGTTTTCTTTGTGTTTATTCGGGGTTAACTTTGGGTTTACCTGGAAATTGCTTTTGAGGTCAACTGTACACACTGAAGTTTGAAGCAGACCCTTCTTTTATCTTACTATCCTACTGACTGTAATTCCTGCCGCGCCAGCCAGTGGCACATCTTATCCGGAAATATTACTTCCACCTATGTTTTACTGTATACTAGCATGCTCTGTTCTCTTCCGGTCTTCATAATAAATGCGCGGTTTCTCCAACCACGTTCACGAGTGTTGTGATTTACTTATCCATATTGGCGTGGTGGCAGCGTTATTCCTACCCACGACCCCAAGAAGTGGTTATTCCATACGTCACACCGTAACGTATTTGTTACCGAGGACACTCGTGAGTGGTAAACTGCATTTTTAACTGTTTATCGTGTTTGTGATTATCATGGCGAGCACACCTCGTGCACCGAAACAATGGTGTTTAACAAAAAATGAGACTGTCACGTCATTCGAAAACTGGAGGCAAAACTTGATGTACACTCTTTCACTAGACAAAAATTTTGCCCCATTTCTTGTCGCCGATACCTGGTGGGAAAAGAAAACAAAGACCACACCATACCGAGGGTTCTCAGACGACGACGAAAACATACCGGAGGCAAACCGGCTCACCAAGGAGCAAAAGGTGAATGTATTAGAACTATTGCTAGGACAGATTGCAAACTATTGCCCAACCATCTCTCGCAATACCATAGTGAAAAATTCTACATCTATTGACCAAATCTGGCAAACAATCAGATTACACTATGGATTCCAGACAACGGGGGCCCATTTCATAGACTTTGATTGCATTCGTTTCGACCCAACTGAGAGACCCGAAGACCTATTTCAAAGACTCACAGCCTTTGTGGAAGACAACCTTCTGCGGAAAAATATGGGGATAACACATCATAACGAAACAATAGAAGAGGATGAAGAACTCTGCCCGTCCTTGGAAAATGTTATCGTGTTAACATGGCTAAGACTTCTCCATCCAGGTCTCTCCAAGCTCGTCAAGCAAAGGTATGGGATGGAATTGCGCGCAAGAACTCTTGCTTCAATAAAACCTGAAATCTCGCAGGCGCTAGAGTCACTTCTGGAAGAACTTCGAACAAGTGAGGATGCGAAGTCCATGAGAATATTAACCAACAGATTCCAGAAGCCTCAACCCACATCTACCGGCGCATACATGCAAAACTCATCAAGACCCAAGGTGAAATCGTGCCCACTTATGTAAAACAGCAAACCGTCCCGACAGGCACTACCTTAGCAAATGCCCTTTCTTACCATCACAAGACCGCAATTTTATAGCAAAAGCTCGCGCCATATCTGACATATTTGAGCAAGAAGAACACACCATATATGAAGCTACCGACAGTGACGAAAATCATCAACCTATTGCTACCAGTCGCATTCAGGTGAGGCAGTCCCCATACTTTGACGTATACCTGGGACATCATCCCGTCAGATTAACCATAGACAGTGCAGCGACTGGAAATATGATACGCGCTTCAACAGCCACCTACCTCAACGCTGAAATTACTCGCAGCTCTCAGTCTGCTCACCAAGCTGATGGTTCATCCCCCCTTAAAGTGATTGGCGAAACAAGACTCACCTTCGTTCGAGACAACCATAAGCTATATTTCGAAGGACTAGTTGTCGAAAACCTTGACAGTGAAGTGCTAGCCGGCATACCGTTCATGGAAAACAATGACATAGCTATCCGCCCCTCCCGATGTCTGGTACTTATTGGGAACGATTCCGTATACCAATACCAGTTTTCAGACACTGAGATGCAGAGACATGCTGTACGCAGAACACACATTGTTCGTGCTCCTTCAGAGTCCACAACTCTTTGGCCCGGTGAATTCGTGGAGGTTGAATTGCCATCAGAGATGGCACACTCTGATTCTACATTTGCTGTGGAACCGCACCCATGTAGCAGTGAACCGTGGGCCGATATATGGCCTACTCCGTCTCTTCTTCAAAGTGTTGCAGGGAAATTACGCATACCAAATCTCACTAATGCTCCACGACACCTCAAACGCAATGAACACTTCTGCAAAGTCAGAATAACACATCTACAAGAAAAACCTACGGCGTCAAACGCATATACATCTAAGTCACCAGTCACCATGTCCCATAGCCGCCATTCTGATCTTGTCCAAGTGGATCCAGACAACATGCTCTGTGACAACCAAAAAGCTGCGTTCAGGAACCTTCTCATCAAGTTTGACGATGTTTTCAACCCCAACTTCAAAGGCTACAATGGTGCAGTCGGACCCCTTGAGGCTAAAGTGAACATGGGTCCTGTACAACCACCCCAACGGAAAGGACGAGTACCTCAGTACTCAAAGAACCAACTCGACACCCTTCAACAAAAATTTGACGAGCTCGAAAATATTGGAGTGTTTAAACGTCCTGAAGACGTAGGGATAACTGTGGAATACGTCAATCCTTCGTTTTTGATTAAGAAACCAAACGGCAGTTTCCGTCTAGTGACCGCCTTTGCCGATGTAGGACGGTACAGTAAACCACAACCGTCCCTGATGCCTGATATAGACTCAACACTAAGACAGATAGCCCAGTGGAAGTTTATCGTCATCACAGATCTGACTAAGTCGTTCTATCAGATCCCATTAGCCAGGGAGTCCATGAAATATTGCGGTGTTGCCACTCCTTTCCGTGGAGTAAGAGTGTATGCAAGATCTGCCATGGGAATGCCAGGCTCCGAAACAGCATTAGAGGAGCTTACCTGCAGGGTTCTTGGCCATCTCGTTCAAGAAGGAATTGTGGCTAAAATTGCTGACGACCTTTACTGTGGTGAAAACACACCAGAACAGCTCATCCACAACTGGGAAAGAGTACTAGATGCCCTTCAGAAAAGCAGTCTCAACCTACCCGCATCTAAGACCATAATCGCACCATCACAGGCAACAATTCTGGGTTGGACATGGCAGCTTGGCACAATTCGCGCAAACAAGCATCGCATTTCCACACTTTCAAGCTGCGACCCACCACAAACAGTTACTGCCCTTCGCTCATTTATCGGCGCCTACAAAGTTCTATCTCGAGTCGTACAAGGTACATCACAGCTCCTAGCACCTCTCGATGATGTTGTAGCCGGAAACGACCCAAAGGATATTATCGTGTGGAACGATGAGCTGCTTGCAGCCTTTCAAAAGGCACAGGAGGCATTAACCACAAACAAAGCCATCACCTTGCCTAGACCAAGTGATCAATTGTGGATTGTTACAGACGGCGCCTTGAGAAAATATGGACTCGGTGGCACTCTATATGTGGAAAGGAATCGTAAACCAATCCTAGCAGGATTTTTTAGTGCAAAACTCCGCCCAAACCAGCGACAGTGGTTACCATGTGAAATTGAAGCCTTGTCAATCGCTGCAGCTATCAAGCACTACAGCCCTTACTTAATACAATCCACCTTACCTGCCTGTATACTAACAGACAGCAAGCCTTGTGTTCAGGCATATGAAAAGCTGTGTAGAGGAGAATTTTCAGCCAGCCCTAGGGTCTCTACATTCTTGTCAACAGCAAGTCGCTTTCAGGTCTCCATCAGACACATTTCTGGTCAAGCCATTCTACCCTCTGACTTTGCCAGCCGAAACGCCCCAGATTGCGACGACCCAACCTGTCAGATCTGTACCTTCATAAACCAACAGGAGGACTCTGTTGTGCGGCACATCACCACCAAACCATCTTAGACGGAACATCCAAACTCCCCTTCACAAGCAGGGCGGCATGGCTCTCTACCCAATCTGAGTGCTCCGATCTTCGACGTACAGCCGCTCATTTGCGCCAGGGTACTCGCCCGTCAAAAAAACTGACAAATGTGCGAGACGTTAAAAGATACCTTAACGTAGCCTCAATCTCAAAGGATGGTTTGCTAGTAGTTAAAAGTAACATCCCATTTGCACCATCTAGAGAATGCATTATTATCCCCAGACAAGTTTTGGATGGATTACTAACCTCTCTGCCTATAAAGCTCGACCATCCTTCTGGCCACCAGCTGAAATCAGTAGTCAGTCGGTTTTTCTATGCATTAGACTTGGACAAAGCCATCGAGTCAGTCACAAATACATGTCATCAATGTGCCTCGTTACAGAAGATGCCAAAATTCTGTGAGAAACAAAGCTCCTCCGAGCCCCCGGAAACCGTCGGCTCTTCCTACGCTGCGGACGTGATGAGGCGCTGAAAGGCAAATTATTTTGGTCTTACGTGAGTGTGTAACCTCGTATACTTTCACCAAGTTGTTAGAGTCTGAACGCACCCAGGAACTTCGTGACGCTATCATTCAGCTATTAGCAGAAGTTCATCCCCTTGATGGTCCGTTCGCCATCATTAGAACTGATCCGGCCCCTAGATTCAAGGCCTTAGTAAACGACGAGCTCTTGACACGACACCGTATCGCAATTGAGCTTGGTCGCCCAAAGAATGTGAACAAGAATCCGGTCGCGGAGAGGGCAATCCTGAAACTTGAAGTGGAGATACTCCGGTTTGACCCAGATAACAAAGTAGTCTCGCATCTCTCCCTCGCCCTCATTACAGCTAGACTCAACACACGCATCAGGAACCGAGGACTGTCAGCCCGTGAAATGTGGTCACAGAGAGATCAGTTTTTGAACACTCAAATACCAATTATAGACCAAGACCTCATATTAGCACAGCATGAGCTACGACAGAGGAATCACTCTTACAGTGAACGTGCGAAGTACCCATGCAAAACGATTCCCCCTGAACCAGAACTGTGCATGGGAGATATTGTATACCTTCGGTGTGATCTAAACAAGTCCAGAGACAGATACCTAGTTGTTAGCATCGACTATCCATGGTGCAACATACGTCGATTTGCTGGCCAACAATTTCGCCAAAGTTCTTACCGTGTAAAGATCTCTGACTGTTTCAAAGTACCCGTCATCAGCAACCCAGCACTGCTAGCCGATAAATCTGACGAATCATCTGATGAAGAACCCGAAAAATTATCAACCAGTACTAGTCTCCCTGCTTTACCGGGTATCCCGAAAGAAATATCCAGCATCCCTAAGCCAAACATTAGCGTTGAACCTTCAAGTGCGGTAGATATCAACAACCCTCCCGAGCCTCCTGATATCCAACCTAATCCGCTTCCTGAAACGAATTCGGTCAATGAAGACATAATATGTCCACCTAATGCGCCTACCAGACCACAGCGCCAACGCACAGTGCCCAAGAAGTTTTCTGACTTTGTAATGTACTGAATTAGTTTGTTTGTGTTAAACATAGGGGCAGAATAATCCCCTACACCTGAGGGCAGTCTACCCGCTGATGGTGTATTTTGTTACTCCGTGTTACAGTAATTTGCAATGTTTTCTTTAAAAAAAAAAAAAAAAGAGAGAGAGAGAGAAAAAGGAAAAAATGGTAGCGCCAGCCAGTGGCACATCTTATCCGGAAATATTACTTCCACCTATGTTTTACTGTATACTAGCATGCTCTGTTCTCTTCCGGTCTTCATAATAAATGCGCGGTTTCTCCAACCACGTTCACGAGTGTTGTGATTTATTTATCCATATTGGCGCCGCTTGTATATTCCGAATACAAAGTTACCGTCTGCTTTCAGGCGTATAGTTCTGACTAGGTTGACTCCCTGTGTGCACTCTAGGTTTACTTTGGGTTTACTATGGGTTTACCTTAGGTCCACTCTAGTAAACCCTGAGTAAACCCAGAGTAAACCAGAATAAAAGCATTGTATTCTCTAAGTGCAAATGCCTGTACTGAGTCTGAAGGAAATGTTCATTCTGTTTTATGTACTCGTAAATGTGATGATTCTTATCTTGGCTCGCAGTGTAAGGTTATGTCACATCATTACATCGAGATGACTTGTTACATTCGTTCTAAAAAAAAAATGTTTTCATGATACTTTATGGTATATTTTATTTTGTATAAGACATTCTCCAGGGGGATTTTATGGATTAAAATGTGACAGAAAGTGTCCGTATCCCAATTACGCTAAACATTGTTCCCAGACATGTGACTGTTCCGAACAAAAATGCAACAATATAATCGGCTGTCTATCTCAAGTAAGTTTTGTTGTTTGGTAGAAAACTATTTTAGTCATATTGCAAATTTGTGAAATATTGATTAGTTTAAACAATTCAAGCATGTTTATACTTCCAGTTATGATATTGCAAACATTATGTAAATGTCATAATCACTATTCTTTATAATATATAAAAACTTTATCTTGAGAAATTTAAACAAAACATTGTATGAACCAGTTATGGGTAAACCCCGAAGAGCATGGACATTGCATCTTTTAAAATACTAGTTATGTATTAAATTCTATAAACATACATTATATCTTGACGGCCTATTTTCTTTCAGCTAGAAACCACGATTCCAGCCCCCACGTCATCAAACAGTTAACCCAACACTCAAGATAGCATCGTAGAAGCGTATACAATTTATACTCAAAGTTTGGCACCGAAAGACACTAAACTGATAGGTACAAAATAACTGGTACTTGTGCTTGAATATTTCAAATGTTGGTTTTCATATTAATAGAATTGGTCGATTTGGCATGCACTTGAGTCATATAAAGTTTTGAAAAAAAGCTTACTTTATATATCGGTATGAATAACGTTCATATTGAGATAATGTATGTTACTTTCTACAATTTTGTGTCGGATTGGAATGACGTCCATAAAAGGCAAGACGAAGCGTTTAATTTTGTTTTGTTTACACATTTGTGTAAATGAAAATATATTAAGAAAGGAATGTAATGTAGATGACGTTGCGTACTCCATCTTGCCATCCAATTTTGTCATTTGCCGTCTAAAAAGTTTTAGTCGGGAATCATGAGACACGCTATATCCATTGACGTTGCGTCATATCAGTCCGAGACAGAACAACTCATTTGTATTCTCCAGTTTATTTGTTGTTTAAAAATGTGACTTTTATGATGGTTATAAATTTTGAAAGCCTTTTATTTACCGATTTTACTCTATATACCCGAAAGAACAGTTATTAATTTCGACAGAGGAATTCGAACTGTACAGGCTTCTAATTACATTAATTTCATTTTGCATAAAAAATCGAAAAAAAAAAAAGGAATACAGAAGGAATACAGAAACCATACCTATTAAAGAAATTCATTTTGTGGCATGAATGATCACAATATTTAATTAATGTTGCACAGAAACGTAGTACACACAGTACGTATACGCTGCCTAGCTTCATGTGTACATCGCATGACGGTAGAGTACAACGGACAATGTTCTATTAACGATAAGTGAGCCATGATTTAAGTGCCCTAAAATGTTCATGTGAATGAAATACCTTAATGGGGTGGACAATGAAAAATGTTCTATTAAAGCAATATAGTGACAAGCGTGACAAAAAAAAAAGAAAGCTGAGATATTGCGGTATTCAGCAGTAGAAAATGCGTATTTGATATGGCTTCATGTCAGCTTAGAATAACATAAAATTGTATAAGTGTTAGTAAACCATCGGAAGTCTAAGAAATATTGAATTGTTTAATTTTTAGTGTCATTTATATTTTCCGTTTGATGTTTATTTTATAACTGATATTAATTTCCTTTTAAGATGAAACTGTAACAGTCACCGACGAAACTATCGCCCCTACAGTAGCACATCGATGGAGCCAGGGTGATTGGGTGACAAGGAGCATCTATGGAACCGGCATGCTGATAATTATCTTGGTTTTGTTTCATATCAGCATTTCCGTTTTGCGTTGTATGAAAGTAAAAGTACACTTGAAGACATGCAACCCTCTACAACGTAAATGTTGATTGAGAGAGAGAGAGAGAGAGAGAGAGAGAGAGAGAGAGAGAGAGAGGGAGAGAATAATTATTTAGTTGATTATGGATTGGCGTGAGATTATCAAACACATCATATTTAAAAATGGGTTTGCTATTTTTTACACATAATAAAAATTACTTACAAATTATAATTCACACATTAAACCTAGTGATGATTATAAAAAAATACCGAATCTTAATTTCTTTTTACAAAAGAATGTAAAATAGAACAAGATACATGTAGGTCTTCTGTATCTTAAATCTGTTGCAACATTGTCAATACTTCCTACTAGTAGATATGCGTATAATGCCCCCCCCCCCCCACTCCCCACTTTCAACGATGTTTGGTGCAGTCAGTGTCTCCAATAAATAAAAATGCTCTCATTTTTACATAATACACACATTTGAAGAACATTTTGTTTTATATATGAATAAAAATGGTGATGAGATGGAGTATAATCTAAATCTGTTTTCCTACCTAGCCTCTGCGGTTACGAATAGTTTTGAAATAAGCTTGTTTCATTGTTAATGTAATAAGTCAAAGCCTTCTTGTTCCTCGGATAAATAAAAAAAACTAAGGTTTTTTTTTTTATTCAATTGTAAAGTATGCCTGTCTCAACCCAACCCCTCCCCGCCCTTATTTAATTCTAATATCAACAACCGCAACCGCTAAAAACTGATTATGAGTTATCTGCCTTATTCTGCACCGATAACTGAAAACTTATTAATAACTTATTAATAAGTTGGCCACTGTGACAGCTACATCTGTTCTTTATATAACTCAGCAAAGGAAAGCAAAGGAAAGCCACGATAGCTATAATCAGAGAATTCTCACAGAAATGCAAAGTGGAAAACTTTAAAAGGGAATTGCTTGTAACATATGGAATGTTTACAGAAAATTATGTACATTATTTAAAAATATATCCTTTAATACAAGCTTATAATATATATACGCCCATACAAATTCAGAAAAAAATACAATGTGATGTAAATTATCTTTTATCTATTCCAGAACTCTTGTTATTAGAATCAATTCACTTTTCAAACCTAAATTTACAAAACAGGAAAGGTTTTTTTCACTCGATTCGCGACTTTTACAACACTTTACCACACTTCCTCGTTTTGACATAATTGAATGTATCAATCAATGTGAAAACAAACAACTTTTTAGAATATTTATTTTTGAAAATGGTTCGTGTCACGTTTGTCGGATAATTATACATACACACAGAGATACTTCTAACGGCCTCAGTACATGTATTAGTTTTGTTTTAAATGTTTCTGTTGTAAAAAAAAAAAACAACAACAACAACATAAATGACAATGTATGTACAAAGAATATTAACTGCATTTAATTTCTGAATATTTTGAATTCTTTAACTCTGAACAGTTCAGAGTTGAAGAATTCAAAATAATCAGAAACGAGTGATAAATACACAATGTCAGTTATTTACTATCCATTACATGTTGTCACCTGTGAATTACATATAGAAAGTTCTATCTGATTTCTGTAAAATTTTGGGAAGGTGATGTTATAAGTTCAGAGATCAAAAACTGTCTTAATGTGAGGTTTTTGAATTGTAGATTATTGCATAAATCAGTAGTTTGTGTTTCTAATTTTAAAAATTGCATTATTTTGTTTAAATCAACGGGAAAGTGCCTAAATCTCTAATTTTTCACATGGACATTGAACACGGAGGTAGGAGGTAGTATGTAAATCAAGAGATTTAACATGGACATAGCACATTTAATATGGAAATAGAACATTACAAATTGATAAAAATAGCTAAATGTGTTTTAAGTTCTAAGAAAAATCATTACTCATGTGACCACTAGTAAACAGTTTGATTGGTCAATTAAGGGAGTTAGAACATGTTGTATTTATGCATTTTTATTTAATGAAGATGAAACAAAGTATTACTGTTAATAGTTTCTGTATTCATGAAACAATTTTAAATATCATTATGACATCATAAGTAGATAGATCTCCTTCAGCCGATTCTAACGAAACGCATAACTCATGTTTTTTGTAAATTTGGCACTTTGAACATTATAACTCTCAGGTGACGATGTATCTGTTTTTCTCAGTTCATTTTTGATTTTAATTTTTATTATCATGTTTTAATAAGATAAGACAATTTCTTTGCTATATGGTCAATTGCTTATCATATGTCTTACTGTTCCTATCCATCAATAGTATCCAACATGCATATATCCACACTCTTTTCAGCAAAAGACGAAAGCAGTGACCATCATGTTACAGTGAAAGATGGTTAAATAAACCATACGGGACAATATAAACTGACATATCACTGTGTGACACAAGGCAAAAATAACAAACAATATATATATATATATATATTACATAGTTTGAGATTTGTTTACATAACAGACCTCCAGAATGAAATAATAATTTAAGTGTCTGTTAGATAATTTCCTTGTACACTATATGATTGAGGATAAAATCATCAATACTTTTATGACTCGTCCTATCTCTAACTGTACTATATTTTCTGACATGTCTACTCATGAACCTTGTATCATCCAAATTTAGAATGCTACATTGAGGTTTCATGTAGCGACTTCCCTCTTTAAAAAAGCGTACCTTGTTATGCGTGTTATGTCTTTTGCAGAAGAGGATAACCAAACATGATATTACATGGAGTTTTCCATGAAGTACCAAGTGTTGTCTTTTCTTTTCTACAAGTAGTTCTGTATCATTGTTTGTTGGTGGCTGCAAGTAACAGTAACTGTGAAGGGTAGCTATATCGCTTTGCACAACAGAAGTTATCAGAGTTAACAGAATTATATCGAATTCAATCACACAAGACAGTTTTACATTTTAATAATGTTAAATAATGTGTTTGCATTGTAGGAAATCTCATGGATGTTGTGAAGGATATACATTTAATGCTACTTTGGATACATGTGTAGGCAAGTATCATTAACTATAATATGAAGTGTTTGACTGCAGACAAAATTAAATGTCAAATTTTTATATGGTAGTGATCTATGTTTTGCTTCACTTTAATAAATTTCTTTTAAAAATACATATCACTTACGCAATGAATTTTGCTTATAAGAAACAGATTTGAATAATTTTTTTTTACCTGTACTTCTGATGAGCTTGCCTTAAAATATATTTGTTTCAAATG
Organism: Magallana hongkongensis; assembly: GCA_016163765.1. Classification (NCBI taxonomy): domain Eukaryota; kingdom Metazoa; phylum Mollusca; class Bivalvia; order Ostreida; family Ostreidae; genus Magallana; species Magallana hongkongensis. The sequence continues at coordinate 16,598,056 of WFKH01011925.1, read as the reverse complement.
TACTATGGAATTAGAAAATGTTTTAATTTGTAGAATGCGCTATTGGATTCTATGCCACTAGTTGTTCTGTACCGTGTCCATATCCAACCTATGGACGAGACTGTCAAAACATTTGTAACTGCACAAAATATCTGTGTGATTATGTTCAGGGCTGCCTTAAAGAATTCGGTAATGTTTAGAAGCTGAATAAGTGAATTATTTTTCAATGTATTAAAACTTGGTCTCATAAACGTGGAATTTTTAAAATCCATGGATTTGATTGATAACCTTAGTCATACCCAATTCCCCCGAGAAATTATGAATTTATTTCCATTCAAGCAAGGTCGTATTATGATGTATTGTCATTTTAATTAACGTGAAGTTTAAAACAAAATGAAAATCAATGACAAACGGTTCAAGCTCTACTGAATGATAGTATTATAACCGTAATATTTATGCTTCAGAATCTTTTATTTTAATACATTCTTGTCAATATGAATTTGAACGAATGCTGAATTTACGTGTATTCAGCATTCATTTATTTGTAAACAGCATTCATTCATTTAAATTATGAAAACTATTAAAACAATGTCCTAAACAAGGTATAACAACTTAAAATTACACAATTTTCGAAAATAATTAGATCATCGCAGAAAAGTGCCCAACAAAACACAAATAGTAAATCATTTCAAAAATTCAACACATCAAGTATCATCATAGATGTAGTTCACATCATTCAACAAATTCAAACAAGTTCATAGAAATTCAAAACTTCATTTAAGCATTGAATGCTTATTTGTGGATGCCGTCGGTCCTGTAACACACCAAGCGGTGCAGACAAACATCGTCACAAATAATTCATGTTATCTCAAAACTGACATATAAAATTAGGCATTAAGTAAAACATAAAATTTCTATATCTGGAAATACCCCTTTGTGGACCTCAGTGACGCCTTCATGGTTAAAATTTGCGTTGTTTTTCGAGGACTAGGGGTGAAGCTGATCTTTTTCATCCTTTTTTTTTGTTCAAATAGTCTTCAGCAGCTGACTGTTTCGATCTCTTACTTATTTGACTGTCTTCTCGACCTCTTTTTGAATTTGCATTACATATTTTATTTTTTTTTTACCATTTTTCTTTATCTCTTTACTCAATGAATCTCATAATTACTCCTTCATAATGAGTATCATTCTTCTGTTCTTTTTTATAAAAAGATGTAAACATAACGTTTGTAATATTTCAGCTTATTTATTTAATTGTCGAACAAATATTTATGCTTGAAAACTGACAGATCAGTCATTGATCGAGATACACCATCCTGACAATTCTTTGTTATATAAAGTTAACGCTTTTTTTATCTTAAAAATTTTAGAAAACGGAACTGCCGTGATTTCGTCGAAAATTGCGCAGAAAAAGCAGGAAGTTTCTGCAAACACCGCGATGACGTCAGCTCTGATTGGATTGGTCTCTCTCTCGGTGCTGGTGTTGATAGCATACGCCATACAGAAGCGTTATGGTGGAAGCGACAAACCTATGCTGGACATTATAGTAATGGGTCAGCGTGGAAATCCAGACAAGTGCAACAATCTTTAGTGGAACTATTTATACGTGGATCAAGCAATATATTAATTGTACTCTAACATTACGTACTTTCATATTAACATATGGGTCGCGGTGGTTGCAACACCCCTACCTCTTGATTTGATTGATTGAGAGAGAGAGAGAGAGAGAGAGAGAGAGAGAGAGAGAGAGAGAGAGAGAGAGAGAGAGAAATATTTCATCCTATTTGGTTTCACAGTATTCGGTTAATCGAAGTGTTCAAAGTTCGAAATCATATGTATACACAAATAAATTGTATTACGAGAAACATTTACTTAATGCGTGGTAAACAGAGATGTTTCAATATTACAGTTAAGTGTAAGTATAGGACTAGCAGATGTGTGTATCCTGTTATCTTTCCTAATATATACTTCATTTTATAAATATTTTTCATAATTTTATTTTTTTGTGAATATACAAGTAACCAGACTATTTTTTAAAAGGAAGTGTATCATGCAGGACATGTACTGTGTCTATGGTATTGGTGCATTTGTACACTGATCTTATGAATAAAAAAAAATATATCTAAGTATATGCCTTTTTATTGCATCATTTTAATTTTCAAGACGTCTTCTTTTTCTTATAAAAAGAAATTATAGATACATTGAAATACAAAACCTGTCTTTAAAAAAAACAAAACAATTAACATGAAATACTCTATCTCCGAACATATCAAACATTAAATTTCATTTTCATATTAGATGTGGTACAATTCACAAATATTTATTTCATGAATAATTTTGGAAATCATGATATGTGTGCACAAAACGACCACTCGAGTTGTCAAAATTACGTACAGAATTTGATGACGAAAGCAAACCCGCGACCTATTGATATTTAATTTAGTTTAAATATGCCCATATGCTAGCCATCTACCCGGCCATCTTTGTTGGTGATGCCTTTGAAAATCTTGATTTTGTAATGTGTAAATTATTTCCCCGTCCTGTTATTTTTTTGAATAAAAAAAAACCCTCTTAATGTATATTGTTCTGTGTTATCAAAGTTATCAAGCACCCATCAACATATATATATATATATCTGCGTTGAGACACAACGCGAATTGTTACACATTGCATTGTAATTTTATTCAAGTTTACAAAAGAAGATCAGGTCATTTTTTTATTCATGGTTTAATTTTAAATTGCAGCATAATTGCTTTTATTTGTTCAGTAGCATGACCTTTTCCTGTTTCAATAGACTCTCAAGGGGAAGGCGATCGATTTCGTAATTAAGCAATATCATGTGTAAATTTAAAGTTGAAACAGAAATTGTTGCAGTTTAAGTATATCGAAATGAGCTTTTACTGTCTAAATAGGAGTAATATGTAAACAGAAGCATTTGTAATTCAAGTTTCAAAGTTTATACTCATTAGAACTGATAAAAGGTGCGGAACAGTAGGTGTCGAGTTGGCTAGGTGTCGAATTGACCGGTGTACCCTTGTAAATAGAGGGAAAAACAACATGGAGGACGATGCTGCGAACAATCGTGAAAGTAAAGCATCATTCGAGGATTGTAGCCCTGATACATCTTCAACTTCAGTTCCACAGATGAAAAGAAGTCACTCTGACACTGGGACTGAGTCCTCTTCAAGTTCAAAAGTCAAGAAGCGATGTAAACAAGTCCATTTTGCTGAGCCGTCTGAAAGTTCTTCTGATAGCCCACTGCTTCTACAAAATGTCCCTAGCTCCACATCTAGATGGACAGAAGACGTATTGTCACGTCTAAGAATTCAGGTGACACAGAATTTTCCAGATATGCATAACGTGTTTCTGCAAGGCTGTTTGCATTTAGTTCCCGACACACAGAAATGTGCAGAAATAATAGATTTATTTATGTCAAAAGACGACAATGTGTATGAGTGCTATAAACATGTGCTTCAAAATGTTTTTAGTTTGCACTGTGACGATATTTCAACAGTTAATTTAGATGACATCAAAGAAATGGAAAGAGCTTTGGCAGATCCTTGGTGGATTAAAGCATTTACTGATCAATTCCAGAACAGGAAATTCTGCAGAAGGTGGGTATGATGTAGATAGAATGTTCTATCGTTAAAATGAACGATTTGGCCATCATTAGAAATATTTTTGTTTGATGTACTCTGACCCACTTTTTCAAAAGTGGGTCGGTAGGTAGGTTGATTTTTTTTTTTTTTAAATCTGACATATAATTTTCGATTCCATAATTTAATCCGGAATATAATTTGTGTATACACACCTCCCACTTTGGGCCTGAAAATTAGAGAAAAAAAAACGTAGTTCGGGTGTATAATAGGCACCAAGACTTTTGACCAAAATGTCATGGTAATTCAGGGAAAAGTGTACGAGGAAATGTTATGTACTGGAAATTTTACATTCACGATGTTATGTTTCTGCCGCAGATTTTTTAAAAGTCTTGACTTCCTGCATAGCGGTAATTTTCAAACAGCTTGAAGGGGTGACTGATCACAGACAACAGGGTATTCACTAAAGATTTCTTTGCCCATGGGTACATTGTATGTCCGAGATACTAGTAATCAGCATGAATTAGTGGCAAGCGCACATGTGTACAACAATGGTTTTGATAGAACCGCAGAGGTGTTAATAATAAAGGTGAAACGAATCTTCAAGATGAGTTGTTTTAATTTAAATAATAGTAATTATATAATCAGGTCCTTTAGATTGCGTATTAATTAAAAAAAACAAAACAAGGGTAGACTTACTCAATCAGGCCCGCAATCGGGATCTATTGCACAGATCTATTAATAACATCTTTAATGGTGGCGTACATGGAGATGGTGAATGCACAGCTCAGGTTGCTAAATAAAGAGTTTATAGTAATTTTAAATGGCAATTTTAATACAATTTATGTTATTTATCAATGGACTATGAGCAAAACATTTTCTGCTAAATTCACCCAAACAATATTTTTTCTTAATTGTTTTAAAAAAGCGGTAAACAAACAGAAAAAAGGCTATATACTGATTTAACGATAGCCAATGTTCTACCCGTTTAAAAAAGCATAAAATTTCATTAGGGTGTACAGTACGCAACCCTTTCTCACAGAGAAAATTTCCAGAAAAAAGTGCATATTAAATTCTGCAAACTACTGTAAACTAGGGAGGTACATGTATATACTAAGTTAGAATATATAATACATACGTCCCTGCGTCAGAGAAACAAATTTCAAGATGATTTACAAACAAACAAAGCTTAGAATTTAGTATGCTTTAATGATCTTATTCTTAAAATGCTATTTAATAACTAAAATGTCCGACAGCCAGTTTTCTACAAATGACCAGTGCACGGCACGCGGTTGAAACTGCATTGTCAATGAGCAAAGCATGGCTTCGTCCATGATCTTTTTTCATCGATGTTTTATAGATGTTTGCAAGTTACAAGCGATATTTTTATGGATTAAAGCATCTTCGGGATATAACATACGAAACCTAAACTTTTAAACCAATATGATCAATATATTTTTTTTTCCAAAAAAAAAAAAAAAAAATTGAACTTCCATTACTGATTAAAAAAAGATTGAGTCGGGCCAGTTTTGATGGGTCGGAGTACATCAAACAAATCAATTTTTAATTTAGGCCTTGTTTGGGTATCCGTGGGGTTGCATGGGGTACCTAGGGGTGTCTCTGGGATACCAATGAGTCCCCAGGGGTATCATGAGTTATAAATTTTTATAAATTTGTATTATTAGTGTATCCTTGGGGTTTCTTGGGGTTTGTTTGGGTATCCATGGGGTGCCTAGGGGGTATCTCTAGGATACTTAATAGTCTCCAGGGTTATCAAGACTTATAAATTTGTTTCATTTGGGTATTTGTGGGGTTCCTTGGGTTCCTTGGAGTTAAAAGACGCACTCAATTCTGCAATTCAACTGTTTTCCGTAAAATCACAAGAACATAAAATCGCAAATTCCAAATCTTATCATTGTTTGACTTTCATATAGTTTACGTACGTTCGAAATACATGTATAAAAGGGAGATTTTAAAATTTGCGAGATGTGCTTCTTGCGATTTAAAGGGATATTAATTTCTTGGGTTTAATTAGGAATCTACAGTTACTGTAGCTAAATCTGTCCTGGCAAAAATTTATATTGTTAAATAAATATAGATGACATTGTGCATGTCTTATCATTAACAAGTTATTTTTATTCATGATGTACAATGGTGTAAGTTTCCTTTAAACAGAACTCTGAAGGACATCACCAGGAATCTTCAGCAGTTTGTATGGCAGCTGATTCACATGGTGAGAACACATCGCGGACAGGAAGGGGAAGAGGTAACGGAAGGGATGTACCAGGAACTGTTTGTGCTGTTTGCCAAAAGCTTTAGTCTGCATATTTTGTGAGTACTTGTACAAATCGTTACTTTATCAGTACATTTATATACAATGTACAAATATTTCAGGCCTGATTAGGAAACAGTTTATACACTCTGTACCTATTTACTGGTTATGAGGACAATACAAGAGTTTATTGTCCCTGAGACAGCAACTACTTCCAGAGATGGAGTGGAAGGAAATAGTTGCTGTCAAGGGGAACAATAAACTTGCTATTGTCCTCACAGCAAGTAAATATAATTATTTTAATTAGTATAAGTACGAGGATTGTCCAAAAAGTTTGTGGACACATGTAATTTTACTCAGAATAACGGCGCAATTATCAAAAAAGTATTATAATATTTTAATATAGAGTATAATAATGTATATGTATAAAAATCTGAGCAATGTACATTTTTGTATTGAAGTTATCATTATATATTTATTGTCTATACAGGCCGCACGGCCCAGTCTGACGTTGAGTTATAACGATGTTTCTATATCGTCGTAATCCTAGGTAAAAATAAGAGTAATATGCCGCATTCACCGTTTGGTCAGAAGGTACAATCGCATTCTCCATCAAAATATCACTTGTGCCACTTGTGGATAAGTAAACTTGAACTATTTCGATGTTTTTCCTGCTTCCTCCATCATTTGTATTATTTCTATCAGTGTTTTACCTCAGTCGACACAATTTTATGACGGCGCGCTGTTCCGTGCAGTCAGCTGACGTCGCTTTTTTAGGCGTTTTTAAAAACATGTTTTTGTCGTAATATTTTTTAAAAGTCCACTGCTACTTTGATAATAGCTTCAAATGACGTATGGAAATGAAGAACACCATACAGACTACATCACAATAGAAGATTATGAAGTTTTGAAATGTTTTATAAAAACTGTAAATATTTATATCTAAAAACTTCATTACAAAGTTTGGACAATTTTTACGCTGGGCCGTGCATCCTTTCTGTAACCATTTGATTCATTAAAATTTTAATTAGTTTATTTCTATGGAAAACACTCAAAACCACTTTAGTTTGATCTGAAATTTCATGACAAAGATTTAGATATACAATATGTATATGTAAACCCATTCATAATGACAAAAACGCGATTGTCCACGAACTTTTTGGACAACCCTCGTACATTTGAAATTGATACTGTAGGAAAAAATTGAAGTTTTCTTCATTGACACTTCTTTTCTTTTTACCAGAAGAAAATCACAGGTCTGGAACATGAAAAACCATAATTCTTTGGGAGATTTAGAATGGGGTATTGACATTTTGTCATTGGGAAGTCACTTGGAACATCTCAAATATTTTTCGATGTTATCATAAGGGATTAATTAATGCTGTTTGCAATTTAAAATCCCTGTAGACTTTATTTTAGTTGTGTATTGAAATCTGACAAGCTAGGGGGTATTTTTCATACTATTTAATAAATTTTTTTTTGAATATTTGAATTTTAAACAATATGGGATGCAGGGATATCTTAAAACAGAGTTATATGCTAGTTTATTTCTTGCAAGAATCATCTGTCGCTTAGACAGAAAATCTTAACAGCAATATAAATGTATTTTTTTTATATACATGAATGAAATCATTAAAAGTTTAATGATTTTTAATGCATCATAATTTAGATTTTTTTATGAGAACAACTAATATAAATTTATTTTTATTACATTAAAAATACTTAAGGAATGAATTCAATATCTATTTGTTTTATACGATATAAAATGGTTTGGGGCAGTTTACGCTTTATAAACCGCTTCGCGGTTTATAAAAAAGCGTAAACTGTTCCAAACCATTTTATATCATATAAAACTAATAAATATATGAATTCATTGCTTATAATTTAATTTTTTGCAATTAACTGTAGATAAAAACAGTGATTTGACCCTTAAAATGACATCAAATTGTGCAAAATTTAAACGTAATGTCACCGGGTTAACAGGTGTGTGACTGTCAGTCAATATATCGG
>WFKH01011925.1:16568456-16590099 GCA_016163765.1 Magallana hongkongensis | reverse complement strand
TGGCGCCCAACGTACAAATCCCACGGTCACTCCCTAGGAACATGTTTCACAACATTTCCTTAACTCGTAGAGTTCTACTCATAAATTCGAGGACGAATTTCTACCAAGAGGGGGAGTATGTCACCGGGTTAACAGGTGTGTGACTGTCAGTCAATATATCGGGTCTCAATAGCTCAGTGGTTAGAGCGCTGGCACCAGTGATTGGGATAAGCACGCGCCCTGCGCCATAGTCACATTAAATGAAAAAATGGCGCATTCATGTTAAAAACGTTGCGCCATCCTGGCGCATATTATCATTATACTATTACTGGACATACTTCTTAACTTTGAGCTTTCCTCCGTAAATGCTTGAAATCTCTTTCGCTACAATGCTTTAAAGATCGCTGTTATTTTACGCTTAACAAATAGTAGTCAAATGTCGTAAAGCAAAGCGTAATCATGACTTTGTTTTCTTTCGTATCTTATCGAACTGTAAGGATAATACCGTCAATTTGACATATAACGCACACGAAGTCTAAATGTAGTAAGCAGCTGCCATGCCACCGAAAAATTCCTCGTTCCAAGAAAGGACAAACTCTTCTGCAATTTTCAATTAACGGTTACTCATACAATTTCAAAGATGTGAAACAAAGGAGAATAAAATAAAGGATTGAAACTTAATTAAGGTTTTCATTACTAAAATTAAAATATTTTTGACATTTTCATTCATGGTTATTTAGTAATTGACAATTGCAATGTACTCTTTCATAAACTAATCAAATTTTTAACTTGTCATTTTACAATGTCCCATAAAATTTCCTTTTGGCCCATTGATTTTGGAAATGTCACATTGACACTGAGTTGGAACGTGCCATTGTCACATTTAGCCCATTGCTTATCCCAATCACTGTGGCACGGTACGCCAGAGGCCCTGGGTTCGAGTCCCGGTTGAGACTTGACTTTTCACCACCTGTGACAGTAACGTCAGGCGGATTGATACATTTTTTGACGTTAGTCTTACTATGACATAGGCAACATTCTTTATACAATATAAAATAAATTTTTTAGCCAATCAGAAAGCGCGTTACAACTAAAATTAAATTATTAGTAGTTAAAATTGGGAAATATGCATATAAAATCAAATAAAAGCCAACTTTGTACTATTTGTGTTCAGGTCTGGGGGTAATGTTAACCAGTATGGTCTGATCGCCGGAGAAAGTGGGAGATTTGTGGCTATACCAGACGCTGTGATCTGTCATCCATTGACTGAGGAAGAACAAATCTGTGTTGTAGTACAGGTAAGGAATTAACAAATGACAACATTACGATGGGGTCCTCCCTGTCACCGGCACTGTTTAATACATGTAACTATTGTTTATATTTACAAATTTATTTACATATTTACAACAAAAACAATATATATACAAAACACAGGTAATATAAATACGTCCTCACTCAATGAACTTCAAACTAATTTTTCCCACTCTCTCTCATGTGTTCCCTTAGGACGGCTGTACCAATTATCTCTCACTCAGTCTCTGTTACATTGGATTCTTATTTACCACTTTTTGGACAGCATTTTCTGTAGATTTCTAGACATCTTAAAATAAAAAAAAATTAAGCAGATTGAACTACAAATGTATGTAAGCCATTTTTTTTTTTAAAGATATCACATAAAAATTTCATAGAAAACAGATAAAGGACTTTTTATTAAGAACATCAGAGTCAGTATGCCCATTTACCTTTAGTTTTGTGGTAACCCGAAAATTAGCAGATGAGTGGCTGGGTTTTTGATTTAATTGCCAATACAATTAAATAAAATTCACAAATTTTAATTTTATTAGTAACAAATAAGGCCAGACAACATGGACAAATTAATTTGTTGTACTAGTTGATACAGATACATGTTGACAAGAAGAATAACTCTTTTTGTAGTTTTCAAAATGAGAAAAATATAAAGTTATTCCCCTTTTCACTCTGTTTGTATATTAGCCATATTGCGTAAAGTTTTTTCAACTATTGTACAACTTAATACTTCTTTGATTAAACTATTATTTATTATTATCTTTAATATCCATGAACATTTTCATTAATAAAGCAGTGTTGAATTTAAATTTAAATTTAAAAATTATTCAGTATGAAACAATATAGAGCTTTAATGACAGTATTTTAAAATGATATGATTACCAGTATCATCTTTCTTTTATAAAAATACAATGTTACAATTCCTTTTTTAAAAAACCTAATATTTCACAGTATTTTAAAAGCATTTTGCTGTATTTGACAATGACATTTTATGTTATGTCATTATCATTTCCAGGTTTTTTTCCAGGTAACGGAATGTCAGTCGAATGGAGGTAACTCTATCCAGAGAAGTCCAAGTTTAGATCATGTTGGATCAGATCTACAGAGTAAACACGTCGGTCAGAATCTCTGTGCTCTACCACACTCAGTGTTTGGAGAAAGAGGAATGTTTGGAATTCTTGTTGAAGGAACAAAAGTAAGTGTAGGAAATTATAGGAGATTTTATAATTAGAACTATTTTAACAAGAGCTTGGACTTTGGGTTGTTGTGTCAAACAGCAATGTGACGTGGCCTGTCTATTTCATCGCTGCCCACTCAGCCCTGGCTCTTTGAAATCAACAAGATTTGTCTGGCTTTTGAGCTAAAACTACGTAATCGGTGCATATTTTGCTTGAAACTGCGTCATTTTTAACTTGTTTTGACGCAAGAAATAGATAGCTACATCCTACTGAAAGTCCAAGGTCTTGTTAAAATGGTTCTATACTGAAATTATAATTCATATCTGTTATGTATAACTAGTGTGGTGATATAACCAAAAGATAGTCTATACTTGGGATGAAGTCTCATTAAAGCTGAACACCATTGTAAATAGGCACTGTCACACCCGATTACACACCTGAAACTTGTGGCCGACGTGAGATCATATCCTTGCTTCCATCCATCTGTCTAGCTGACATTACTTGTCCAGACCATATTTTCTCTTCTGACCCAATTTCGCTCACACTCCACCCACTTTGTGTAAATGATGTGAAATAGCCACGAGCAGCATTTCTGAGTCAAAGGTCATGGTCATTATTACTACATGTAATTAAACATAAAGAAAATAAATAAAAATACATGTACATTTGACATGCTTTGCTTTTTATATCAGAATACAATAAGTTAGACTAAAATGGATAAAACAGATCTACAACTAAAAAATTGGATTGAATATAATTATAATATATCATACTCAATGAAATGAATGAAGGCAAAAATATCCTTACAGGACATTATGTTGTCATTTAGAACCCCAATCTGAATAAAATCAGATCATAGATCCGCTCTTTTTCCTATTGTAGCTACACAGTAGCAACAAATAAAGAGTGAATCAAGAATCTGATTTTAATCAGTTTGAATTAGAACCAAGGTTTGTAAGAAAATGAAGGTATTTACACACTGATTGCCACTGATATTGTTGGTATATCCAAGGTAGTACTTATTGGGCTGCGTCCTGATCAGCTACAGATCTGTTAACACCTAAACTCAGGTTAACATGCCATGTCAATTGATAATGATATACATGTACAGTGTACATATATTTTTTTTCAAATGATTTTGTCTTGACATTTAAGTTTTCTTTATTTTCAGGTGACTATCTCAGTGTTCAAAACAGACAGCTCATACTATCAAAAGTTGTGCAATGGATGTCTTCCAAAAAATGAAGCAACTGTAACATTCAGCAAACAATACAACATACTACGAAAGGAAGGAAGAACAGAGTGTATCCAAACCTTTCTTCATTTGAAGAAACTGCTAGAGTTTTTAAGCAATAAAACTTTCCCATGACTGTTCAATAAACTGGTTTATGTGGTGCTGGACTTGTTTCACTCTAACTTGTTTTATTATTGTTACATGTAAATACAGAAAGTAAAGTTTTGTAAGGAAACATGTTCATTTTCTTATTGTACATGTAAATACAGAAAAAAATTTCCGTAAGGAAACCTGTTCATTTTTTTGCAGTTGGCCTGAGTGTAAATATATTAAAGTTTAAAAGACCGTCATTTTTAATCATGGTTAAAAATATATTCTGAATATGAATAACCAAACATCAGACACTATTACAAGCTAACAAATGAATATTCTGTACATATCTTGATACTTTTAAAAGTGCAAGGATTGATTTCTCCGTATTACATGTATGAAGGCCGTTTTTGTTATGATTATATTAAGGGTTTTGGAAAAAGGGCCTTCTTTTTACAAATGAAAAACTGGATTGTTTTTTATTTACTAAAACCACAGGGGCTTGTGTAGAAAAAAAACATCGTTAAAAAGTGGTTACCACGGACGTTATTTTTCCTCCGAGGTACCTGATGCTTTTTTCATACACAATCTCTGAGTTAAAATTTTATTGAATTTGAAAATTACATAAACGGATTTTTGAAAGGTTTAAAAGAGTGTTCAAAATAGTTGAAATGATTCCATTACATGCACGTGGCATCGGTTTTTAAAGTGAGAGGGGAGGCAGCTACATCCAAAAAATCTTGACATTCAAGCAAACAAAAAAGAAAACAAGGACAAAACAAAAAACCAAAGAATTTCTCAAAATCATTATAAAATCCTAACTCAGGGGTGTGGGGTGGGGTGGGGGTAATTATCCTTGAAAGTTCAATTTCATTGATCAGTTTCTTATTTACACTAACTTGCATTACATGCTCCCAAAAAAATGGGGGGGGGGGGCTCAATGATATTTCCAATTTTTATATTAAATTTAAGAAAAATGTCTGCATGCTACGAAAAAAGTGTGTGCGTATGTGGGGGGGGGGCTGCCGGTGCGGGTGTTGCTAAAACGCGGAACGGGAAACGGAAAGCGGAACGGAAAACGGAAAATATCATATCACGTTTATCGCTTTAAAATGGTGTGGACTGGTCAGAAACGATTTACTTTGTATCATTTATTCATTTCCAATGAATGATGATTAACATGTGGCTGTCTTATTGATATTCTTATGACTGTCTATCAAATATAGCATTGCATTCAATATTGGCTTTAGTTGAGTACGAAACGGAAAAAATCAAATGTATACGAATTGTGAAATATTAAAAGAGTAAATTAGCTATAACTTTTTACTTATTTTTCTTATATGGCATTGCTGGCATAACAGCGTAACGCAGTTAGTGAAAGCTTTTCATGCGTTTTATGAGTATTTTTATATTTCAAATATATTTACATTCCACATATTGTTTGCATGTAAAGTGTGTGGAAAGATACTGCAGTTATAAGACCGTAACACACACAGGGTACTCAAAGGTTAAAATGACGAGTTTTATTATGACGTCACAAACGTTGAACGCTGTAAAATGCAACGTCACAAGCGAGAATCAAAGTTCACGCTTGTGGCTGTTACAGTGGCTCTTCCATTAATTTAAACTTACCCTTAGGATAAAACAGAAATTTTGACGAATAAATCACATTTGCAGACAAGGCAAGAAGTTTTAAAAAATGTAAATATAAGCATTAAATCATTATTTTTTGAAAGATATAGTCTCATAACTGCAGCGGTGTGTGCATACAAATTTTCATAACGCGCGTTATATAGTCTCATAACTGCAGCGGTGTGTGCATACAAATTTTCATAACGCGCTAACGCGCGTTATGAAAATTTGTATGCACATACCGCAGCAGTTATGAGACTATATCTTTCAAAAAATAATGATTCAATGCTTAAATATACATATGATCCGAATAGAGAGCTCTAGACGTTGCCTGGTTTGATTTTCAGATTATAAAATAGGACTATAGTCTGTCGATCCCAAAATATTTATGCAGCACATTTGACATTTGGACGATTTAAAAAAAAATACACATACCTGTAAAAGATGCAATTGAAATAGATGAAACGGGAAATATCCAAGAAAACTTTATTGACACAATATCATTTTTTAATCGGAAAAATTCACAGGATCGAAAACAGATTTCTTACGGAGATTTATATTGGGAAATTTTGACATCTTTTCTTGTAAGCCTTTCCTCAGATTGATCAGCAAGTCCAATTGTTTATTACCAAGTTGTTTATTAATCAGCGTGATCGTATAGTCAATTGAAAGCAGCCCAAATCAAAGAATATATCTAACATCATTTTACATGAGTATATATAACATTTTACTTATAATTGACAGTTGACCAGTCCAGCCCATCTTTAATGATCATGAGTGAACATTTAGTGTCAAAATTAACTTATTTCTAAATAAAGTAACAAAACTGTCAAAACTGTCTATCAAAGAGTATAGATGCAGGATTTGAGTCTCCAGTCCTGAGTCTCGGAGTCCCCCATCTGGGTATGAGGCATCACTTACTCATAATACATTCATTCATACATGGCTAAAAGGTTACAAAGGTTAAATAGAATAAGCAATGCATGAATCAATATAGAGTACCAGAACTATCGATGCAGACACAGAATCGCCAAATATGACAATTTGTTGACAACTTGTTTATATATTTTCAGTTTGTATTTTACTGTGCCAAAATTAATTAACCTCATTTATGACAAAGAGTATTGGGATGCAGTCTTTGGGTATCCCGCCTTAATATGACGCATCACTTGCGTGCAATATTAGAGTGCCATATATAAAAGTATACATAAGTATCATAGTGACCAATATGTAATGATATTAATTCAAGGTCATAGCATGGCTATCTGTTTACATTCTCCATTCGGACCTCGCACATTTTTTCATCGTTATCATCATGGTCTGGTGATATGCAAAACCCCGTAGACTTCTTTATTTTTAGCCGTGTATTGAAACCTGATGAGCTAGAGAGGACGTTTTGAAGAAGAAATCATGAGAATTTTTCATGCGTCTGAAAGAACATTGCTTGAACCATGAGTTGTATAAATATCGAGCTTTTCAGCAAAATGTGATTCGAGGATATTTTGGGACAGTATATAGTGGTCAATGCATGTACTGTTAATTTTGAGGAAATAAATTATTCTTGAATAAATAATCTCATATATTGCTAATCTTTAAAAAAAAAAATAAAAACTACAAAAAGTTTATCGTTTTAAACGTGATTAACAAATCTATCAGGTAAATAACATTAGATAAGATTTTCCGTTCCGTTCCGCTTTCCGTTCCGTTTTCCGTTCCGCGTTTTAGCAACACCCTGCCGGTGCTACGTGCCTGCATTAATTGTAGATTGCATTTTTATGGCAGCTAGATCAGTTAACTATATACCGAAATTAGCGTGCACATGTAGATGCTTAAGCACTCGACGTAGTCGTATCTTATGTAGGTCAACTCTTTCTCTCTCTCATTCTCTCTCTCTCTCTCTCTCTCTCTCTCTCTCTCTCTCTCTCTCTCTCTCTCTCTCTCATACTTTTATATTATTCCTTGTAAACGAATAGAACAATTGGAGTAGGTACATGGTACTGAATTGATTGGTAAAGTTTCTTGAACCATGCAATCTAATATGTGAATGTACAGTCTACCGGTTAATCGCAATTCTAAATTTACCAGTGAATAATTGGAAACTATTATAATATACCTTTACATGGAAAGTATATGAAACCGAAAGAAAAGGATATTTTGTTACAGCCAGGTATGCTAAAGCACTTATTATACTCATATTTATTTTATATTAATTTTATATTAATTTAATGTATAACAAAGTACAGTGTATATTAATGATATATGAATTCCAGTTTGATAAGGAAGTATATAATATATACAGTAGTTTATGTAAATATTATAACATCGAAACAAATGCTGCTGCTTATGTAACTATATATACAGTGTAACTATGTATATAATATTATGCATTACTTTAAAGAAACGATTTATTATTCAAAATAATTTGAAATTTTATTATAACAAAAATGACTTTTTATTCATTGTCAGGTTTATTTAGATACATTATTTGAAATCTAAACGTGTCCGATGTACTGGGATTCATGAAACACACTTAATAGTATATTAATGAAAGTATTTGTGCAGACTATATTTACTTCATGTTTAAATTAATTAAGAGGTTTATTTTGTTTATTCATTATTATTATTATTTGATTTTTCTTTATTTTAATTTTTTTAATTTTTTTTTTTTTTTTGGGGGGGGGGGGTTCACATGTACCCGAAAGAACACTTATTTACAGCTTGGAAAACCATATCCTAAAAATAGATTGTGACTCAAAAAAATTTATAAGGTCTTTATAAATATATTCCTATTGTGGAAATCACCATATATTTACACATACATAAGTATTTTCCCTTCTATTTTCTACGACTGTAATTCATAAATGTACACTGTAAACTCGTTTATAGCGAATTTCAAGGGACCATAGAAAAAACTTCGTTATAGCCGTAATTCGTTATACGTTTATAGCGAATTCGTAAGAAATCTTATAGCGAATTCGTTATAAAATAACTAACTGACAATTCTTCAAACTATCGTAAATAATATTAATGTCATTTACAAAAAATGTCAAAATTATGTATAATAAATGAATTTTAGTATTTTTATATGCATCTTAATGTTTCATGTATCTTCAGTGAAATTTGTAATGGAAAATATTCGTTATATGAATGATAAAATGCATTAAAATTGTGTCACCGGGGTCTGAAAAATTACTTCGTTATAGCCGTAAATTCGTTATAACCGTGTTCGTTATATACTGCAATTTTTTTTATAGGTTTATATAAGAACTTTGCCGGGACATGAAAAAAAATTCGTTATAGCCGTAAATTCGTTATATCCGTGTTCGTTATATTCGAGTTTTGCTGTACTAGATGTTGTATTTACCGTCACGGTGGTAACCTTTGAATATACATCACTATATAGTGGGTTTTTTAACCCACCACCATTTATTAAATCAAGAAAATTATCAAATGTTAATGTACGTGATGACCACACATTCTTAACTTGCAATGTTTTAAAAATACCGGTATTTACTTATTGAAAGAAATTGGGCGCACAAGATTATAAGTTTGCAGGATTCATCGACACGAATCAATATGCATGGTGATTTAAATGTCTATAACCTCGAAAGGCTATGTACAGATTTGAACAAAAATTAATTACTCAAACTATATCATGTTGAGAGTTGAAGTACATGTCTATTTCGGCTATTAAAAAAAACTCACACGCTTTCTAAAAATGGCAATGAGAGGGTAAACTAGTTATATTGGAAATGTTAATACAAACATATTTTAATTCGTTTATATCGTATATCTTAATAAACTAGTAATAAGAACAGAAAATAGTGTTCATACGGCAGAAATCAATAACGGCAAATTAAAATATACCGGTATTCTATAATTCAACATAATGTTATACATGTATCAACATACATTTAAAAACAAAAAAGTTAAAAAAATAAAATGAAAAAAGGAGTCACCGGTAGGATTTGAACCCCAAACACCGCATGTATGTATTCACTAACCATTGAGCCATGCATGACTTCACAATATGCGGTATAAAGTAGTGTTTGAAACAACATTGTCATATCCATGGACTTTGTTTTTTATCCTCCCAAAAATATTTTGAAAAGGTACATATTTAGTCATATCTGGGTCATCTCTCCATCTTTTTTTTAAAAGCGACATCTTTAATGTTGAAATATGTCATCTTTGCACGTTTCAAATTTGTGGAGAGAAGACCCAGAGACAATAAAATCATTTAAAAACAGCTGTAAATAAGTATGATTTTGCATGAATTGCATCGTTTTGCTTTATTTAGACCCATATTATGATGAAATCGTTTGCATTACAAACATTTTTCTACCCATTCCACGTCCAGCAGTTATAATTCGGAAAATGTGCAAAATTAATTGATGAAATTTCCACTCTCCTTGTGCGCCCAGATTCCTGCCGAATCTACATCTTAAGCGCCCACTTTCTTATTGGTCAGATTTTTCTTTTATTGAAATTACATAAAACCTCAAAGTCACCTATTGGCAATATCTTTCATTACCGGTAGACACAAAAAGAGCTTGTTTTTAAAAGAAGGCAGTTAGAAGAAAAAGATGTCGTGAAAAATTTGATTTCTATGTTGTGTTTTAAATTTAAAAGAGACGTAACAAAAGCCTTTTGCATTTTCCCGAATGTTTTATAGCGAAAGCTCGAGAGAATATATTATATTCCAATCAACATGCAGGCGATGTTATTTTAACCCTTTCAAATAGGAAAATGTGATTACTTTATATAGACACGAGATAAATACATGATAAAAAAAAAAAGAGAATAATTATACAATACATTAGATTTCAATGTTTTTATTTTTTTTTTTTTATTTGCATCGATCTCTCAGATTTTCCTCGGTCATTGTCCCTTGAAAATGTTATTTTTCCTCGACGCCATGCAATGGATTTATATTATTATACTTTCATGTTAAATACTGAAATCTAATTGGTTTAGACGCAGTTGACAATCCGTTCTCTTACCCTCAGCGTTAGCAACATGCTTGGCAACGGAACGATAGAACGAATTGTTACATGCGCGTAAATTATGCGCGTACGGTTCGCCGTTAAATTCACGTCATTTCTATATAAAAGCAGTAAAATTTTCTCTAAAATTAAGACATTTAGTATAATAAAATAAATAGTGCCTGTTTGGGGGGTAACCGTTGAAATTGACACCCCTCGAAAACCATTGCCAGCCTCCGCTTCGCGTCGGTTGACAATGGTTTTCTCGGTTTATTTATATAATAGCATTTAATGAACACCGCGTAGATGCTATGTAGATATGTTCAGTACGCAAACCACAAACCTAACGTTTGCGCGGATCCAAGAATTTACCTCTGGTTGGAGGTTGGGCGATTCTTTGCACTTTCCAAGTTTGGGTAAATCGGGTGCACGAAGCTTATTAATTTTTGAAATCTTCACAATGCCAATTAAGTTTAAATGTTTCATCCATGGGTTTGGGGTGCATTGCTGACCTCCCCCGATCCAAATATGCCACGTAACGTATGCTATTTTAAAAAAGAAAATATGACATAAAAAATTATATCATCATCGGCAGATCTGATGATACAATGAATAAAAATCAAAACGCAACATGGCAACACATTTGGACATATGTATGTATTCCATATGTATGGTAAGTTTGTGTGTTGATTGCTATATTTCTGTTTCACCCAGTGCTGTAGTAAACAAACATATTCATTAAAAAAGAAACAATACAAATTTATGTAGTTTTTTTAAGCTTTAAGATAATCAAAGGTAGAAAATTCACAATTAGGGTACATTATGTTAAGTATATTAACAGACTCGAATGGTTGTGCTATTTCTACTAAAACAACATTCATTTTTCTTTAGGACTCTCATGGCTGTTTTTGTCATTCCATTTGTATATATTTTTTTTCTGTGTATTTCTATAGTTATTTCACACACTTAAAGACCGTTTGAATGTATCAAAAATTAATATTGTCGGATGCCACTCGACTTTCTACTGGTTGCTAAGCTGATGTTGAAGAGAAAACGATAAAGAAAAAATCCTTTATATATGAAACAATTCTTTTATTTTAAAGCCGACAATTTAATGGTATCAAACGTTTCTCTTAATACTTATTAGAATATATTTTTTTCTTGAAGTTTTACGACAATGCACTTAATTAAGGCTTTATTTTCTTATATGGTGTTTTGATGTTTGACTAATATAGACTATACATTATTATTATAATACATATATATACTTTATTTGATGTGCCTTTATATTTATAGTGATAACTTTGTTCAGTTACATGAGCGGGTATTATTGTTCTGTTCTCTTTCATGGGCTTCATAAAAAAGTTCACTGTAGTGTACGTACATTCAATTCACTGTTCATCGTTGTTATATAAACGTACATGTAAGTGTCAAGCATGGAGGAAAACCCTTTGCAATTGATTTAGCTTTAATAAAACGCAATTTTTCGAAATGACTGTATTTAAGATCGAAGGAAATCATATCATGCAACTTGAAGAAAAATGAACTAAAAAAAATCAGTATTTATTTCATTCAAAATTTTTTATAATAAGGAAAAAAATGATTCTTTGACTTGTGTGGGGTGATCATTACAGCCAGGCATGTAAGTAAATTCAAGAAAGCCTATTAAGGTCAAAGAATGATTCATTAATTCATCTTGTATGTACAAATTAAATTGCTGGTATTATTTGTAAAAATAGACACAGTTGACGCGTCGTTTTATCACAGACAAATACATTGGATAAAGTAAATTTTCAGTGCACAAAACACAGGGATGAGTCCAAGCAACATAATACTTGTTTCTTTATTACTATTATTATTATTATTATTATTATTATTATTATTATTATTATTAATTTTATTATTATTTATTTATCTATATATTTATTTTTTTTAATTTTTTTAATTTTTAGATTTTTTGTATTTCTGCGGTGCACCATTTGTGAGAACGCAAAACACATTGAAATCGTTAGTGGTCGTCCCACTGGTACCACTGAGTTTTTGGTAGCGGCAAAAAGAAAACAGTGTGAAAATGTCTCCGACGACTGTCCGGAGAAAAAGGACAGTCCGTTAGTATATCACTGTGTGTTATATGCAGGCCTTTCAAGATTCATTGAAGTTTGTGCCAGAATATGGATTTCTCCAGGCAAGACTGATGTATAAACAATCCCGATTTAAATGTATTAATTTGTTCTTAGAGGTTCATTATTAAGCTGAACAACTGAAGGACAATTTTTAAATAGCGATCAGTTGTTAAATATATTAAATGCTTCTTATATTTAATCTCAACATCACTCAAATAAGAATTTAAGAAAATAACATTAACTATGATTTAAAATATAGCAACCCAATAATTTTACATGCAACCAAACAAAACAATAAAACACCAAACAAACTTTACTTTGGTGAAATATCATTTGAAATTATTATAGTCTGTCCCAAGATACTGTCAATTTCTTATTTTACGTGAGTACATGTACTTAATTCCGCGATTCCGCTGTTTTGTTTTAAATCGCGAGAATGTAAAATCGCGATCACAAATTATTTGTTATAATTTCCTGTAGTTCAAAACAGTCTGAAAAATGAAAGCGATATTTTAAAATCCGCGAGGGTTGCTTCTCGCGATTTTCATCCAAAGTTAGTTCAAGTGCCCCCAAACCAGTTTTCGTTGTCACAAGCGATTTTGGAAAACAAAATCCCCCATCATTAGTTGTTGAGGGGATTAAATCTTATATCAAGGTATGACTAACTTATGAATTTAGATATTACGATGTATTAATCCCATTTACTGTCCCAAAATAAAAAAATTATAAGCCAAATTTGATCAAAACCGGATGTCACAAACGAGAGTGGTCGTATTTAGGTAAAAAAAAGTAATCTAGAAGCACCAATATAGGAGGCAAAATGATGTATATTATAATGATTAAGGGATAGACTATACATTTTTATCTATAATTTTCTCCCTATTGGCCGGAGAAAAAATTACAATCCAGAATTTGAGTGTCCCATTTAATGCCGTGAATTACGTTACGAGTTTCTTGCATCAATAATGAAATTGTAATTGGCATTTACCGTGAGGTTAAATGGATAAAACTGATTACAAAGTTACAAAGATATAACAAAAATTAATGATTCACAATTAAAAGATACCGGTTTTAAAGAAAAATTCACAAATTTCGAAAACTTTTCATTTTTACATTAAATTGTGAATTACGTTACGCAATCTTGCACACAGTGCCTGAATGCTACAAACTTCAACTATCCTGACTGATGTACACACCGATGCCTATCATAATTACCACATACACAATGTTTCTAACTGCTGCAGTTTTATTTCATATTCTAATTAAAAGCCAAGACTGTGAACTACGTTACAGTGAATTACGTTATGATCAATTTACTTGATATTGTAAAATAATCCTTACTGGTGGCAAAATCACCATGAATCTTTATTCATTGACACCGCTTAACATACACGCACTTGTAGAAAGAAAGTTTACACGCGGAACCATTTTGACTACTGCAGAAGTGTGCGCAATCGTCTGAAGTGTGATTATGCTTATTTGTGACTGAATAAAACTTTTTGGTTTTTAAGGATGTTAATGGAATTCTATTTTGAGAATGAAGAATAAAGGTTAAACTTTGATATCATAAATATGAAACACTGATTCGCTGGGTGTTTACATCATGAACAAGTCTGTATTATAGTGTAACGTAATTTACAACAGTGTAACGTAATTCACGAACATATATAACTACTGTTTTAATTTTATATAATGACTAGAATGAATTATGCTACGCTTTAAAAGAAATACTGGGAACAAAAAAGACCAAAGGTTAGAGAAAACTATCGCAAAAAGAGGTTATTGTGCTGTTATTTCACTGGGGGAGGGGGGTTGTGAGTTGTAATAGTTGTGGTTGTGCAGATTATGTTTCTGGGACGCATGTTTCAAAACGTCAATTTGGTACCATGTGGCTTGCGAGGGGTGGGTAACTTGTTGTATGAGCCCTGGTCCTGGTCAAGGCAGTGAAAGTAACACCCATACCAATAGTTTTACAGAAAGCAAGCACTGGAACATTTATATTGTTGGTGATTAGGTGAACGCAAGTATCAAGTAGATGCGCGCATGTTGCCACCATGTACGAAGGTATATAGTACACTGTATGTTGAAAAAATTATCGAATAAGACCAGGGATATCATTTCACATTTATGATAGGTGGGGAAAAGTCCTTGAGATGGCCCGAACAGACAGACAAAACTTGGATTCCTAGTACAAAGAAATAATGATATTCTTTGCTCAGTGAACGAGCCAGTAAAGCAGGACGAGACTAGAAATATGTTTAAATTCTCTGAAATATATGTAGAAAAGTTCAAAGTTTGTGTGATAAAATCCCTAAAATCAATAAGATAACTTTATTTACTTCTTATGTTTATTTTCATATTGACTATTACAACCTCGTTTGTGAATTACGTTACGTTGTTTGTTTTATTCTACAGACTTATTTTGAAATATAATTTATTGCCCATCCCCATGAAATTTAAATGAACACAAGAAAATATTGCTTTTATCATCTGTAGTAAGTAGTTATTATGCTCTTTTAGAACATACAGCTTTTGAATTCCCCTGATATTTAATAAGATGTGTGAAATGTGACATAATCTGATGTGAAACAATCAATACACTTTAGAGATGTAGGTTATCATTTGCATACGTATTGCAATGTATATTTTTTTTTTATTTTCCATACATTCATTTGTGAAAATACTGCTGTTTAATCATAAAAAAAAACCATATTGATTTGCAATTTAAGGAATCAATGTGAATTACGTTACAAAGAAGACCATTTCACTATATTTCAAAAAAAAATTTCCTCTGAGTTTTAACATAACAAAAACTTAAGAATTATACAAAAGAAAGCAGATGCATAATTTTTTGTTGAATTTAGTATGCAAGTCTAAAAAAAGAATAAATAAAATGGGTTTTTTATAACACGCCATTTTTTTCTTTTTACTTTAAAGATACTATGTGTAACATAGACTATTTTAGAATTGATAGTCAATTTTCCATTGAACTATGGTTTTTAATTGGATAGTTACTCTATCTGCATCAAGTATTACTACTTGAAACACTATGTTGAATGCTACAATAAAAATTTATTTTAAACTTTGTATAGCATTCCATGAAATAACGTAATTCACTTCTAAAATTACACTGGATGTGTTGAATATGTCTGAAAAATATAACATCTTCTTTCCCAGAGCTCTTATATGTGTTTTCTGGTCATTCAGATATTGCTCTGTCAAAATTTAAACATTTCCTGCGATATCCGTACTGAGCCGTTTTTTGATAATTTTTGGGGCACTTTAACTGACTTTGGATGTTTTACGCGGATATTGATTCCTTGCGTTTAATAAGGAATCCACAGTATTTATGCCGCACATTTTCTTGAATTATTCGATATTTATGAATACATCAGGGATCAAACTATGTTTATTCAACAGTCTGAACCCCCCCCCCCCCCCCCTCCCATTCCTTCTTTAAACCGCCCCCTCTTACTTGTCAGGTTTCAAAACACTGCTAAAAAAATGTGATGTCTTTTGTATTGGAACATACCCGGATGATAACGTTGAAAAATTGTGCGAGGTATTGCGAGTGACTTCCGAATGGAGAAAAGATGTCAACATCTCCCATTTTAAATCTCCGTATGAAATCTGTTTTCGTTCCTGTGAATTTTTCCAAGTGAAAAATGATAACGCGTGAATGAAGTTATCTTGGATATTTCCCCTTTTATCTATTTCATTGCACTTCTTTCACAGGTATGTGTATTTTAAAAATTTATTAAAAATCGTCCAAATGTGCGGCATAAATATCTTGGACAGACTATAATGATTGAATTGAACCAATTTAAGAATAATGTGAAAAACCGAACTATTGAATATATAATTGTAGATTTTCTAATAAATAAACTAATAATATACATTTATTGCATGATTGTGAGGGAAATATGAAGATTTATTCCCCCATGGAAAATCATATTTCCCGAGGGCAACGCCCGAGGGAAATATGATTTTTCTGGGGGAATAAATCTTCATATTTCCCTCGCAATCATGCAATAAATTGTTTATTATACCGAACGACAGGTGATAATTCAGAATACATCGGGTACTAATCGTTTTTCAATTCTAGTAAAGCAATAACGTGGTTAATGTGTACCGGTTTCTCTCTATGTCAGCTCTCTGATGTAAAAAGGATATAAAACATTTTTTTAATAGAATTAATTATTTAATTACATCGTATGTTCATCCTCGGGATTTTTCATAAGCATGGAATGAAAATTCGAAGGGGTGGGATATGATGAAAAATATGATGACAGGGAAATATGAAGTTTTATTGCCCTGGCACGTGATTGCCTAGAACCAATCAGATGTCGCGTTATATAGAATAATCATATTGAGGTATAATAATAGATTTATATTTTCAGGATATTGTGTGGAATATGATCCCACTAGAAATGAAGTCGTCCCCAATTACGAAATAAAATGTACCAGTTTCATTCTAAAACCTTGTCCACAATTCGACAGACAGCTATAAATGTATTTTAACTAAAAAGGCTGAAATACCTTATACGTTTCCATACATGTAATAACATTAACTTCAAAATGTTATGAATATGAATTGACAGAATTATAACACTTTTCCCTAACTGAAAGCAAATGTATACATTTTAATTTATACATAAAACTAATTTAAATCGTGGTTATATTTTTGTTATGTAATCCTTTGTAATTTCGAAATTTTAAGGTGAATCTGGCGGTTGATTTGTTGATCATCTAGCCTCCGTAGCCTTTAAGAATATTACATTTGCTTTTTTCTACATTGTACTGATCTTATTTCAAAGAAGCTACGATTGGTAATTATCATGCATTATTGATATTCCGCTTTGATGTCCGTCCTACTTTATTGCTTCAGTTCAAACTACGATCATCAAAATAGTATAACGGTGAATAAGTAAAGGATAAGCCAAACAATTGTCTAATCGAAGCCCGTAGTGTCGAATTTAGTTCTTTCTCTCACTGAATTATAGAATGAACAGTATGGGGCTTATATCTTACTCAAAACATTAATTTATAACCGGTTTGTGCAGGTGTATATGTGCAACGCAAGAGTTGAAAAGGCTCTGCCAAAAAAAAAACAAAAAAAAAACAAAACAAAACAAAAAAACAAAACAAAAAACCCCCCAAAAAACCTCATATTCATTCACGCAATCACTGAGCGACAAAAAATATTTTTCTCTCTTGGAAAGAACATTTTCCATTGCTCAATAAAATGCATTCTAAACTGGAAAAAATGACACTATTGTAAGTGATATTCTGGATATAGATGGTCGATCTGCTATTGAGTTATATTTAAATATATGAATATCAGCATTTTTTAATCCAACCATAAAAAATAAAGCATAGACAGGCTCAGATGCAAGATTTTTCCTATGGTGGGGAGGATGTGAACAAATTTCGGGGGGGGGGGGATGGTCAACATGATTGAGTGATTACTCTAACTTAAAAATAAGTGGATAATATAAATACAACTTTGTGCATGGCAAATATGTCTCAATCTACATCCTTATGTGATTTGTAGTTGCAAGTATTACATGTAACCATGATCATAGGATTATTAAAAAGTTATGATAGAGAAATAAAATAAAGGAGTGTTTACTTCTATTTATTTAACTTTTTTTTTCATTTCTTTATTCATTGGTGTACGTCGATCAGCCAAGCAGAAAATTTAAAACTGATCAATGATATATAATGGATTTTTAGATCTAATATTTGAATTTGTTTTAAAGATCCAGAATGTGAGGAAAAATTACAAATTCCGAAACCAGGAGCGAATCCTCTTACTACCACAACTTCCACCACACATACAAAAGTACATTCTAACGACGCTGGCGAAAGCAATGGTACCGATGATTCAGTCTCGACGTAAGTTGAACACCTAGTGCCTTATCCTTATAATGAACAGTATACCAATTGAATAACATTCGCACACAGTGTTATATTTACATCTACCGAGTATGATTCCCTCTATTTCTAACAGAAACTTATAGTTAATTCATAGCTCTATAGAAACAGACAGGGCTGAAATTTACACGCCCCGTCTAGCGATTGGTCGAAACCTACAGCGACCTAAGAAAAATCACGGACTGCACGAATTAATCATGATGATGTCAGACTCAAATTCCCATAGGAGACGATTTGTCTGTTTCTTTTAGCCAACGTGCTGATGTACATTAACAGTAATTTAGTGAATTTTACTTACTTTTTACAATCAATTTATTAATTTGTTAAAAGAAAGATGTAAATATAAACAATAAATTGCTTTTTTTTTATGATTAATGCGGGTTATGAAGGTAGAGATCATTGCAGTAAAAATCTACATAACCCGCTAATGCGGGTTATGTATTTTTTCTGCAATGTCGCCACCTTCATATCCCGAATGAATCACCAAAGAAAGCATTTTATTTTCTAAATATTTACATCTACCGAGTATGATTCCCTTTATTTCTTAGTAAACTTATCGTTAATTCACAGTTCTTTAGAAACTCACAGGACTGAAATCTACACGTTCCGTTTATCGATTTGTCGAAACCTACAGCGACCTAAGAAAAATCACGGACTGCACGAAATAATCATGATGATGTCAGACTTAAATTCCCATAGGAGACGATTAGGCTGTTTCTTTTAGCTAACGTATTGATGTACATTAACAGTAATGTAGTTAATTTAACTTACATTTTACAATCAATTTATTATTGTAAACAGAAAGATGTAAATGTAAACGACAAATGCGTTCTTTGATGATTCATGCGGGTTATGAAGGTGGCAATCATTGCAAAAAAAAACAAAAAAAAAAAAAAAAAAAAATTACATAACCTGCTTACGCGGGTAATGCATTTTTTTTTCATTGTCGCCACCTTCATATCCCGCTTGAATCACCAAAGAAAGCATTTTATTGTTTAAATAAAGTGTATAAGATGCATCTTAATGTCATTATGTGTATAATCGTAACACAGACATTTAATATATACTTAGTAATAAATACGGGTTTTTTGCATATGTGATACAGATGACATCAATAAACTCGTATCGGCCTCCGGGGCTCATACAGGTTATCAGCCCTAGGGCTGATACGGATCCGTATCACACCCCTTGCGGAACTCCTCTGCCTTTTTTTTTCGTTTCGGCATTTGTGCATGTTTACAGACGAAAAAATAAAACAATGGCACAGTCGACATTTTAAGTGCAGTTGAAAACTTCAAATGCTAGTAAATGTTTTGGAGCAGTTAATTTTAAAAGCTCATGAGGAAATTCCGGTTCTGTAGCTACACGTTTGTTAAAACAATTAGATCTCATATTTTATTCAATACATGTACAGACTACTTTCAAATAATATTAAAAATCAATTTGTTCAAGTTGATTTAAAAAAAAAATTATTACTAAGTATGTAATAAATATAATAATAGATACCCTTTTTCCATATCACAGCCTGAATCAGCCCACGACCAATATCATCCCTCGGGCCTTCGGCTCTTGGGCTGATATTGGAGTCTCGGGCTGATACTGGCTGTGATGTGGAAAAGGGTATGTATTATTCTCTATGTATTACATTTATGCCAATACAGACCAGTGTTGTCGTGATGCAAAGTGCTCAAACAAATGAAGAACTCATAGTGAATAAGAAACAAATCTAATTATCGCATCTTTAACAAATCAATAGATCAGAACCAGAAATACGGCAAATTTGACATATTTGGATATTCCAGAGAAATTGTTACATAAATACGTAAAGGATATAGGAATCAGCTGGTCTATTATTTCAGATATTGCCGTGAAAGAGGCGCGAAGGGCTTAGCCAAAATATCTGACCAAATAGACTATCAAGTCTTATGTTTGTTACTTAAACTATTGTCCTTTTCAAATATTTAGATTATTGGGAATCCTAATTTGTACATGACAATTATTCTCATGTACAAATTTTGATTCCCAATAATCTAAATTTTTGTAAAGGACACTATTTTAAAATTCAAGAAAAAAAAATTAAATTATCATATGGTTTACTGAGTAGAGAGGTGCCTATGCCAAATAGATAGGTCGGTCAGGGAAAGAACAAATATCTTTTTAAAAAATAAATATGTGGATAGATTCTGAATGCAATATCCATTTTTAATTGAACCCCAGTCAACATTAGAAAACTAGACGCAAAAGTTAAAAGGATAACTTAAAATGTGATGAAGGTGCCGAGTATATCATCGTAGGGAGTGGTATGATTTTTTTTTCAGTTAGGGTGGTGATGTTAATGACCCACTGCCTGGTTCACGCCGATTGGAAATTTCTTTCAATCGACTCAATATGCAGACAAGTATTCATTTTAAAGGAATGATCGGCATTTAATATCATTGGTCAGCTCTGTTAATGTAATAGGAAAGCATTACGCTACATGTATTATGCTATATATAGCACCGTTTTGTTGATTTCCGAAATAGCAAGGCATGAATAAGCTTTACTTTTAGTAGGCGAATTATACTTCCGATAAATATTCTTACGCATATGTGAAGAAAAGCATGATTTGATCATTATGTATGTAACTGCGTTAATGTTTTATCTTAAGGCAAATGGATAAGAGTAACGTTTTTAGTATTTCTACGTATAATTAAAGATTTAAAGGTTGGCATTGCTTGGAAATAACGTAGTGCAAGGCGCAATGCGTGCGCAAATAGTAAAATTTGCCGGATGACTCAAATGGACACAACTGTGATCGGCCGAAGCCGATCACAAAAATAGGTTTTCAAATAACACAAATTATATAATTATAAAATTAATATCAAACTTTCACAGAGTTAAGTTTTATAAAATATCTGCAATATTGATGATAATAGATTTGTAAAACTTAGAGGATTACATTCAGGTTTAAAATCACAACTGTTTTTTAGAGATGTGTCGAAAGGGCCACCATAGTTCATAGTTCTGTGACCGGCTAGATTTGTACGGTGCTAGGGAATTCTTCTGGAACTGCATCTCTCGTGTGCAGTACAAACGGGGTGAGGGAATGTTGGCGTAGAGGATACAAGAAATAAGGTTGAGGCGCGCTGTGGGTCGTAAGATAAAAACGAAGGTTAGGTATGCCGTATTCCCGTAAGTCCA
>WFKH01011925.1:16546593-16559254 GCA_016163765.1 Magallana hongkongensis | reverse complement strand
ATAAACAAACATGATGTGAAAAAAAGGATACGTTAGTTATTTTTATCAAAAAAGAATATGATCTTTTAGAACATCAGTGCGAGGAAAAAACCCAAGCCTTAATGCTTATTTTGAAATTTATAATAATTTAATGTTTGTCAATGTAACTTTTCTTTTTAAGATGAAATGGTTTACTTGATTAGAATTTGAAAAGAGGGTTTATGTTGAAACACTTTCAGATTCTTTAACATAACATTGGAGAAATTATTGTTTGGTCAGCTTGTTTCACCGATATCACTGTTTAATTTACAACAAAGCGTATTTTTTCAGTTCTTATATGTTTTCTCCAAGTTCCTTAATATCATATGGTTTGTAAGGAAAGATGACGGGTAGGGGACCTTCTTCCTGTAATCAGTTAAAAGGCCTGTATCTTTATTTTAATCCCAACCCCCACCCCCGTTCTCAAAGACGGTAATAAAATTAGATTCACTTGTGTTAACAAATCATCATACTATCAACAAATTAGAAATTCAATTTCAGAACTTGTGTTATATATATATTTTTTTTATATAATTTTTATATATTTTTTTTTTTTTTTTTTTTTTTTTTTTTCAAAGTGCGTTAAGTGTCTCGATAATAAAAAAAATGTTGATGTACCTTCATGACACACTTTGAATTTTCTTTTCAAAGTGCGTTTACCTGGTCCCAAATTTAACGCACTTTGAAAAAGATTTTCAAAGTGCGTTGATTTGGTCCCAAAATTACCGCACTTTGAAAAAAATTTCAAAGTGCGTAAATTTTTCAAAGTGCGTTGCCACAGACCTTCAACTTATGATAGAAAATAGGTATCGGATAGTCCAGTCGATTATCAGGTATATGCTATAAAAAGAGGGTGTTGCAGTTCCTATGCTATTTTTACCTAAAGGAGTTGCAGATAAAATGGAAAAAATCACAGTTACAGAAGTCGATGTAATTTTTTTTTGCATGCAACGTTGTTCATTCAGCGGTGTAGAGTTAGTACATATACTAACTTTTATAAGACCATGAAATACATTTGAAAATCGTTACACACACAAATGAGGCAGTTTTCACGCTTTATAAAAGGGAAATCCTCATTGTTGTGAAAAAGTGCCTCCTTGAAACAAAGTTAATTTAATCTTAACGTTTAGAGTCCGACAATTCCTTGAAAACTGCCATTTCCGATTTTTGTTTCAAAGAGGCAATTTTTTTGGGGGGGAAAATGATTGATATTTTGGAAATCTAAGAACGCTGTGTTAAATTTCCCCGTTTTAGGTCATGTCTAGAGTAGTGGAGTGGTTACAGCATTAGAATGGAGTAAAATCGACTCCGAATTTTTTGATTGAGATTTGAATTCCAGAACAGTTGGAATTTTTTCTACATATTTCTTTTAATCACATGAAAGATAAATGTATACGTGTATAGATAATTAAATAATGTCAGAATAAAGTTTTTTAAACGTTTGTCAATGTAATATTTTGCATGCGTGCTTAATTTTTTTTCCAACATTACTTATTGTGTGAAGTCCCCGTTATAAACTTAGATTATAAACATTTCCTTCTGAACAAGGGATCTCAAAACAATGTACGCATTAATGTGGAAAGTTGGTTTTCCCCCCTTTTTATGAAATAATAGGGTATGTCGTTTGTAAAGATACTTGTACAGGTTGTTAAAAGCAAAAATAATTTATTTAAAAAAGTATGATTCGGTGATGAAGCAATAGGTAAATAAAAATACGTACGGATAAATTTGTTTCACCTTTTTATCTAGACTATAGGCGTTTATCTAGATACTATAGAAACATGCGACGATTGTAAGTACAACACTGACGGTTTTGAAGAACCAAAATTAGAATTATTCATGTGATATTTTAAACACGCTGGACAGTAGAAATCAAATTGATATATGTTATAACATTAAAATACGGGATATTTGGTCATCTTCCTAACTGTTATTATGAAAATCAAATGATGGTTGTCGTGTTTGATTTAAATGCGTGTTAAATGTTTGTGTATTTTTCCTGCATACGGAACATACCCGCTATGTAAATATAGCCGCCTACGTAATGTATCTAGCTTAAGATATGACTCTTCAAGCGAAAGGGATATTTAAAGGTCTTTTCAACGTTAGGTAATAATCCTGCCTTTTTGCAACGCCCTCTTTAGAATCATTTAATGTATTGAAATCAGTTTTAACATTTAAAAAAAACCCATATGTGTTTTATGTCATTGAATCAAGTCTTATGGACAAATGTTTGCAGAGACGTGTTTATCAATTGCAAAGTTTCAAACTGTTGACACATCAGAAACACACTAGGGTCATTTTACAAAGTCACATTCAGAGAAAAGTCAGATTGATCTAGCATTTGTTCCCAACAAGCGTTAAAAAGGCAGGGCAACGCTTCCTCATACTCTAATGATAGACCAGGGAGGGGGTGTTACATGTCTTCTATTCGATGGTGTTTGAAGGTGATTCTAAAAACTCACTTTATACCCCGTTCTAGAAAGTTCTTTCCATCAAACCTATTATAAAACTATAAAAATCGTATGAAATTAATCATTTTTAATTATTAAGATTTTTAAATGAACCATATCATAGATTGCCGATCCAAGGTATCTACCTGCGATGCATGTCAACCCGCGTTCTTGGTTACCCCTGTTACAACGCACTTTGAAAAATTACGCACTTTGAAAAAAATTTTCAAAGTGCGTTAATTTTGGGACCAAGTTAACGCACTTTGAAAAAAAAATATCTTTTTTCAAAGTGCGTTGATATCGTCGATATTAACGCACTTTGAAAAAAAAATTGTTCAGGGTTTAGTCGAAATAATATATATTTTTAGATACAATAAATAATTGTTTTAACCTTGTGTAGCTTAATGGGATATATTTTAGAAAGAACCCACTTCATTCTCAGCTAACTTGATAAACAGTTTCTCTATTAGATTTGTTTTTCCTTTTCTCAAAAGCTTATGTTGTTTGACAATTTACATGAAGAAAAACTCGGGAGATTTGAATTATCCAAATATGATATAAACTGCATCGCTTAGCAACTGCATTTTCCTTTTTTGTGCATGCAACAAACTTACTAGTTATCTGGTACATTGTGTTGTGACAGAAAGGAAAATTATTTAATTTATTTATTGATAATGGAGATAATGTATAAAATATTTCAAATGTCTTCAATTGCATGTGCTTTTAAACAAACATGATGTGAAAAAAAGGATATGTTAGTTATGGTTATCAAGAACAATATGACCTTTTAGAGGATCAGTGCGAGAAAAAAAAAACTCACACCCTAATGCTTATTTTTAAGTTTATAATAATTTAATGTTTGTCAATGTACATGTAATTTTTTTATATTATGAAGTGATTTATTTGATTAGAATTTGAAATGAGGGTCTATGTTGAAACACTTATGGATTCTTTAACATATCATTGCAGAAATTATAATTGTTTGACCAGCTCGGGTTTTTTTTTTTCAATATCACTGTACTTAATTTAGAACAAAGCGTATTTCTTTTTCCGATTTTATACATTTACTCATTCATTCATTCATTCATTCATTCATTCATTCATTCTTTATTCACTTTAGGCTTTACAGCCCTCAGTATGTTTATACAATACATATATCATCTAAATATGCAAGTGGAACAGGAGAATAGACTTAACTTATGGTAACAAATCATTTCGTAATTTTAAACTATTATTTATATACTTTCCAAGATTATTCATAATTTTGATATTTTCTGAGCTTAAAAGTTGCAAAAGTTTGAACATTGAAGGTCTCCTCCAAAAATAAGGTTTAATATATTTTTTACGAAAAATATCATACAAAGGACACACCAATTAAAAATGAAATTCATCCTCCACACAATTAATATTACAATATTTACATTTTCTCTGATTTCTGGTGGTTCTATTAAATCGACCAGTTTCAACAGCAAGAA
Source organism: Magallana hongkongensis (assembly GCA_016163765.1). Lineage (NCBI taxonomy): Eukaryota > Metazoa > Mollusca > Bivalvia > Ostreida > Ostreidae > Magallana > Magallana hongkongensis. Next base: position 16,555,308 of record WFKH01011925.1, on the reverse strand, counting down.
TATGAGAAGACAACTCTACGTTGCTGAATATCATATATGTTTTGGAAGGAAAAAAGAAGGGTAGGGGACCTTCTTCTTGTAATCAATGAAATGAAGTACTGGTAATTGACCTGTATCTTTGGTTAACCACCACCCCCACCCCTATCCCCGTTTTTAAAGACGGTAAATTAGATTCATTAGTGTTAACAAATCATCACACTATCAACAAATTAGGAATTTATTCCAGAATTTGTGATTTATACATTTTTTTTTCAAAGTGCGTTAAGTGTCTCGATACTAAAAAATGTTGATGTACCTTCATAACGCACTTTGAAAATTTTTTTCAAAGTGGGTTAACTTGGTCGAAAATTTAACGCACTTTGAAAAAAAATTTCAAAGTGCGTTGATTTTGTCAAAAATTTAACGCACTTTGAAAAATTTGTTCAAAGTGCGTTATTTTTTCAAAGTGCGTTGCCACATACCCCGTACTGGAAAGTTCTATCCAATTTTCTCACCAGAGGTCGTGCTTCACAAACGTCTATCCATCAAAACTAAAATCTCGCATTCAAGAAACGAATTGACTCATTTTATCTATTCAACATTTGTAAAATCTTAATTTCTATGTACAACCTAAATAAGTTCCCAGTAAATATATTCACTCTTTACGTAATTATTCACTGCAAGCATATATTTTGATACAAACTCCCACTGAATATTTTGATGCAAACTCCCACTGACTTGGATCCGCCAAAGCGTATCCACCACCTTACTCTCATTTTTGCTATTTCGGGCTGGTTAATTGAAAATGAAAGTAGGTTTTTAATTTATTTCTCAATTCTTATTTATCAGGTAAAATTCAATTATAGCTTACGGACATCATATCACACGTGTTGAAATATCAAAGGTATAAGCAGTTACTCTGGTACAGGCGTTTCGTAGTTCATCGGCGAAATGTCTTAATTTATAAGCATTGATATGTTGCTATAATAACCAGTGCTTCCTGGTTTTAGACCATTTTGGGCTCGATTTTTAGGCTATTAGCCAAACTCGTGACGTCATTCTATGCTTGCATCAGGCATCCTTCAAAAAAACACCTTTTCTCCAATATTTTTAATAACCGGTTGGGACAATGCTTTTACCTATTAACTTTTTAATGATGTATTGAAATTCAGCATCAGTTGACAGTTATTTACATTTGAATATATATTATGGACTAGGTGAGCAAGGCAAGCAATATTTAATCTGTTTTCAGGGCTTTTTTTTTCTTTGCTTGTTTGATAGGGATAATTGATGTCTGGCTCCCACATTTAAAAGCAGCCATGACCAATCATCGCCAATAAAACTTACAATAAAATACTGTGCAGTTACTATTACATTGGGCGATTTTGTTGCTGTATTTCATCTTTGATTATTAAAATTTAACAGTTTTCATTCACCTGTTAAATTTCAATAAGGACGTATATCTTACTGCGGACTTATTTTTTTTTCGTGGGGGGTCAATGTTCGTGGGCAGCCAACATTTTCCTGGTTCATGGGGACGTTATTTCTTTGGTAGCAAGTTCGGGATAATTTTGATAAGTATTAAACAAATACTTGTATACACATCCGTGGGGATGTAAATTCACGTACAAGGGTTATCCAAGAAAGCCACGAACATTGGTCCCCCACGAACAATGATGATTTCACGGTATTTAAAAAAAGATGTATCACTCTTCATTGTGTGATTAATAAAGTTGTTAGAGATGTGACTCAAATAGGTCACCACAAGTACCAATTCACAAAATGTCAAACTACGTTGTAGTTCTTCCGAAGCTCCATGTTTTAATGCTGATGTAAAAAGTGAAAAAGTACACACGGACAAGGAGTGATGGATATTAAGGTATTTTTTTTTTTAAAACAAAAGATGTTAACATCATCATATGAAAACAATATCTAGTGGGTCTGCCATCGTAGCAACCCTGTCATTGAAAACTCTGCAATTGATGGGATTCTGAGGAAAATCCTTGAAATTCTGTTTACTTTTTGTTAAAATCATTCTGCATTATAATGTACAGATGTCACTACATACACAATTTTATTTGCAATGGAATTAAAATAACGAAAAATAATGTTTTGTTGAGAAATAATAAAAAATTCTTTCTTCTGTATTAACAAAAAATTAAGCTGTTTACAAATTGTACAGTGAAGATAAATTAGTTATTAGTAATAAATGGATACCTTCCAAAAGTAAATTAATTTTGTTCATGTACACATGTTATATATTTGTTTGAATATACGATAATTTTTATGAAAAACCCAATCACAATGGTATTTATTACTGCAGTCTGACACATTTTCTGTAATCATAATATTTTCAATGTTATATATATATATATATATATAACACCAAAAGGTTATATAGAGGTCCTGATATGCAATGATATCGTATTTGTTTTAAATGTTTTTCTTTATTAAGCATTCATTGCTACACAAAACCAGGAAGGTGCTATGAATTATTTTTAGATCATTAGTTGCCATAATAAGATAAAATCGTAACTATATACTTTAAAGCCAGTTAAAAAATGTGTGCTATAGATTAAAAATATCAATTATCATTTTAAATTTTTATATTTACCGAATTAGAAAACTGTTACCATACGTTGTAACCGCTGGAAATCCAATTGTTGAAATGAATTTTACTTTTCAAACATAAGTGTTAATTCTTAAAACATAAAAAAGTTCCTATATACTAGATATATATACTAGACACATGGTTCTTAACAAATGAGTAAAATCACAAAAATTGTTTTCCTTATTTAACCTTATTTGATTGATTATATTTGATTATTATGTTTTTTACGGCATATTTGGAGCAACAGATGTTGGGACACAATTTGCATCATTTTAGTACTTAAAATCATCAATGTCGATTTATACCAATCGCCACTTTCTTCAAATATCCCGTCTAGAATACAAATGCATCATTTTGTGCCAGTGGAATGGATAGAATTTGAGGGTCGGAGGGTGGGGGGTGTTAAACATTGTCGCCGGTTTTTTTCTTTGTTTGTTGTTGTTGTTGTTGTTGTTTTGTTTTCTTTTTTTATAGCTCCAATTAGACGAATGCTATGTCATTAATTTACAAATTTTATCTAACTTATTAATAATGGTTCCAAACTGTTCAAAACGGTCTTTGTTAGTCTCTCGCTTCTTTCTTACCTTCTCAAAGTAGTAATTACAACCTGTCTTTAGCGTAGCTGCTCTGGCACAAGTAAGATGACGGGTTAAATAGCTTACCTTTTGCATATAGCTCACTGAGCTAAATGCGCTCGTTAACACAGACCCTATAAAGCTTGCGATATAAGCAACAGATCTGTAGCTCACTGGTCTGAAAAAAATGGATGAATGATCAAAAAGCTACTGTTCTACCCATTGAAAAAAGTGTGTGTTGATTGCGCAACAAAAGAAAACTTTTAAAATTTTGGTGTCGACCTGAAGTGTTGGATTGTTATTTTAGTCGAATACCCTTAGCTAACCTACCAACTACAGAAACACATAAATTGACCCAGGCCAGTGAGCTAAGTGGGTAAAAATTTCCCTTACATGTTTACATGTATTATTTTTATTTTCGAAATGAAACAATAACATCATTGATAGAGCAATTAGTAAGCAAATGTAAAAGAGGTTTTGTTACTTTTGGTGATTTGTTATCGGTAATATCGACCCCACCTTTTCTCCAGATAATTTTTTTATGAAGTGAATTTTAGATTCTTTAAATTGTGTTAAATTTACCCTTATTGACTATGGGCGAGATAAAACTGGGCCAATTCAAAACTGAATGCTGCTTCTCTTTAACAACACAATGTCAAGGCAAGATCACAATGATGAGAAATGTTTTACAAATAAAACAGGCGAATATTACACGAAACTTAAAGGAAATTGAGGGAATATTTTTTGTTTCAGAATAACATCATCAAATCAATCTAAAATATTACGGTTCTATATAATTGAGTAATTACCACTTATTTTTCCTACATGTTAATATATGAACAGCATAATAGAAGTTTCGCAGCATTAACATATACAATTGATTTAGACAATATTTGTACGTGTTTTTGTCACAAAGGGGTGTTTATCTTTGTGAAGCTTATGATAAGCGGTGGGTTTTAAGTTTGCACTAGTTTACAAAGATTTGGGTGAATGGGAAACTATTCTTAATGTTAATTTACGTTAATTCAGTTTTTGATATTTTGATGTTGCATCGACTTGTATTGAGGCAGCATGGAAAACTACATATGATAAGCATCGTACAGTTACTGCTTTGGTAACATATTGTCTGTTACCTAAATGAGCGATATGACCCACTGACATATTGCTTCATATCACAACAATTTTCTGCTTGTTCAGGATAAAGTTTAATCAAAGAAAAAGTGGCTTGAATCACATTTATAAGCTAAAAGAAATAAACAAATGGGTCATTCTACACACAGATGCCCAAATAGTGTCCCGCATGTTTATCAAAATTTCTGAAGAAATTGGAGTAATTTTAAAAATTGCTTTTTTGATCAAAGAAAGATATAAATGCTTTTATTCTTAATATTGGCCAAAAACTTTATAAAAAACCAATATAATTATTTTTTTCCCTTAATTAAAGTATCAAAGATGTTAAAAATTACGATGTCCCAGGTCTTCGTTATATGCATATAATTCATTATAAAATATTAAGTTACTGTCCGTATGGTAATTTTAAAAGCTTTTTAGCAATTGATAAACATACTTATTAATGCTTTAAGTGCAAATCCCAATTTCTACTTTTTATTTTTTTTAAAAAGTCAATCTAAAAGTTGTCCTATGTTTTTTTTGTCATTACCGTAACATAACTTAAAAATCGCCGTTCCCGAAAGACAAAGGCGCGTTTTTTTATAAACATCACGTGACTCATTATACCCGGGAAAGTTGATGTAGAAGATGCAGGGTGGAAGTTTGGAGAACGATGTAAGTACCTAAAACTTAGTCTTAACATTTTAAAACTTTAATAGTATGTTTATTGTGTGTCATTACCGAATGCAAAAAATTACAAACACCTTAGCCTTAAGCGGAAAATTATTTAAGTCGTCGATAAATTTGATTAAATTCATAACCAATTCAGAAGCTATCAGCAGCCATGATGACACGATGGGCCCTTTAGGTCATTAAAAAAAACAATTGTCATTACCGAAACTGGTCATTACCGTGACCATTTTTCGAAACGTTCTCGTTACGGTAATGACAATATGTGACGGTAGTGACAATTAGATGATTTTCAGTTCATTTATATAAATATATTTTATCATTTAATAGAGTAATTCACAAATATACTGAATATCATAGTAGTTTAAATAAAAAACTATAATATCTATTGAATTATACAACATTTTATGTGTATTTTATATGTTATTTCAGATTAAACAAGAAGAAACTATAATTTAGAAAACACTGGGACAACAATCAAGTTCTTTCTCATCACAGAGGCAGATGTAGAGCCAATCCAGAAGTATCTCCCATTGAACCTAGACACGGTACCACAGACGATGAAACTTCACCAGGTAAGCTAACCATGTAAACATTTTCTCTAATCTCTCACTAAATGTAATTTATTGTGATTTAGTACAAATTTTGTAATCTCGCTTTACTTTTAGGTGTTTACAAATAGAAGATGCGCCGTTCAAGTTCGTGTCCTGAGCTGCTTTTGTCAAAAACCAGACATGTGCTCTTGTTTTACACCCACTCCATTCACTTTTACTCATGAAGCTTCGACAGCCTCTCCGACTACATCAACAGAAAATTCAGTAGACGCTTTCCAAAAGTCTATAGATAGCCAGTTAGTAGGGAAATGGTGTGTTGTTTTAGAACCATTTTAACAAGAGCTTGGACTTTGGGTAGTTGGTGTCAAACAGCATTGTGACGTAATCCTGTCTATTTCATCGTAGGCCACTCAGCCATTGCTCATTGAAATCAACAAGATTTGTCTGGCTTTTGAGCAAAGACTACGCAATCGGTGTATATTTCGCTTGAAACCAGCGTCATATTTAACTTGTTTTGACACAATAAATAGATAGTCACGTCCTACTGAAAGTCCAAGGCCTTGTTAAAATGGTTCTATATGATGATATTCCATATCCTGGTGTTGTACAAAACGTTGATGATGATGATGTTGAAGTCCAAGTGATGCACAAAATCGGAAATAACCGATACTTTTGGCCCATGATTCCAGATATATTGTGGTACAATCATTCGCAAATTATTTGTGAAATAAGTGAACCGACTAAGGTTGGTTCTAGGCATTATCAGCTTTCTAAGTCCGACTGGGATAAAGTGGTGAAAGTGGTTGATGTTTAAAAAAAATGTTAAACTGACAAAACTAATGCTTTGTATTTCATGTCTTTAAATAAAACTTTGTTTTTGTGTGTACGATTCTCTTATTAATGGTTTTAAAAACGTCTGCTAATAATATATTTTGTGTATACGGTCATTACCATAACGTCTTGTCATTACCGTACGCCAAAGTCATTACCATAACACACTCTAAAAATTGTAATATATTATAAAACAGTAGACAGAAATACTATTTTTTTGTATTTTTTAAATTAGTAAGACTTTAAGTGTATGTCCGAAACGTAATGATAAAGATATGATATAAATTAGACCCTAAAAGAACAAAGACATAATGTACAAACTTAAGAATTTAATAAACAGGGCGTTGTTTCTGCAATTACTCTAAAACAAACTAAACGATTCACAATTTTTTACGTCGGTTTTAATTGCATCATTTTATTTTATTTGGGATGTATGAAATATATATTGATATAGATCATTTGACTGATTAAAATGAAAATTGATTCTTGTTACGGGAATGACATTCATCAGTGAATAACACATTTTAAGTGCTAATTAATTGAATTTTATCACCAAAAACTTCACTGCTGATAATAATAACTTGTCGCACTATTTTTAAAAACATTAGAAACATAGAAATTATCCACATTTACACATTTATTAAAATCCAGAATTCAGGTATTTGTTTGGGCATCTCTGTGTAGAATGACCCAACAACGTTCACAGTTAATCATGTACATGTATATTATACGTGATTGGAGAGGTTAAGCATTTGAACGTGTACGTGTACGAGTACGTGTAACTAGGGGAATCTCCTAATTTTATGTGTATTACGTCATAATTTCTGCATACCGCGTAATTCTACAAGTTGTACAAAACGTGTAGAATCAAAAGTAGACGGAGGTGAATTTTTGTAACATTTTTTGATAGAAATACAGACTCCGTGTATACCAAACGTTGTTTTATGTAAAGCAGACGATAAGTTTAAGACGACTGTGCTTTTGGTTTCATCAAATTCATAGCATTATTTCATAAACAGTGAGAGTAAACTGAACATGTTGAAAATGTTAAATCTAATTATTTAAACGTTCACTTACACCTACAGTTTATTTAACATAAGCCAAATTTTGGTACGTGTACGTGCAAACATACTTGTAGCTCTACACGTACCCGTAGACGTACACGTTCAAATGCTTAACCTATCTAATATCACTTTTTAGGTGTGAGTAGGGAAAATACTAGTCTGCTTTAATCAGATGTCCCGAAAATGACGACAGGTAATAACTATAATACAAGTAAGTCCCCTCTCCGTTGTAATGCCTGACCCATACGTCATCACCTTTATTAAGATGAACCATGGCAACGCAGTATCCTTCCTGACCGTACGTGGCGGCGTGGGCGCGGCACAGCATGTTTCCATTCTTTACCATCTCCAGGTTAACCATGTAAGAATTTGTATTAGCTTGCGAGGTTAAAACAAACTGATAGTAACCGGAAACTGGAGCTTGGAAGAGACCGAAATATATGTCATAACCGTTACCGACGTTTGTATATGACATTTCGAACGGTATGACTTGATGTGGACTCATCGAACTGTAGGTCTTAGTTAAAGTAGAATGGAAGGCAATCGGATCTGTAAAACAGGGCATTCATTTATAAAACAGTTTGCATTTTCTGTATATCATGAAAAGTTTATATCAGTGAAACAGTTAAATTATCGAAACAATATAAATTCAAAAAGTACAGACAAGTACCACTCAATCAGTCTCTGTTTGAAAACAAAATTAACAAGAATACTTTCATTAATATAAATGAAATTTTTCTTGAAAACTTTATAAAGAAAATTCTTGTCATGCTTGCAAAATTGTTAAATCTATGCTTGGCAAGGTTTGGGCCATTGAATGTCGATAAAAACACATTAGCTTTTGTTTGTTTACTTAAAGATACTTTGTTATAAATTAAAACACTTAATTAGGTCTTGTTACAGAGATTTATTTTTTCCGGTCAAAAAAGTAATGCGTCCTTTTGAAAACCAATATATCCCGTGCCATCGACAAAAATTTCTACAAAAAAATAATAACAAGAGGCCCATGGGCCACATCGCTCACCTGAGCAACAATAGACATAATAAAATCAGCTTTACGTAGTCATATACAAAATATCTGAACAATGTTGTATAATAGATCCTGTATAAAAAAAATTCCCCTGCTTACTCTTATGTTTATCATTGAACCTTTGTAACAGGATGATTTTACAGTCATATCACATATTGAGCATTGCAGTTCTCGAGAAAAATGATCAGACTTAAACAACTGTTTATATATGGATTATAAACCTACATCAAACTTTGAACCCCTTATGAGGCTGAAGAATTGTCAAGAATTG
>WFKH01011925.1:16526796-16546200 GCA_016163765.1 Magallana hongkongensis | reverse complement strand
ACCCTTGGGGATCATGATTTGAACAAACTTGAATCTACACTACCTGAAGATGCTTCCACACAAGTTACAGCTTTTCTTGCTCATCAGTTTCAGAGAAGAAGATTTTTAAAGACTTACTCTATATATTCCTATGTAAAAATTCAACCCCCCATTATGGCCCCACCCTACCCCCAGGGATCATGATTTGAACAAACCTGACTCTACACTACCTGAGGATGCTTCCAACACAAGTTTCAGCTTATCTGGCCAAATGGATATTGAGAAGAAGATTTTTGAAAATACCAACAAATTTTAAATGATTTTTTAATTATCTCCCCTTGGAAAAGGGCGTGACCCTTAGTTTTAACAAACTTGAATTCCCTTCATCTAAGGATGCTTTGTGCCAACTTTGGTTGAAATCAGCCCAGTGGTTCTGGGGAAGAAGTCAAAAATGTAAAAAGTTTACGGACAGACAGACAAACGGACGGACAGACGGACGCCGGACAAAAAGTGATCAGAAAAGCTCACTTGAGCTTTCAGCTCAGGTGAGCTAAAAACGGGTTGATAATCAACACCTTCATCATTACATTATTTTGTTTAAATCTAATATTAGAGAGGTTTAGCAGACCAACGCGTACGCGTACTTGTACGTGTAGGTTACAAGTTAGAGCTACGCGTACCCGTTCATATTACTTTTCCTGTTTAGCAGTTATAACGTGTACCTGTACGTGTAAATGTTTTAAATGTATTTTTATATATTTTCTCATACCTATCTGATAATTTTTAGTCACAATCGAAAATTGAGAACTGCATGTGTTAATTTTATTAAACATCATTTTTTATATGTGTTTATTTTTATTTATACCAGTTGAATAAAATAACAGAGCCATATCGCATGCTTTGGAGGAAAAGATACGTGTGCTATATTCCAATTACATATTAAATTTCAATTTTTTTTTACGTTTATAGGTATCAGTATTCGCATTAAATATCTAACCTCAAGAGAATTACACATATTTGTTAAAATAAATAGCCAACAGGGAAACGGAAGCTACAAGTTCGACCTTACGGGTACTTTGCAATTTACACGTATGTTTATTAGGGTACATACGTGTAGAGATTCGTCATTACACAAACTGATGACGTAATGCACATATTTTCCTTTCTACACGTACACGTACGCGTACACGTTGGTTTACTAAACCTCTCTATTATTATAATATTTAAATATTTTTAGGAGGGAAAAGTATGACTTATTCAGTAAGAAATAAATTGATCCTATATACGAGTACAAACAAAACAAAAAACGAAGTGTGTGAGCAATGAAGTGTATGTTTTCCCCTTAAGAGATATTTATAGCTCATGCGAGTGTAATCCTATGTAAAACTGACAAAATAAGTATGTATGATAAAATATTACACTTATAATGAATGATCATATTTCAAACCATCTACTGTTAACCATAAACACCATTTTGACAGATATGTTATATAGATTCTAATGCGAACATTACATGTAACAGCACCTGAGATCTCGCGAACCTGCGTAATGATGTTGGTTATATACGGGCTTTTCTTTAAAATATTTATGAATATTCATCAAATTCCTAATTGCAAAGCACCTGCATATTTTTTACAATGTTTTTTTTTAAAATATTTTGTAGGTCAAATTTCATAAGTAATATGTATCGCATGTTTTGCTTTAAATGTGGCTATCATATAACTTCTAATTGATTTACTGTTTGTTCCAAATAAAAAATTAAAAAATCTATTCATCTATCGTTATTTTTGAGTAAACATGTATCATAATAAAGTCATCAAGCTGATAAATTTCTATTAATTTCAGGATATTTCATTAAAAAAATAAAATTTATTAAAAAATGATACTTGCTTGGTACACTTCTTTTTTTCCTGTCCACAGATTTAATTGCATTGGTTAGGGTTTCTTGGTTTTTCTGCAACTTAGCTAAGAGGCGTTCATACTTTACTTCCAAGGACTCTATAAGCACGTGCACGGAACTAGAAGCCATTTCAGTAGCTTTGACAATCACAAGAAAGCAAAATACAATCAAAATGACTGTTTTCAAACACATGATATATAATTTAAGAAAACTGCGCCCGCTGCTTTAAATGTTGCCGTATTAAATAGTTTCTTGATAAGTGACACGATAACAAGATCGTCTAATATGTTCATGAGTCTCTGCCAATTCCACTTTTAAAAGAGCTCTTAACATAGAGACTATACACTTATTTTTAGAATTCATATGCCAGTTAAAATGATTCATTAATTTTTTTTTCATAGTTTTGATAGAAATTCTTGATAATCTTTATTTAAAATTTAGAACATTTGTTTGTTAAGTAGTTTCAAATATATTATAACTTTAACACATAATAATTTATAGATTGCTATTTTAATTTTAATTGAACAACTCAAAGGCGCAGTATTTAATATTAATGAATAGAAGTACTCAAAAGAGATATAAGACGAGACGTTTATCATTCTTAATAAAGGTAAATGATAGCATATATTCAGACATGTGTATGAACATACCACGATTTGATTGTTCAGCCGATATGCGGATCATAGCTGTTGTTCTTTTTAATGTGGTAATTGTGACTGTTAAGGCATTATCTAATGATTTTGGGGTGACAAAAAATCAAATTCAACAGCTGGAGCAAGATCTGGCGGTCCAGAAAGCTTTGAATGCTCAGCTTAGGGCAGGATTATATCACTCACGGCTCAATAGAGGTTTGGTTTTTTTTTACACGTTTAGGAAAAAAGGGTTTACATTAAATCGTGTTTTCATTTTCATCTAAGCTTTTTTTTTTTATAGCTAACGATGATTAAGATTTGTCTACAATATTTAACAAGACATCAATCAAGAAATATGTAATGAAATTTTAAGAAAAAAAAATTGACTGATCTCTGTTTTCTTAGTTTCATACTGTTATAACGTTAATCTTAGGCATATACATATTAAGAATAAATTTAAAAAAAACTTCAAGAAGATAATTGATTAGAAAATAAAAATCTAAAGCAAGCATTCATTTAAATGTTTCTTGGATTTATTTATAAACGTTTTAATTAAATGTATTGTTATTATTATATTTATTTTATTTCTCTTTCTAAGCTACAAATTGCTCTAATCAGCATCGTCCCTTGGTATTCCAAGCGCGTTTGTCATCGACAATATACCCATTGGGCTCCAACCAAATCATAACCTATGATTCCATCGTCATAAACGAGGGAAACGCCTATGACACTATCACTGGTATGTTTGAAGCCACTGTCGGGGGACTCTACCAATTCATGGCAACGATGTGGTCAAATGATGGTTACAACGTGGACTTCCAAATGATATTTAATGGGGCTGAAGTATGTGCCGGACGAACGACCACTACAAATCAATCCATGGGCATCTGCTCTGCTATTCTTCAGATTCCTAATGGGGGGAGAGTATTTGTGAGACACAAGGGTACCAGTGGTAACTACGCTCTTGGTGGAAACTACGCTGAGTTTGCTGGTCATTTAATTATGTAAACGTACAAACTTCTCTTAATCAGTAAACGTTTAGAGCTATTTTGTTTTAATTTGTCTAGCAATCAAAGAAAACCGACAGGAACAACACTTTTAAGATTTTGACACGAATCTCCCTCCCTCTCTCTCTCTCTCTCTCTCTCTCTCTCTCTCTCTCTCTCTCTCTCTCTCCTGTTTTCAACTATATTTTTGATACTTTTTAATTGAGATATGTATACTGTATGTACATGTAGCTTCGTTGTAGATTTAATTTGTACCTTGGTCAAAATAAGCTTATCTATGATAAAAGCGCGTAGAAGTGTTAAAACGTGCGCAGTGATTAGATAAACTGTTATTATTCAAGTAGAAGGATTAGAACATGTTACGTGTATGCGTACTCTTTACTGCCATTTGCGCAGTTATTTCTACTGCGGATAGTTTTTCGAAAATTGAGCTTCTAGAGGAGCGAATTGATTGGCTCGAAAACGCACTGAAAACATGCAAAACGACAGGTCCTGGAAAACGATCAAGTGTGTGGTAAAAATTAATATCAATATTATGCAAAATAAAAAAATCTATAAAAGGGTTCGGGCATAAATGATCACCGATATCTTAATATCGCATGCAATATCAAGATCTCGAGGTTAGAAGTAGAAAGGTGGCACAAGACTGTTACTTAATTAATAGGTAATCCATAACCATGAAAATCGATTAGAAATTTCAAATTGCATAGTGGTTTATGAAAAAAAAAATGTATATGTGAATAACATCCGTTGTCATTGTTCATGTTTCACGGTAATAAATCGGAATACTTGAAAACGATTTTGCAATGTTTGCAACAAGAAGTTGCTATTACTGTTAATAACAACTCTTATTTGTGTCAAACGGCACGTTTATCAACAAAGAAATTGTGTCATTGTCACTTAACGTAAAAGCAAAAGTGGCGTTGCAATGGATAGCCATGTATGTGTACCAAAATCATTTAGGAATCCTTACTTGTAAAACTCCATGATTCCTAATACTCTTTTTGCCCTAATGCTGTTTTAAGAAAGGTAAGGACATACCCTAACTTCTCGATGAAAACAATTTTAAGCATTATTTTACTTGAAAAATGATTCACATATGCACTAAAAAGTTTAATCCTGTACTGTGTTCTAACTTATAAAAGCGAAGGTTTTTTTTTAATTTTTATTCATATATATATATTTCTATCTTCTTTTACATTCTTTTCAAAAAATGAAAGATAATTGCATGATGAGTTATTTAAGATGGACAATTATATTTAAATCTTGGAACTTGTGATTGCTCACAGTTAGTCCTCAGATTTGCTTAAAATTGTTCTTTTCATCCTCAGTTGCTGTCACAGAGGTAACGGGGTCACATATAATAATGTGACAATAATTTATTGGATTTGCTTTTTTATATAAACCCTCCCCCCAAAAAAAACCTCCCCCAGAAACAGAACCAAAATATGGAGCTTGATAAAAATTGATGTTTTTACCGAAGCTATTTTTCGAGAATTTATATGATTGATATATTTAAATTTATGGTAACTTTTTACACGTAATATATAACTGCATTAATTTTACATAAAACTATGCCTTCTAATTATAATGTTGACTTTAAGAGTTGTTTCTTTAAGAAATTATTCTTTGTAGGCAATATCTCCAGTCCTGTGGTGGCATTTTCAGCCTATCTCTCCGGTAGTATTACCCCTGTAGCACAATATGAGGCTTTTGTGTATGAATCCGTCACGCTTAATGAGGGTGGTGCTTACAATGTTCATGTAGGCAGATTCCGGGCACCTGTGGCAGGCATATATCACTTCGTGGCAACTGCTCAGTCTCAATCCAGTGAAAGCCTAGGGTTTGAGTTAGTAAGGGACGGAAGTGCTCTGTGTCGTGCACGAGGGGCACAGTCAACAGGCTCATGTGCTGCTACCGTTCATCTTAACACAAACTCTGACGTATGGGTCCGCCATTACAGTACATTCGGCAGTTTGGTCTACGGAAGCCTATACGCCGTTTTTACCGGGCATCTTGTCCATGCCGATTGATTTTATTATACTTTTCTGAAAAATAAATTTATGTTGTAATATTTTAATGTGCATTTAGCATGTTTCTTTTATATTCTTAGAGAAATTGGGGGGGGGGGGATCATTAGTTAAGATACTTTTTTTTTTCGGGGGGGGGGGGGGGGGGGAATTTGGATAAATACAAAAAAATCCCAACATCTTATTAGAATCAAAATTTGCTTTTTGATCATTGACATTGACACACTGACACAAAAAGAATCAAATTAAATCAATCGACAAACATGAATAATATTTTAAATAGATTGTAACATAGATCAACACTCAGGATAAATGGTTAATATCAAATGCACAGGTTAATTCCTCGTTTTCAGTAAATTGAAGAAAACATAGTATCGGACACTTAAAAAACGAACTATTTGCAAAAACATGAATAAAACTTTTACTGTAAATGTGTTATCCACTACCTGATATTGTTGAGGTGTAAAAATAATAAGTACCTTGTAAGCTTTGAGATATATATGGCGATTTTGGTTCATTACAGAAAATGCCCAAGAAAGTGTGTGCATAGAACAAAATGCACTGAAATCATAAGCGGATCCGGTGTGGTATAGCAGCTTTTACCACTAGTAACCTGCTGTAATAGTATTTCCCCAGGAGGAAAAGCTACTACATAGTAGACTTTCCCCCACGTTTTCGGCTCAAGTTTTATAAAAATGATATATGGAAAGCGAAATCATACTACAAATGATATTAACACAGTGACTATTATTTTGCACAGTGGCACTCTTTAAATACAATTTTGTTATAGTTACATTATCTTCATTATTTCTACCCCATCGATAACTATTATCATTCAAAACTTGAAACGTTAAAATCAGTAAAAGTCTCCAAAGTTCAATGAAAGATGGTCTTTTCTTTTTTTAACATATATGTAACACAACACACTGCATGAAGAAACTGTGAAGGTGTAAACATTTTCATAACAATATGCAGAAATATTCAAAAAGCTATAACAATGTTTATACTGGATATCTTTGATATATGCAGAACAAACATATATGCAAGTATTAATTTAATATTTATTAGAATAGCCAGACTACACTACCAACAAAGTTACGTCCCCACAAAACCAGGAAAAATTTGGTTTACTCACGTACATTGACCCCCACGTCCACGAATAAAAATGATTCCAATGTTCATGTATACAATAATTTGGTATGAGATACTCGACATAAGGATATTATTATTTTGCAAAATCCTTATGAAATTTCCGTAAGCAATAGATCTTGCTTGCAATACTCTTTATGATGAGATAAATCTCAATTAGCAGAATATCATGTAGGTATGTGCTTGCAAAATTTAAAGCATTATCCATGTATTGGTTGCGGAAATGTAAAGGAAAAATTGAAGCTTCAAATATTCTCATATTCTAAAGGTTCGACTTCGATATGAAATTTAGAGATTTTCGATTTACAGATGTTTCAATATAAACTGTTTCAAATAGTTATCTCATAATATAAAACTGAAAGTATAAAGGCCGCTGTTGGATACTGTTATTAATGCGGATGTACTGATTCATTAAGAATGATATTAACATCCCCACACATTTTTTTTTAAAACGTAAAAGATATATAAAAACTATTTTGATTTAATCTTAGTAATATGCACTTGTAGTTAGCAAAAGGTTATAGTGAACAGCAAAGGCAATTAAGCCAATGTTTCATCAATAAACTTTTTTAAAACACTGTCAAACAGCTAAACAAAGATACATATTTCAACTCGTTGGAAGAAGTATGTATGAGAAGTGTCTACATATACGCTTTGTTATTATACGGTGCAGCTGTCTAACTTGAACGGGACAGTGTTTGGACACTTACATTTATAATGAAAATATTGAAATGTAAACTTTGTATTTTGATTTTATTTCCTTCTTTCCGGAGTGTTTCCTACTAACACAGAAACGTATAATTAATAAAAAAGTCAAATTATTTCTAATCAGAAAGAACAAGATACAAAGGATATGCTGGAATTTACAATGCATCTTTTGAAAATTCTGGATTTTTGTTAAACAATATGATTTAAGCTAAGATGTGTACATCATCAGTAGAACTCAACGTGCCAGTTTTATTACACTTTCTCCGTCATGCTTGCAATTTTTATTACCATATGACGATATGTTATTACAGAAGCAGAGAAAGCAATATCGACGATCATTACAGAATAAAGTTTGTTGGTCAGAATCAAGCTAAGCGACAATTAAACAATAAAATTCAAATAGATATTGAAAAATTGATTGATGTTCATATTCAATTTCTCAAATAATTGAAAATAAAAATGTCTTGGTAGTGTTCTTTTCTAAAATTTGCACATCCTCGCAATATTGAAAGGATTCAAAGAACATCAGATTCTACTCTATCATCTCCTGAAAATTTTAACTCGATATTTTTTATCGTTTAAAAGGAAGCTTCTCTGAAAATCATTTTCAATCAAAAACCATAACTAACTATAATAAGGTTTTCCGTTGATAGGGAATAATCTTACTGATTTAACACATTCTGTCATCATCATAAAATATACTTACAAAAAATGTCACTGATTTTACGAATTTTTAACCAAAAAAAAAAAAAATAAATAAATAAAAAAATAATATGTATTTCTTGATTTGTAAAAAAAAAAATGGAGTTTCGGAATTTTTTGGTTCTATTAGAATGTTTTAATAAAAGATTTACATTTGTGCAAATATAGGAAATTCGTGTGTTTTATACATAATCAAATATATCAATGTAGTGTGTGGTACATAGAGAATAATGCATGGCAAAATCTGTATCACATCCTATATCAACTCGAGACTCCAATATCAGCCCGAAGGCCAGAGGGTTGATATTGGTCGATGGTTGATATGGGATGTTATACAGATTTTGACATGTATTGTTGTTTTTATTATATATTCGAAATTAGAAAGCTAATTTTCATTTTCACGTTGAAAAAAACTTACAAGCATTTTATCACTTTATCTTCAAACCGCGTATTTTCTACGTTCAAATGTATTGTGACGTCATCTATAATCAAAATGTTCAGATCATGACGTCATAGTTTGACTTAGATATGCACAGGAAAAGAGAATAAGACCCGAGGTAATCCGAATATAAAGTACAAAGGTGTTCCGAAAAGTATAATAAAGGGTGTGATAAAGGGTGAAATAAAGGGTGATGATACGGGAGGTGTGATATAAAGGCGCGTGCCACTGTTCATATCAGGGGTGCAAAACCCCTGTATTTCATACCAAGTATATAAAAAATATACTTATTTGTAGGTTGTAGGATTCTGATATTATCTCTTCAGTAATAAACAGCAAGTTAAAAAGTTCATCGGGATATGAACTTGTTTGATCACGTGATCAAATTCTGTCTTCTCGTAAGATTTAATCACGTATCATAAAGTTCAATTTTCGATGAACTTTTTAATAATGCGGTTTTAATTCCTTATATTTACGTTTGAGAAATAGAAATCGTTCAGATTTATCAACCAAATCATGTTTTTATATTTACAATTATAATGAAACCGCCGAGCGAAAAGCTTGTGAAATTATCAGTGTGACGTCACTAAAAAAGTTTACACAGAATTGAACGTTTTTGCTATCTATTGGATCAAAGAGACTAATTCGTTTCCGCCTAGGGTGCAGAATAGTAATATTTATAGCGAGCGAAGCGAGCTCTAAGAACCCGTGCGCGCGGGAAAAAAGAACGAGCTAAACCTACAGATTCATAAAAAAAAAAATTTTGTTTGGGCATCATCCTAAAATGCTTTCTAATTCTTTCTCCCGTAGTGCTATGCCAAAAATGGCTGACATTTAACTCTTAAATTAAGGTTCCGTGAGGTTTGAAGACACGTTTTAAGTAACGCACAAGCTTTGGTGAGACACAAGAGATTTTTTACACCTTTCCATTCCTTCGCATTGAGTCGATACGCAAACAAATGATTATAGATTTTAACGTATGACGTCACAATGATCTCGCGCTATATTTCCCGCGATAAATTTAGAGGTGGATCAAATATCTGTAATGCGTGTAGAAACTATTTCAGTATAAACTGCGATACCTGCCTCAGATGATTAGCTTTTCATTTTTTTGGCTTTGATAGAGAGATTATATATGTACAAGCAAGAGACATGTTTTACTCACTGTCATATCGATCCAATTTTAAGCTAATTTTGCATGCATGTACAGTAAGTAAAAGTAGAGAGGAGATTAAAAAATATATATATTGCTATCAAAGTTACAGCCTCGTCATTTTGAGCTAAATAATAAAAGAATAAAGAGAAAAAATAAACAGTTAAAAAATTTACGTAGATATTTCATATTGTCAAACCATTAAATTGGAAAATGGGAAATTACACACCTACAAACAGGGACCGGGGGGGGGGGGGATGGACACAACGTATGTATTTAGAATTAAAAAAAATAAACAAATTTTAAAAAATATTATAACTAGGAAAAAAATAATAAAAGTCAGAAAACAACAAGGTACAAAATAAAAATAATATTTATCGTTTGCACTTTTGATCAAGTTTAACACAAATTACATTTTACAGATAGATAAATTCTCTCCAAAAGTAAAGAACGGTTTTCGGGGGAAGGAAGTCTATGTATTTTGTAAGAATTTTTTTTTTACTTAGAAATGTTATATAGTTCTCTCTCTCTCTCTCTCTAGATCTCTCTCTCTCTCTCTCTCTCTCTCTCGTTCTCTCTTTCTCTCTCTGTCTCTCCCTCTAACAAAATCTTTTATGTAAGGCTAGTACATAATAATAAAATATACTTAGTTGACAATGATGCAAGGTATGTGTAATTTTTGTTACTTGCTGCGCTCACCACAACAGTAGCACCGTAAAACATATTATATTCTTGCTTTAATCTGTTTTAAAGGTTTTATTGCACATTCAAAATTGTCAACCGTGAGTTGTTTATAAAGTGCACTGCCTTAAGTCACGCTGATAAAGGAAATTATAATATTATTGTATAGCTGGCACTTGATTTTGTTTGTTGACTTTGGTCCTATTTTCCACATTAATTCCCTTTAATACACGGCGACACATAGATTACTCAATATTGAACGTTTTGTAACAGCACAGGAGGCACTCATAAATGGTATGTATTACATATTGTATCACGCAATCTATAAGTCTTAATATAAAATATTTACATTCACTTTCTTTCCCCCTATTAAATTGCATTGATAGATTTGAATGATATTTACGCATAACACAGAAGACCCAATCACCAAATCTGGTGCGTATGAATACAATCTTTCTTCAGTATTTTTCAAAGAACATGACTGACTCTCCTCGCGACTTCAAACCGGATCACGACCTGATATTAAACTTACGCTGATAAACATTTCATTGTTATAAATATTTTTTAACAGTTAAATGAAATCAATTTATTTATCTATTATTATAACAAAGGTTATATTCATTAAATAACAGATTAAAAATAAAATAGTGAACTTAATATTTATAGCGTTGTGTACTATTTTTGTCAGCATAATTCGGCTGTTCCAATGGCTCTTCCGTTAATTGCGCATTTCTCCTAGAATAAGGCAGAGATTTTGAAAAATAAATCTTAATTGCGGAAGGGGAATACAGTTAAAAGAACGTAAATATAAGCATTGAATCATTAATTTTGAAAGATGTGGTCTCATAACTGCAACGGTGTGTGCAAACAAATTTTCGTAACGCGCTAGCGCGCGTTATTCAATTTGTATGCACACACCGTTGCAGTTATGAGACCACATCTTTCCAAAAATAATGATTCAATGCTTAAATGTCAATCAGACATGTGACAAATTCATTCTCAGTTAAGCCATTGGCCAAGAAAAAGTGTTTTATACAATCTGAGAATGTTATGGCAGTATTTGTATGTGTAAATAAAATGATTTGAAATGACAAATGCCATCTTTCGTGGATTTTATTTTTTAGTTGATCCACGAAATAAAAGTTCATTGAATAGCAATAACTAATAACAAATTGATTTGATAGGATTTGATAGGATCATTGGACAAAAATTTACATAATTATCCTTGGAAATGTGATTTCTCTAAATCCACGCAGATTGAAGCACAATACTATTCGTATCAATGGGGGTTTACTGTGAATATGTCTTTACATCATTAGTCTGTAATGGCAGTATTAAAGAAATTGGGTTTTGCTAAAGACAAAACAGAGATCTTGAGCCCTTGTTGTCCTTAGTTCTTCTTTCACTATATAAGCCTGTATGGTGAACTCTATTTTTCTTCGATCTTTAATTTTTTACTATTCTACTACTTTTATGTCTGAAAAAACCAGTTCATCATAGAACGGATCACAGTTTAAGTTGAACGAGTCTCAAGGTACAGTACCTCGATTTTGTAGCCATTTGGTAAAGATAGAGCACTATGAAAAACCCAACACCAATTAAATGACGTCTTTGCTTCTTTTTCAAGTATATTTTTTTTTCGTACATTACAAGTGAGATAAAATGTTAGCCACTGGAGATTAGAATGATATTTTATTTAACAGTTTATCGCATCGGGCAAGAATTTTATGAAGATTTAAAATGGTATCAGAATTTATGGATCACCCTGTGGCTTATGCAAGTTTGTTTTTTTACGTGGTTTAAAAGTTTGGTACATTATCGTCAAAATTTAAACTATTTTTTTTATCCTTTTATGTTTAAAAGAATTTCGAAAGAATAGTTACTCTTGGTATCCTGAATATAAGAAACAGGTTTTGATTCCTCATTATTGAAAAACCTAAAAATGGAGTATGAATTCCTTTCATTTCTGCGTGGTATAACATTACATAGTGTCATGCACCTTGCTATTTCATTGCTAATGAGAAAATAACATATACTAACCGTTTTAAAGAAAATTACAGTTGTCTGATTTTCGAATATTTTTCAGATAGAAATTGTAAAATTCCCAAAATAAACCGGAATTACCTGCGAATATGCACTTTCACACCGAATTTTAGTCTGATATGCATTATATATCTAAGGGAACGTGCAAGGATTGATTCTAACACAGGATTTTCAACTGTTGTACCTAGACTTTTCAGAATTGGAAAATCTCGTCTAGCAACTTCTCATATATATACTTAGTACCACTGAAGATACATTAAAGGTCATTTAGTCAATACAAGCGACTTTATTATCAATAAATTTATAACACATGGTGATGTTAATAATGAATGTAAGATATTTTTTAGTTCTCTCTGAAAGGCCCATAAACTAGGATTTTCTAGTCTAGCAGTATATATATCATCTAGACGTTTATGTAAATAATATTAAACCTCTGCTGCAGGCAAATATATGTACAACCGTCTCAAAGACTTTTTACAGACGTTGTTTGTATACAAAGGTCCATAATTGGTAGACACTGCAAAATATAATAAAATATAATAATAATAGAATAATTAGAAAATCAATGTTAATGCGTAATAAAGTATACCGGTATACACAACACATATCATGTTATCATTCGAAAACCTGCTTCAATAGATAATTTTATGTGTGCTGATTTTTTTTTTCAGGAAATAACACCAAAAACATCAGTAATGATGAAAACTGCTATGGAACCTCTTTACAACCGGTCACTACTTAGACTATCTGCTGTGCTGTGCATTGTCCTCCATGACATGGTGAACGCAATTTTGTTCTTTGGTCATTTTTGTTGTTGATACATCTATATTATTTTAAAGTAAAAATATTCTAGCTGATAAATGTCAGGGTTCTTTAATTCCTAAAAAAAATGCAAAGTAATACAAGGTAAACAAATATTGATCTTACAATTTGCCATTATGATGGTAAAAAGATTAGTCCTGTAAAACTTCATATCAGATATAAAATTACGTGAACCTACAATCATTTCACTTGCCGATATCTTGCTGCTTTTTGTTGTATAACATGCTCCCAGGCAGATTTTTGTTGTACATGTAGCAATGTGCTACCGAAATATGTGCCCTCACTAACTAAACATACGTAATGTTTCAAAGTGCGATGAAATAACCCTCATATTCCACATATTTGCACATCCGTCCGAATCAACCCCCCCCCCCCTCCCCAATGCAAAAAAACAAAAAACAAAAAATAAACAAAAAACAAAAAACCCAACAAAATCAAACAAAAACAAAAACAAAACAAATACACCAAAAGACTAAAACAACAAATGATTAACTGAATAAACTAATCCATCCCGGGGAATATTTATGTTCATTTCTCATCACATTCTAGTTTTAGTTTTATAAAAAGAAGAGCACGGTGTACTTGAGTTACGTTACGACTAAACTGGACTAAAATCCCATTATGATAATGATACGAATAACCTGGTGGTTTTGGATGCATATACATATTCTAACGAGGAATGTCCATATCGCATACATGTATTAGTCATTTTTATTGATGTTTTAATAACGTATTATACGCCAAAAACATTATATGCATTATAACTTAAATTAATTTTCAAATAAAACCATTTTGAAATTCATATCTACTATATACACTAGTACTGTAAGGGAAAGTCATTGTGACATCAGCATGGTTTACAAGTATATTTACATCCACTGATTATTTTTTTCCGATTCTTTCTTGAGTAATCATTTTAGTAACATATAGTAATTCTTCGTTGTATTCATAGATTCAATCGAAAAATAATTAATAAGTAAGACAAAGTTGGACCGGTAATGCGAAGCCGCGCCATACATCCAAGATTATGATCGAAATGATTTTTGAAAATTTTATTTAGTTAAGGATTGGGTCTAATGCCTAATTTTACTCTACTGGTACTGTACCAGTTATCGGTTAGACCAGTAATCAGCTAAACTGAGAGTTCGGGTTTATAGCACGCGACTATCCGAGATTTTTTAATTCATTCGTCTGTTTTGAATAAAGAAAAGTAAGTCTGTTTGAAAAATTTCTTGAATATGTTTTAACCATGAGCTTAAACGATCATTGTTTACCGCTGAGTTACATCGTTGCACTTTCAGCAGTAGGGGAAGTGATGTAATAAGTTAAAAATAGAATATTACCTCTTTGTCATACATTATTATACACCTTCTTTGATTTGACATATACTATCAATACATATAACATGTAGGAACAGAAAGAATTCATTAAATTCTGAGAGATTCAGCTGAACGTCTGATTGCACATTATTATGTATTGAATAGTCTACGAGTTTGTGTACATGTATTTATAACCGTATGATAACAAACGTATAATTTAATGAGTTTTGTTTATGTATCATAGCCCCTACAACCTTTAGTCTGACCTCAAAAGGGGCATATTTCAAATAACATTTTGCAGAGTATCAAATCAAAATGTACGGGGATTCTTTTATGTTATTATTAACTGGTACAGTAAATCGTAAAACTCGGCAAATTCGGGGCGTGCTAAATATCACCAAAAAACAAGATGTTTTGAGTTCTTAATAATGATATAATCTAACAGATGGATAAACAAGGAGTTCACCTTTTAAAGTATGTCAATTTTTATTCAAAAATATCACGAAATAAGCTTAAGGAAATACGAAAAGAAAACGTTAAATTTAAGCCGATAACTGGAACAGTGCTAGTGTAATACAAGAATGTAATGGCCAAAAATATTAAAATGAAAATTTTAAAAAGATCTTATGGTTTATTTGTTGACCATCTAGCCTCCTTAAAGGATAGCAAGTTATCGCATGTTTAATCGTTACAGTAGAGAACAACGGAATGTTTTGTAGCGATGTATTCTTTTAAATACATGCATTATTAAACTTTATTGTATGTCTGTCTTAACTTGTGTCTTATTGATTTTCCATCTCAGTGGACTGGGTGTAATACCGGTATATTCGTCTAAGCGCGTTTCTCCATGACTTTAAATCTTTTGTAGCGTGCACGTGTTCATGTAAATAAAATAGCCTAATCCGGCAGAGCATGACTAAACTTTCATCATTGTATATATAATGATTTTGTAGCAACAATTGTAGCATTAAATAGTTAGAGATAAAAGAGGGCATATGTGTATTCTTTACATGCGCCAACTTAAAATAAACAATATCATATATATATATATATATATATATATATATATATATATAACTTTAAGAATAAATCTGGCTCAGACAAATGACGCAAGTGCGGCAGTGATTTAACCCTGCTACAGTTTTGGCTCAAAGCATTAACGAAAGACAATAAGATATGTATTTCTTACTCGGACTTTAACATGGTTGTTGTGTTTGGGTATCAAAAGTACACCTATGTAAATAAAAACATGGTACATTTGCATTTTTTTTTACTGAACAACATTTTTATAAAAAAAAATTGTATTATATTGTGGTCCAATACTTTTTATTCTCAGTAGGTGTACAGCAATTGCAGAGATGCTGACTCTAAATCATTTAACCTTCCGGCTCTATTAGGTTCGTTTTAACTGATCTTGTTTGCCACTGATTTAGAAAACATAGGAGCCTTTGATTTTTGGACCGTAAACATATTTTTTACAAGCAGTTCTCCTCCAAAACAATCGTAGCAATTTTAGACAATTACCTTACGTAATCAAAAATAAATGTATGCAAACATGCCACTAATTATTTTAGATTTGTATTCAGTTACCTTTGTTATAATTGTAATTATTGTTTTTATATTACTGTATAATTGCAATTTACTATGCAAACAACATGAGCATTTCATTTCAAGAATAGTTAGTACATGTATCTTCTTTCTCTTAAATTTCTTAACTTGTTGTCAATAATTTTCTCAAGTTATTCCGACAGACGATAAAAATATCTTAAGACTAATTAGGTTGTCAATATATTTTATGAATTGATACAAGTTAAAAAGATGACTTTTTTTTTTACAGACATCGGTAGCTGGCAGCGACACTTGTGCAGTATCAATGTCTACAGTAGAGATTGTAGATGACTGTCCAAGCAATGAGTACATATGGAAGAGAGCTGCAGCGGGGAATAACTATGAAGTGTATGCCAGTCAATGTGACGAACCTGATAGACTTGTTAACCATTGTGTCATCAACCCATATATCAACCAGACATTGGAGGTGTGTGCATATGCACGGTTTATAGTTTCAGGTATGAAACTTTGTTAATAATGACATTAGCTCATCTGAGCTGGTTCGATTTCTCTAAAGTGTATTCATCGGAAGATTTTTTTTTTTAATGTTAGAGAACTAAATGTCTTTTAAATGTTAGTTACAATTGCTTCAGGTTGTACTGCTAAAAGTTATGAATGGGTATTACCAGAGATAAACTGGATTCTTTAACAGTAGATTTAAGGGGAGAATAGTATAGAAGAATACAATTTAACAAACAACACTAAAAAAGTACATACATGAATGTCAACCGTCATTTATACAACGCCACTTAATGATATGAATATCATCAAACGTTGTAATTGCATTAACAATTGACATCCCCCACCGCAAATGATAAATTGCCGCTTAATGACATAATTGTGTCATTAGGAGTCGTATACAAGTATTATAGATTATAGATAGACAGAATATTTATTCAAGGATAGATGTTGTGTTTAGATAGGCAAACTAGCAGACAGGCAATCAAGTTGAAGCTAGCAACCACAATTATAGCAAACTACGCAGAAGCGTTTAATAGGCGTTAACTCCAGAAAACTTTTTACGTAATGTTTTGACTGACCTTTGTCCAATCAGATCGTAGCTGGGCGGAGTTAAGACATTGCCGCTCGTGACTTGAATGAGAGAGAGAGAGAGAAATTGAATTGAGTAAATTATATGTGATGCCGATGAAGAAATCATCATTAGTTATATACTGGCAAACAAATTAATTAAGATCTATATATTACATGTATATCCTTTATAGGTGTAAGTTTAAAGCGTTTTAAAGAACGATTGTAAAAATTTCTTTGGCCGTCGACAACAGTGTCTTCATACATGTACATGTATAAGAATGACGTAACTAACCAACTAAATTTCCTGGCATGGAGTCCGAGAATACGGGCATTAAATATTTTGAAATGCGAACGAATGATCAGTTATGAATATAGATATAGTGAAACGGAAAGTCAACGCAGGCGGATGCTTAGTGGAAAAATAAAACATTGGCGGACAAATTCGTCCTTAGGTAAAGAATGTTTCACACTGAGTAACCATGAAGAAAGTTTTTATACATAGTAAAGTTACAACCTATGTTTAATTCCAGGAAGATTCGGCATACTTTGATTAGAATACCAACGGTAACACTTGTAATGAAAACAGTTTTTAGCTCACCTGAGCTGAAAGCTCAAGTGAGCTATTCTGATCACATTTTGTCTGTCGTCCGTATGTCCGTCTGTCCGTCCGTCTGTCTGTCTGTATGTCTGTCCGTCTGTAAACTTTTCACATTTTCAACATCTTCTCAAGAACCACTGGGCCAATTTCAACCAAACTTGGCACATAGCATCCTTAGCCTAAGGGGATTCAAAGTTGTGAAATTAAGGACCAAGCCCTCTTATTAGGGGAGATAATAAGAAATTAATGAAAATTTTCGAGAAATTTTCAAAAATCTTCTTCTCAAGAACCATTTGGCCAGGAAAGCTGAAACTTATGTGGAAGCATCCTCAGGTAGTGTAGATTCAAAGTTGTGAAAATCATGACTCCCGAGGGTAGGATTGGGCCACAATGGGGGTTTGACTTTTCACTTAGGAATATATAGAGTAAATCTTTATAAATCTTCTTCTCAGAAACCGTTAGGCCAGGAAAGCAGAAACTTACGTGGAAGCATCCTCAGGTAATGTAGATTCAAAGTTGTGAAAATCATGACCTCCGGGGGGTAGGATGGGGCAATAATGGGGGGTCAAATTTATACATAGGAATATATACAGTAAATCTTTAAAAATCGTCTTCTCAAGAACAATTTGGCCAGGAAAGCTGAAACTTGTGTGGAAGCATCTTCAGGTAGTGTAGATTCAAAGTTGTGAAAATCATGACCCTCGGGGGGTAGGGTGGGGCTACAACGGAGGGTCGATTTTTAACATAGGAATATATATAGTAAATCTTTAAAAATCTTCTTCTCAAGAACCATTTGGCCAGGAAAACTGAAACACAATTGGGGATCGAATTTCTACATAGGAATATATAGAGTAAATCTTTAAAAATCGTCTTCTCAGAAACCGTTAGGCCAGGAGAGCTGAAACTTATGTGGAAGCATCCTCAGGTAGTGTAAATTCAAAGTTGTGAAAATCATGACCCCTGGGGGTAAGGTGGGGCCACAAGGGGGGGGGGGTCAACTTTTTACATAGGAATATTAAGAGTAAATCTTTAAATATCTTCTTCTCAGAAACTAATCAGCCAGATGATTATTTAATATTGTTTAGATTTTGGCTTCTGGATGATTTCTGGACGATTGGGTCTCACAAGGGGTTCAGAGTTTGATGGAGGTTTATATCCCATTTATAAACAATTGTTTAGGATCTTTTTTTAGAGCTGCAATGCTCAGCATGTGATATTACTATAAAATCATCTACATGTATTATACCACATTGTCCAGATAGTTTTTAATATGACTCCATTAAGCTGATTTTATCATACCTATTGTTCCTCAGGTGAGCGATGTGGCTCATGGGCCTTTTGTTTAAATATTCCTACAGACTTCGATGTTTGACATTACTTCATCTCATTATCTATATATAGACATCGTTGTTCCCCGGTTAAAGAATTCCAAAACACTTCAAAGCTACATAGATTTAAAAAATATACTAGACCTTGATTTGTCACTTTATAACTATTGATAGATAGTTCGCTCATCTGCGACATCTATAATTTACTCCATTAACTCTCTCTCTCTCTCTCTCTCTCTCTCTCTCTCTCTCTCTCTCTCTCTCTCTCTCTCTC
>WFKH01011925.1:16504398-16521107 GCA_016163765.1 Magallana hongkongensis | reverse complement strand
TAGGGAAAAAGAAACAAAGCAAAAACAATAAGGTCTTCCGTTGGAAACGGAAGACCTTAATAATAGGGAAAAAGAAACAAAGCAATAACAATAAGGTCTTCCGTTGGAAACGGAAGACCTTAACAAATGTTATGTGCCTGCACCTGCAAGGGTATATTTAACCTACCCGAACTTTGTCATTTTTTAACATTTCACAAACGCCTTCCAAAGGTTGTAATATATACATCTGGCGGGCCGATTAGTTGCTGCTAGTATCAGCCTGATAGACAGATATGCATAAAGATAGAATGTAGACTGATATATATTCAAATCAAAAGATTTAAGATTTAAACATACTGTAAAACTTACAAATTGCACTTTTAAAGGGTATCTGCAGCCCATCTTATGTGAAACTTATCTCATGGAATTTATCAAATCAGAAATTAATGCAAAAACTGCATAAAATCGATGCAAAGATAACGGAGTTACGCCCCTTCAAAGTGGCTACTTTAACTTGATTTAAGAGATCCAATCAAGAGGAAAATAGAATTAGGCAATAACGAGGCTTCAGCCGGAAGGGCCTTAACGAGGTCAAGAGCAAATACATTTCCTTACAAAGCTATATACAAGAGGCCAATAGGCCTTAACGTTTACCTGAGTACCATTACCCAAAAACAAACTTGTCATGTATGCATATATTTAAGTTTCATTCAAGAGTAAAAGAAACTATAGTATTGCAATTACGACCACCTCCCTGCCTGAAATATTTCAAAAAGGACCATGACACCTATAATTTTAGCGAAACACATCATAACAGAGTGCATGACCTAATATTAAAAGGGTGCAAGACTCTGCTAAAAATAGTTCTCCCATATTTGTTAACTTTCACAGATAGGTTTTATGTGTATATGTTTTCATAGCTAAACTAAAACAAGGTGGCTAGTAAACATGTTTTATTTATTTACCTCACATCCCTCATCCCGAGGGGCAGACAAACTAAAACAAGGTGGCTAGTAAACATGTTTTATTTATTTACCTCACATCCCTCATCCCCAGGGGCAGACAGAAACTTTCCTTGTGGGCATTTAAACGACAAAAAGCTATTAAAAGCTGTTACTCACTTCTCCTGTTCCGGCTTTTGAATATTGAACCTTCATTGATATTTAATTGATATTTAATCACCATCTGGCATTAATACCAAAATCATTTTTCATGTAACACTTATCAGTGATTTTGGTTAGCCAATTATTACTTTACTATCATCAAGTCTATTTGTTTATTCAGAAAGTTCAAAAACTGTTTTTGTTTCAAATGATAAAAATACATGCATAACTCTTTGGATCTTACAACTTCTTAATTGCATTATATTCAATGATTAATTGAGAAATATGAACAAGCAAAGGAAGATAACTCCATTATGAAGAAGCAAAGGTGTATCGTTTACGATATTCCGGAAATTTTAGAACCGAACATGAATGGGTTTTTTTTAAGACATCAACGGAAGTGTACATGGATAGATGATCCCACGTTTTCTCTGGACACATATATTGATATTGTAGCTCAGTAAATTTGGAGCCATCAAAGTGTGAGTGAATAGTGATTCATTTGAGTATATGTTAATATTTGACAGTCAAAATTTGGGTTAAGCCTTAGAGTAAATTTGAACAAACTTGTCAAGCCATGAATAATTATGGAATACAGTTATCATCATAAATTGGCATTGATTTATTGTATTGTAATTTTAGGTTGAAACAATGGAATAAATGGTTACAAGAGGTGGTTGAATTTTCATTGCTGAGCTATACATTTCAACACTTTGGACAATATGGGAGAGGAAATTCGGAAGACGTTAAAGAAAAAACAGAGTACTGCGAAAGGAAGATTCCACAGGATATATGGACGTCTTTTGGAGAAAATTCAAGATGAAGAGGAAGCTAGTGTAGTCAGACAGATGTTAGATGACCTGGAACATTCATATAAAGACATGGAAGTTCGGCATAGTGAGTATATAGAGAACTTTGATTCAGACAATGAAGATGACAAAGCAAAAGCAAACGAAGTGAACCATGACATGAACACTTTATATAAAGAGTTATGCAAGGCAAGATCTCTTTGTCTCAAGCTAAATTCAAAGGGAAACACAATGAAAAAGAACCATATTGAGAAACAATCCCTCAAGGTAAAAAAAATAGATCCACCCCACTTCAGTGGCAAAATTCGAGATTATCCAAGTTTTAAGTCAGATTATACAACACACATGATTCCAACTTATGGGGAGGACCCTTTTGCTCTGAAAAATTCATTATCTGGAGAGCCTTTAGAAATTGTTAAGGGAGTGGATAACAATTTCGAGGAAATGTTTGAACGCCTCGATTTGAAGTATGGAAGGCCAGAAAAATTAGCAGACACTGTTCTGACTGACATAAAGACACTAAAAATAGTTCCGGAAGGAGACAGTAAGAAGTTCATTGAAATGGTGGAAACTGTTGAGGGATGTTGGCTCATTCTAAAGCGGATGGGCTTGGGAAAGGAAATGGATAATGCTACAATGATCAGCGAGATTGAAAAGTTATTACCATCTATTCAGAAGAGAGAATGGGCATTGCTGAAAATAAAACTGAAGCATACAGCTTTTTCCGATTTCTTGAGATTCCTGTTGTATGAAAAAACAGCAATTGAATACATGAATTCAGATATTAGAGATAGCGATAGTGGCAGTGTCTCTCGTAAAGGAAAAGTTCACACTTTAACAAATCCTGAGGAGGAAGAAAATGATAAATTTGAGAATGCGCTTGTTAATGTTATACAAAGTCAAATGCAGCAAAATGAACAGAGAACGCAACAAGTGATTGATGGACTAGCACAAGTAACAGATGTTCTTCTTAATGGAAAGCAAAGAGGTGTGACACATGATGTTCCAAGAAATGGAGCCCCTCTCAGGAAAAAATGTTGGTATCATGAGACTGATACTCATTCTATTGGAGACTGCGCAGGCTTCTCCGCCCTGGATGGAGAAACAAAGATGGAATTGCTAAAAAGAAATGGTGCCTGTTTTAGTTGCTTAAAAGGTGGTCATCTCTCAAAACGGTGTATTAACAGAAAACCTTGTGAAATCACAGATTTTCATCAACGAAAATGTGGCAGATTTCACCATTCATTTTTACACGGGGCAATATTGAATGCAAGTGCACATCATCATAGTGTGAACATAATTAATGAAGAGCAGGGGAAGAAGGGAGTCATCCTCATGATCAGTAAAGTAAAGAGCAACAGTATTCCATTAACTACCTTATGGGATCCAGGCGCCAATATCTCACTTTTAACTTACGAATCAGCAAAGAAACTTGGATTAAATGGGCGTGAAGTAACATAACAGTAACAAAGGTGGGAAATACATGTGAGTGTATTCAAAGTAAGGAATATTTACTACCACTGACAGATACCGATGGCAAGATCTGGAAAATTAAAGTGTATGGAATGAACAAAATTACAGCAGACATTTCAAAGGTGAATGTACATGGAGTTGTGAAATTCTTTAAAGGGATTAATGAAGGAGACATTGCGAGACCAGAAGGAAAGGTGGATCTTCTCATAGGAGCCGATTGTTGCATTTTATTGCCTGAAAAAATTGATCAGATTGGAAATCTCCAATTGATGCGAAATCAATTTGGATACTGTTTAAGAGGAAGTCATGCCAATTTACATGTGCCCCTTACGACAGAATCAAATCTTGTGTGCATTCATCATGCTTCGGGAAGGATAATCGAACCAATTCGATTAAATCAAGAAAACTTGAAGAACACTCTTAACCAATTCTTCGACATAGAGAGCCTCGGAACACATTGTATTCCAAAGTGTGGAAGTTGCAAGTGTGGGAAGTGTCCACCAGGAAATGGAAACTACACGCTGAAAGAAGAACGCGAGTTACATCTCATAAAGGATGGACTTCAGTATGATAAAACGGGTAGAAACTGGACTGCTACATACCCATGGGTTAAAGATACAAAATTTCTCCCCAACAATTTAAGCGCAGCAGTATGCCGATTAAAATCCACAGAAAGACGACTGGAAAAGGCAGGACCAGAATACAGCAAAGCATATGGTGACCAGATTATAGATATGGTGCAGAGGAGTGTAGCAAGAAAGTTAACAGCTGAAGAAATGGATACTTACAAAGGACCCATTCACTACATTCCACACCATGAAATCTTGAAACCGAATTCCAGGACTACGCCTGTACGGATTGTATTTGATTCATCATCATCATATATGGGTCATGTTTTGAATGAATATTGGGCAAAAGGGCATAATGTTATAAATGACCTTTTGGGAGTCATCTTCAGATTTAGGCAAAGGAAAATTGCTATTGCGGGAGATATTACCAAAATGTACAACACGATTAAATTATCAGAAAAAGATCAACATACACACAGATTTGTATGGAGAAACGTGCAGATGGACAGAATGCCGGATCACTATGCGTTAACATCAGTGACATTTGGAGATAGACCAAGCGGAGCAATCTCTACTATGGCCCTGCAAATGACAGCTGAAATGTTCCAAACTGAATATCCAGAGGCAGCTGAATTGATAATTAAAAACAGTTATGTGGATGATTTACTTACTTCGGTGGATACTGTTTGTGAGGCCAAGAAAATAATTTGCAACACTGAAATGCTGTTAAGCTATGGAGGATTTCGTGTTAAGCATTGGATAATTTCTGGTGATGTAGATGAACATTTTGCAGGAATGAATGTGCTAAATGCTGATCAGGAAAACATTCTTGGAATGTGTTGGTTACCCAAAGCCGATGTCTGGGTGTTCAAGGTGAAACTGAATTTTTCATCAAAAAGACGCGGCGTACATGTAGAAGATGATCTCACAGAGGGACAATTGCATCTTATTCCTGAGAATCTTACTCGGAGAATGGTCCTAAGTCAAGTTGCAGGCATATATGATCCTCTTGGGCTGGTTGCTCCATGTGTATTGTCTTCAAAAATTCTCATGAGAAGTTTGTATTCCAGAGAGGTTCAGGATGGATAGGATAAACCTATGAGTGAAGATATTAAGGCCAAATGGGTTCAGTTCTTTCGGGGACTCTATGAATTACAGACTTTGACATTCAAAAGGTGTCTTATGCCAGATAATGCTGAAGGTGATCCAGTTCTTGTTATATTTTCTGATGGAAGTCAACAAGCCTATGGTGCATGTGCTTATATCAGATGGCACACTAACAATGACACATATGAATCAAGCCTAGTGATAGCAAAAAATCGAATCGCACCAGTAAAGCAATTGTCTACCCCTCGTCTTGAATTGTGTGGAGCAGTACTTGCATCTAGACTTCGTCGAAAACTCGTAACAGAAATGAGTTTTAGATTTAGCAAAATTGTGCACATAATCGATTCCATGATTGTCAGAGCACAAATACAACGAGAGAGTTATGGGTTTGGGACATTCGTAGCCACACGTGTTGCTGAAATACAGAGTATTACAGATCCTACTGAATGGTGGTGGGCGCAGGGAGATCACAATCCTGCAGACATGACTACAAGAGTTGCGCCAGCAAGTGCTCTGGGGGCTGACTCCAAGTGGCAAAAAGGTCCAGATTTCTTGAGAACTCCATTTGAACTATGGCCAATAAGTCAAGAAAACACCTTGAATAATGATCAAATACCTGACATTATTGGAGTCACAATGTCGGCCACCTCTGATAATCACACCATCCATAGCAGCACTATCATAGACATTGATCGATTTTCCAGCTTGAGGAAACTACTTCGAGTTACGGGCATTATTCTGTCCATTGTTCACCGGAGGACCTTTAGGGGTATTTGTGACAAAATCAATTCGGAAACATCAGTGGAAGCAGAGACGTGGTGGGTAAAGTTTGCACAAAAGGAATTACCTGAGGACTGCATGAAGAAATTTCAGAGACTCGGGCCATTTATTAATAAGATGGGATTCTTTGTGTTGGACAACGCATGGCCGAATGGATCAAACAATCATGGAATCAGAGGGAATTCTTTTTATTGCCAAGAAAGGGTCGTTTTACCGAGTTAGTTGTTCGCAGTGTTCACTGTGAAGATCATGCAGGATTAGAGGTGACCTTGGCAAAGATAAGAAGTAGATACTGGATTCCCTGTGTTCGGAAGATCATAAAACGAATTAAAGATAATTTTGCTATATGTAGAAAACGGGATAAGGTAACAATACAACAGCAGATGGGTGTCTTACCTTCTTACAGACTTAACCCATCACCACCATTTTACAACTGTGCCATTGACATATTTGGACCATTTACTATACGTGACACGGTTAAAAAACGAACACATGGAAAGGCATATGGTGTATTGTTTAATTGCCTTAACTGCAGGGGTGTTTACATTGATTTGGCTGAAGGTTACGACACAGGGAGTTTCATTGTTGTCTTCAGAAGATTTGTTTCTATTCGTGGCAATCCAAAGCGAATAATTTCTGATGCAGGCACACAACTAGTAGCTGCAGGGAAGGAACTTAAGAAGTTTGATGTAGAGTGGAATGTCATCAAATCTGCAGATGCTCCATGGGAGAATGGGTGTAGTGAATCGTTGATCAAGTCTGTAAAGAGATGCTTGCAAATTGCAGTTGGGGATTCAATTTTGACTTTTTCGGAATTGCAAAGTGTATTATTTGAAGTCGCAAACTTGATCAATGAGAGACCTATTGGAACCAAAGTGTGTGACCCAAATGAAGGAACATACTTATGCCCAAATGATTTATTGTTGGGTAGATCTAGTGTGCGGGTTGCTCAAATGCAAATGGATGAAAGGTTCAATCCACGACTGAGATGGAAATTTATTCAGCAGTTGGTGGATACTTTCTGGAGGAGGTGGATTAGGGATTATTTTCCCACTCTTATTGTCAGGCAGAAATGGCATACTAGCAGGAGAAACTTGGAACGAGGTGACCTGGTGTTAGTTCAAGACACAAACATGATTCGTGGAAAATGGAAGCTTGCTCAAGTTACTGAGGCTGAGGCAGGAAAAGATGGAAAGGTACGAGACGTTACAGTGCAATACAAAAATATAGGCCCAGGTGCAAAATATGTCGGATGTACTGGAACTCTCGTTCGCAGATCTGTTCATAGACTTGTAGTAATACTACCGATTGAGGAATGTAATTAGTTATGGACTTGTTAAGTAATTTGGGGGGGGGGGGGGGAGTGTATCGATTACGATATTCCGGAAATTTTAGAACCGAACATGAATGTTTTTTTTTTTTTAAGACATCAACGGAAGTGTACATGGATAGATGATCCCACGTTTTCTCTGGACACATATATTGATATTGTAGCTCAGTAAATTTGGAGCCATCAAAGTGTGAGTGAATAGTGATTCATTTGAGTATATGTTAATATTTGACAGTCAAAATTTGGGTTAAGCCTTAGAGTAAATTTGAACAAACTTGTCAAGCCATGAATAATTATGGAATACAGTTATCATCATAAATTGGCATTGATTTATTGTATTGTAATTTTAGGTTGAAACAATGGAATAAATGGTTACAACAGATGGTTGAATTTTCATTGCTGAGGTATACAAAAGGAAGATAACTCCATTACTCCCAAATGCTTTCACAATATATTAACTTTGATAGACAGCTTCACCCTTTCTCTTTTCTAAATATGTGAATTATTGATCGAAATTCCTGAGCAGAATAAAATAATAAGATAAACGTATACCCCCTTTTAGCCATTACCATTGTCGGGCATATACATGTAGGTGACATAAAATATTATTAAAGATGACAGCTTATTTTTTTTCTAAACATGCAGTCAGTTTTCATTCTGTGTGAGTAAACGGTTTTTAAACATAATATACATTAACACTTAATGACCATTTTGGTCATTCCCTGCATAAGAACCCCTACCCTGTATGAATGTTTTGGCCCCACCCTAGATTTAAATCCCTATATTGGGAGACATGAAAACTTTTGATGGATGGCTTTATTTTCTTTCTTTATGTGCAGTCAGTTGTTATTCAGTTTCAGTAGAAGTAAATAAGACGATTTTTGAAACATTAAATGCATTAATACTATACGACCATTTTGGCCCCGCCCTAGAATCAGAACACCTACATCGGGGGGCATGACATTTATAATTTTAATAGAGGGCTTCCTGGTCTACAATATTATGTATACAGATTTTCCTACAGGTGTGTGGGAGTAGAGAAGATAATTGTAAACTCTATATGCATCAACACTATACATCCATTTTGTCCCGCCCTATAGTCAAAACCCATACTCCGGGGGACATGAAATTTACAATTGTAGTACAGTACCCGCAACGTTATTTTTTACAAGATAAACGATAGAATAGGATTCACGCACGATAGGATAGGATTAACGCACGATAGAACAGTATACACGCATGATAGGATAGGATTAACGAACGATAGAACAGCCCAGATAGCAAGCTTACGTTGGGCCAATGTCGGGCCAACGTCACCAGTTACATTGGACCAACGTTGGCAAATGACGTTGGTCCAATGCAATTTTGCTCATCGGCCCAATGTTGGCCCCACATGTTGGGCCAACGTTGGCACAATGTCGCATATGTCATCTTCTGATATTGGGCCAACGGTGGGCCAACATATGATACATATGACCAACGTTGGTCCAGTGTTGGGCCAACGTTGGCCTTATGTCGGTTCAACGTTGACCCAACATTAGTTTGACGTTGGCGTAACGTTTAGTCAATAAACAATACAACTGCAACAAGATATTTAACAAAATATGAATTTATTTTGAATTTAGAATACACAAACCATGATAAACATCCTTAGAATAAAATAGCGGCCGACAATGTGTTTTAACAGGGTTAATCCATATCCACACTTTAAAACTTAGTTCCAAATATTTAATGTCTGTGTCCATTCCACTTCGTTTATATCGATTTTTATTTGTTTGAAATTTATTGTTCCTTTTTTGTTCCTTTTTCTTCACAGTCAATTGTACAACACGCTAACCATGAACAGCACTCCTCAGAGTCAGTAGAAAGTTGTAGGCCCGAACATTCCCTGTAAATAAAAGTACAAGCATTTAATATAGAAGAGAGACCTGGGATCAAAATACACAAAATCAATTAAAATATACAATAACTTAATTGAGATAAATACTTACATTTCTGTTTTATTTGCTGGGCTGTGACTGTAACATCCTCTCTTAAAATGAAAACAGCAAATATCACGAGTCTCTTTGTTTGCTAAACCTGCTAAGTGTGAGCAGATTTGGCCATCCCAGCAGATCAGATATCACAATAACCATGGAAACTGGCCAGTCTCACGCTGTGAAAACTCTGTCCTAATTGCTAGGTCAGTGAATGTGCTCTTATCTCAGGATCGGCTTCATAAAATTCTACACTTTAGAACAATTATGCAACGGAATATTATTTTGCAGAATCTATTTGTTTTGTTTTCGGCGTTTTACATACAATTTTAAATTTAATTTGTTTATTTTCACATCTTTTCGTTGATGATATAAAAAACTGTATATTTTCACATGTCTTCTTTGATGATATTGCCGTTAAATATATAGTAAGGTTTAAAATTAATTAAACATCCCAATTTTTGGAAATTCTATTATACATATCAAATGTTTGAATGTTCTGTCTATATAAATGAATAACCTCAATATATGTAATCGACAAAAATCTTTTAAATAATTATTTAAAAAACAGTAATTGACACACGTTGGATCAATGTTGGCCCAATGTCACGGTCTCGACTAAAATATGGTAAAATTTTACAACATTGGCTTAACGTTGGCCCAATGTTGTGTTACCAACTAACTTCGGCAATCGAATGGGAATGTGTCAGGTGGACATCGGCCCAACATTGGGCCAATGTTGTGTATCCAACACCAACGGGCCAACCATTATCCAACATTGGTCTAACATTGGGCCAACGCTGCTTACCCAACGCCAACGGACCAACCATTACCCAACGTTGGCCCAATGTATGCATGCTATCTGGGAGTATACACGCACGAAAGGATAGGATTGATACACAATAGGAAAGGATAAACGATGTTCATGATAAACGTATAATCGCTTTAAACGATCTTCAGGAATAAACTGATAAAGGCAGAATTTGAGAAAGAACACGTACGAATAAAGATTTACGTGGAATTTCTTTTTGTAACAATTGCCGAGTTGGTAATCATAGCTGCATCATTTATAGAATGTATAAAAATGACCAGTTAAATTTTATTAACTAAAATCATTAGCTTAAATGATCAATAAATTTTTGGTATTGTTAACATTGTTTTCATTACCGAACACCCTAGCCAATCGGCGCGAATATTTTAGCCCGAGATCAAATCACACGGAAAAATAGCTGGCTCAATATAACTAATCCAACCCTTGTTCAAAGTAAATATAAAATCTATCATAAATACATTTATTTCTGTATAAGAAAATGATGCATTAAAAACGAATTATGTTACATACAAGTTAAATAAATATTTACGCAGATACACATTCCGCGTACGATTTTTAACATTGTTTTCATTACCTTACCACACACCCTAGCCGATTGCCGAGAACATTTCAGCCCGAAATCAAATATCACACGGAAAATAATGGGTTTAATTAAAATACAACTCTGGTTTTAATTAAATAAAAATTATATCATAAAATCTTTTGTTTCTCTAAAATATGATGCATAAAAAACGAATTATATTGCATAAAAGTTGTTTACGCAAGTATACACTCCGCGTACGATTTAATATATTCGATATACAGGTAGATATGTTACCTTGTTCCTAAGAACTTCGATAGTTTACACAAATTTTTCATTTCCAATGCTTACAGATATGATTTACATGTAATATTGGTTAATTTTGTTCTAAAAAATTAAGAAATTAGTATCATGATAAAATGCTGGATAGGATTTTACAATTTTTGTTCGATAAATTTTCGAATACGGCGCACTGAACGACTTGCAACTTTGAAATACATTTACTTGCTTATGAAAAGGCACGAAACGATTAACACGACAGGATAAACGGAAAAACTGTTAAAATTGAACGATAAACCTGAAAGGATTAACGCACGATAGGATAGGATTAACGCACGATAGAACAGTATACACGCACGATAGGATAGGATTAACGCACGATAGAACAGTATACACGCACGATACGATAGGATGATACACGATACGATAGGATAGGATTGTAAAAAATAACGTTGCGGATACTGTAGCCATCTTCCTTGTTAACATATTTGTGAAGTCAGGTTTTCTTACAGATGTGTGAGTTTATCAGCTGCTTCTGGACTTAAGCCACCATTCGTTTAGAATCCCGTGTTTGTTTTTAAATGCATATTATTTAATTGTTTATGGTCCCAAATCAATACTAATGAATAATCGGGCGACATAGGTTTATTTTAATGCCCAATACGAGGAACAGCAGTTATTACCAATCATGTAGTTAGACTCCAAAACCTTTTACAAAATATGCATTATCAATATTAGTAGATAATGTCTCGGAAAAGCATCCGATAAAATGACAATATTAACAGAGAAATACGAAAAAATGTTTCATGTTTTGATTGTTATCATTTTGCTGAATAGTCTATGCAAAGTGTGTTACATATTTGACCAAATTCATAAAGCAAACATTTTTCCGAATTCGGCATTTTTTTCGATAAAATATGGGTTTAAATTCAAACAACAGCAAATTATATAAAGTCAGCCAGGATTGATAAGTTAATGAAAATACAGAAACAACTGTTCACGGTTAATCGAATTTTAAACAATACAAGAAAACGAACAGTTTTCATACGATTTGCATGTTTCTTGTACAGCGGCATTGACCTTGTGATGTCACAGTTCATTTCGCGCCACATTGGATTGAATTAAAAATCATTCAGATGAGAAGTTGGGTTCTCTGTGATCCCAATAAAAATTTTTGGATGGTGTTTTTTAACATATATCTCAATATTATCAAAAATCGACCGTCATTGCAGTTACCCTTTAAATGTATCATTATGATTTGGAAGGCGAAATTC
The DNA here is from genome assembly GCA_016163765.1 of Magallana hongkongensis. Lineage (NCBI taxonomy): Eukaryota > Metazoa > Mollusca > Bivalvia > Ostreida > Ostreidae > Magallana > Magallana hongkongensis. The sequence goes on along the minus strand of WFKH01011925.1, from coordinate 16,509,076 downwards.
TCATATAACCACTGTAATTCTCTAGTTAGGGAAATTCGGTTCAGTTGATTTTTACCAGGGATGGGGTCAATTACATTCGAAAGTAATTAATTAAATTACAATTACTTGCTTAAAACCTTCAATTAAATTACCATTACCAGTACAAGGATTTTCAAATGTAATTAATTAAATTACAATTACTTTGCAAATGTAATTAATTAAATTACACATTACATTTGAAAAAAATACATTTATTGAATTAAAGCAGATATGACATGTACAAATTTTGTCATGAAAATTTACTTATGATTTAGCAACAACACCTACACATGTTTACAGTTTCATTTAATGATTATTAATTGTTCGGTATCCCTTAAGGTTCTCCGATCCTCAGTCTCAAAGTATGTTTTTCATCATAAAAATGTTATTTATCGTTCAAACTTTAAATTAAATAAAATAAAGAGATTTGTTTATGGTATCCATGCATTTTACGAAGTTATTGCAACTTTGGCCACGATGGATAAAAATATGGAATAAATATACAAGTTGAGATCAAATTAAAGAAAAAAACCTGTTGTACTGGTGCATCAGTGGTTCAAACCCCTTTACCTTTATGTAGTAGGTTTCCGTGGAGCCACAAAGCCAAGCAATACTTTGAAGAGTTAAGTGTAATATTAACACTACAAGACTAATTAACTTTGTCTAGATATAAAAGGCAGATCTATGGTATAAAAAAATAAATTCCAAGTTATCAAACATTGCTAAGGATCGGAGATCGTTAACCTACTCCTATCATGTCTACATTGGGAAGTCTTTTCTGGGACACTGAAAGTAAACATTTATCTCCACTAAATTCTTCTTTATAAATTGGAAAAATACAGGTTACTAGGTAAATCTGGGGTTGAGAGCAGACTATAATTGCTATCAAAACACAATTCACACCTATTGGTCTATTGGCCATTAAGGGAACCCACCAAGATTTGGCAACAAAAACTTAAAAACCTTATTGAAGCCATAGCTCTAGGCAAACTGGCAATTAAAAAGCATGACTTAATAGTTTATACAATTCAAATAACATTGATTTTATTTGTAAAATAAACAGAATTTTTTTAATCAAACACAATTAATAATTTGAAACATTAATTATTCCAATAAAATAGTAAAATTTTTAGGTAAAAGAGATTGAGTATACCATCAAAACTATTTGGTCCCTAACAAATTAATAAATATTAAAAACATTGATATTCATATCTGACATAAATTTAGGAACCTCATTATTAGATAGTGAATAAGTTTATATAAAAAAAACTACATGTATATTTGATAAAAGTTAAATGCATTTAAGTACTCTTCCTAATTTGATCTTGTATTTGTATTGTTTTATACTTTTGTACTATTGGAAGTGTGGGGGACAATGGATAGTGGACAGCTTTCTTATTCATATTTATAATCATCAGTGTAATTGAAAGTAATTGAAAACTAATTTGAATTACATGCCTTTTTTGAAAGTAATTAATTAAATTACCATTACATGTAATTGAAAAATATGTCAATTACACATTACTTTCAATTACATCAAATTTTTTAAATTAATTACACTCAATTACCATTACAAATTACCATTACCTCATCCCTGATTTTTACACGCAGATAACATATGATTGCACCGTGCACTATTTGTGACATTTTGTATCAACTTTGTAATACAACCAGGAAAACAGACACTGAAATACAGAGAGAACATAGTATTAGATTTCATAAAAGAGATTAGAAAATAATAAAAAGACAACTCTTAGAACAATACTAGAGGCGATCTCGTTGCGAGCAAAGAGAATGTCTTTCATTTGTTTTTTAGACCTAAACCTGCAAGAACAAATCATTTTTGATGTTTGAACTGAATTCAGTTTTACTCAATTAAAAAAAAATACATTTAAAACAAAACCATTTTTATCCAATTAGTTGGACCTAAAATTTATTAGACGCATAATTACAAGAGCAGTCTAGATGCGATGTCCTGAAATCAACTTCAGTTCATTTTAACTTGATTTAAATAAATTTAGATTTTTTACAAAATCAAAATTGCATTTATTAATAATGAATTTGATTTAGATGTCTTCAGACACATAAAAAAAAATGATCAACATAAAATAAGATGCAATGAAATCGTTTTGATGTCTCTTAAATGATTTTAGAAATTTAAACAAAAATTGAATTAAATTGCAGTTAACTATTTTGACTATGGTGTCAGTCGATGCAGCTTTAATTTTGAGAAATGAATTTATAACCTTTTAAACTCAATTTAATATATTTTTATATTTTCAAAAAATGTTAATGATATCTAATAAATGAATTGCAAAAATAATCTATACTCTGTCCCGAGTTTTTCCTTCCACCACTTTTCGCTTGATATTTCGATAATAATAAATACCTTTGTGCTCAAACTACGTTCATCTGGAATATGAAAAATGTCCAGATTATCTGTTTTGAAACGTCCCCTCTACCGCTTCAGGCTTCAATACACATCCCAAAATAGAAAGTCTACGGGGATTTTGCATTGCACCAGCCATGAAATAGCCCGGATGATAACGTTGAAAAATTGCGCGAGGTGTCCCGAGTACTTACGAATGGAGAAAAGATGTAATCATTTCCCATTATAAATCTCCGTAAGAAATTTGTTTTCCTTCCTGTAAACTTTTATGAGTGTAAAAGGATAACTTGTCAATGAATATATTTTGGATATTTTCTATCTTATCGATTTCAACTGTACTTCTTTCACATGTATGTGTATTTTTATTAAAAATCATCAAAAAGTGATGGAAGCAGTAACTTGGGACAGACTATAGAAAATTATGATAATTTGAAATTTACTCTAAAAAAAGTAAACTTAAATTAATTTGATTTTGTTTTGAAAAGGTTAAAGTTATTTCAGTCAATTCAACTAAGATATCATTAGACGCAAAACTGCAATAACAGCATAAAAATGATGATTTGAAATCGCTTTGAAGACATTAAAATGAAATTCAAATGATATAAGAAGTTCGGAAGTGTTGAATAATTTAAATTTTCATGTATTTGTATTGACCAGGTACGTGTAACAATGGATGCAGATGTTAATAACAATATAAATGTGAATTTGAAATTATGGTTATTTGAAATTGCTTTCATCTGTTAAAAGATTAAAAAAAAAAAAATCTTTGCCTCATCAAACTGATTTGACAAAAATGTCACAAAACGCAAAATTGCCAAAATTGCCAAAGCGATCTGGGAATATTTTTTGACATCCATTTAGATTTATTTGAACTCAATTTATATTAAGGAATTATTTTTTAAATTTTAAAATATATCAAATCAATTTAACTAAATTGTCATTAGATGCACTTTGAAATTGCAATATACATGTAAACATGTTGTTTTGAAATTATTTTTATGTCGTTTCAACTCAATTTAAAAAAAAAAATAAGAGAAAATAATACAATGACCAATTTGTCAACAGACGCACAATGGCAAGAACAATCTACATTACATGCCATGTGGTGATAACGAACAGTGTTCAAATTCAAAAGTCTAAAATCTACATTACATTTAACACAATATAAATGTCAAAGAAAATTCAAATTTTCTAAAATTTAAATTTCATATAATAATCTCGACCAGGGTATTCATGAACGCAGAATTGCAAGAGGAACACTTACATGGATTAAAATCATTTTAGTATGATTTTATCGCGAAATTAAATGAATTAGAAGATGTCATCACCAGACTCCGAATGCAAGAGCTATATAAAAATGATGTTTTGAAACCGTTTGATGTCATATAAACTCAATCTGAATGAACTAAAACAGGGGAAAAATCATTTCAGCCTCATAATATTATCACCAAGATGGCACAAGACGTATAATTACACCACCCCTCTGGATAACATTGGTTGGTCAGATTATAGATAACCAGTAGATTATATGGTAATCGCATAATCGCACCGTCTGTAAGTCTTTCCATTTCTTTCCTTAAATTTGGTCTGCATAAGCAATCACGGAATCGTCTCATAATTTTGAATAAACTAAATATTGAGCGTTCTGTGTGTACTGATTTGCCCTCTTGTTTATAAAGAGTAAAAGTAAAATGTATTTCAATCAGTCGTAAACTAAGTAATGCTGCAATCATCTTTGTAAGCTTTTTAGTATTAAGACGAGATTTTGATGAGTTTACAGCATTTTCAACTATCTCTTAAATGTGTACAGAGTATTTTGATTCGATGATAACGGAATGAATATGTAATAATTAAGTTTACTTAACAGTTTATTTAAATCGGTTACCTCAATTGCCAGAAATAATATTACATGCATTAAAATTAAAAATAAGCAAATATTTGTATTTTTTTTCTTTACTTTACTGGCATATACTAATGGTGTTGTGTCATCTTTCTTTTCAAATTTTACAATAAAGCAGTATAATAATAGTGAAAAATTATTCCCTAACCAATACAATGTATAAATCAAACTAATAGTATGTGAAAACAGTATGCTGTCTTTGGTTTAAACACACATATTGTATTTTCAAAGTTATTTGTATGTCTGCATACAATTGGAAGATGAAACTATTCAGAACATAAAGAGTTATGTGTCATCCGAAACTAAATCCACATAAGCCGCTGCAAAATTAAAAGTATATATATATATATATATATATATATATATATATA
>WFKH01011925.1:16488260-16500967 GCA_016163765.1 Magallana hongkongensis | reverse complement strand
ACAAAATTTATTTTAAATGTGTTACTATACTGCTTATTTACAGGTGTTTGTGCAAGCTATTTTTTCAATGGAAATCGTATACAACAGAATTTCCGGGCAAACTGTTCCAGATTTGCACTCAACCCGTGCCCGACTATTTATCTTTCAAATGAAGCATTCAAGTGTAAGTTTTTTTTTTCTTTTGTCTGAATGACTTTTATATATTTTATATTCTTTAATCAATTTAGAATCAATATGTTTAAACAATTCTCTGGGACTATGTTGAGACATGTACTACTTGCAGATTAAATAAACAGCGAGTCTACATCTATTTAATAAACATAGAAAAATACTGTGTCAGTTTCAATTACTTATTATTCTCCTGTTTCATAGCAGTGTATGTTTAAAATTTAGATGTCCAAACATAAACCCTCTGTTCAAATTCGAACGAAATACATCACTCAACAATCACAATGTGAAAATAATGGAGTTGATTTTACAGCATTTAATTATACTTGGCTAAAAAACATTTTTTCTTGCACTTACATGTATATTCCAAACGATCATTTTGTGTTTTAGATATATAACCAACGCATTTTTTCATAATGTTTGTTAATAAGCACATGAATAGTTAGTCATATAAAATCTGATATACACTGATCATTTTCGGTTCTACTTGTAACATTGCCTATTGTTTTGTACTAAATTAAAAGATTCTTTTAATAAATTTGCTGCATACATGTGCCTATTAACAATTTTGGTAGATGTAGGTATGAGAGAAAGGACAGACAGTCTATAAGCGATGCAGTTTATGTCCGTTATAGTATGTAAATTGTTGAACTATGTGGGCTTATGAGATACCTCTTTAATCGAGAAAATGTTTATTAAGTTATCATTTTAATTTCTCGCATTATTCCCGGCTTGAGATCGATTTGTCCAATGTGAGAAAGCAGTGTGAGATTTGTCTATCTTACACTGTGTATATCTACGCCGCTGTAAAACGTAAACAAACGTCGTATGCTGTAGAGAAATGGAAACTTATTGAATAATCGAATCCATTTAGTATAATTTATCGTATTTTTTAAGTCAAATTGTCGTATGCTCAATAACTTGCACTACTTGAAGCATGCCGTGGGATAAACTTGAATTATTTTTAAATGTCATTACAGAGAGTTGTTAAGCATCGTTTTTTTAATGTTTAACAAGGGCATCGCAAAGCGGAGCATCCCCTCGCGAAATGAAATATTTCTGGGGGAATGCATTATTTAGGATATACATGATGAGACCAAATATTCATCTTCTTATAACCAATTTGAATTGAAATATTTCATTTATTCCTATTTCCATGCACTCCCTGGGAAGTATCCATCGGGGATGGGGGGGGGGGGGGGGTTATGTGTGTTACATTTACGTGATTGTACAAAGCGAAAACTCACCACATATATTTAAGGAATAAGGAATCAATATTAGGAGGCGATAAATTTGGTTTGGACGTGATCAAATCCAATAAAGCCCTTATGGTTTTATCATAAATTTGATCACGCTCGACCAAAACTATTACTCAAAATACACAAAGAATGATTCCTTATTACTTATACATGTAATTATATAATTTCCAGCAATTGTACGATCAAAAATTTGAATATAAATAAGCAAACCCCATTTGCGCCCACTTATACGTCATTTGAATTTATTGGCTTGTATAGTACAAATTCGATACGTAGTGTTATCCCAGGCAAAGACACTTAGAATGTATATATTTTTTCTTATTCACGTTGTCATAATAAAAATGTAAGACATCTTTTTATTGAGTCACCGTGTCACTTTAAATTCTATGTTTGTTTCACGTCATATGAAAAACAAATGCAAGTACATATAATTTATGGCTTTAAAAGTAGTCAAAAGCATACGGAGCAACTAATTGTAAGTAAATAGTAATGTACAGACACCATTTTATTTCAGTTGCAGTATACCTACATGTATACCTCTTTTCAGATCCCGGTTGCTATCTGCTATCAAAGAATTATGCAACAGTTGCGGTCAACAAAAAGCACACACAAAATCCAACAGAAGGGATACATTTAGATATGTAAGTTGAGATGACATGTTTTGAGATGGTTGGCGGTTTGTTATTGTCATTTTTCATTATGAAATAATGCAAAATATAATACTTATATATTGTTGAGATCTATCAAAAATTTGCAAGGGTCACGAACTTCAAGTATGTTAACAACTAGCATTTTCAATCACAGATTCAACCAATAGTGAATGCAATGTTTTAGTTGCTGGTGAAGAGAAAGCGTTAACGCATATTTAATGGCGTTTTAGATTTCCATAAACTGGACCATGTATGTCAAAAACGTCTTCCCTAGTCTTTCTAATCTGCTCATTTCTATAAAAACCATTGGCAAAGCAGACAAAAGACAAAAAATATGCATGTTCACCATTGTTTCATCTAGTAATTTACCTTGGTTAACATTTGTGACCTCTTGTTTTGACCAATGATAAAATGCGTATTAAAAAACATTGCTGGTTCCATGGACAAATTGTTTATAGTAATCAAGTTTAAAATCCATTTAACACCTGTAAAGCAAAAAAAAAAAATGCCCCCCGTAGAATAATGACCGGGGGTCATTTTTCGACGTGGAATAATGACCCCTGCTCATAATTCTACGTTGAAAAATGACTCTTTTGCCTGAAGAATAAGTGTCATTTTTATAAAAATCAGCACACTCTACGTAAAGAGAAAAGTGACCCCTGTAAGAATATTGACTCCTTTATAAATTTAAGTTTTTCAGTATCATTTCTTGTTATATTTAAAATAGTATCTAATATAGTGTCATTTTATTGCAGTAAACAGAAAGTTACATAAACTATAATCCATATTTAAAGCTGCTTGGTCCGATTTTATATCAAATTTTGTGAACGCTTTTAAACGATGGTTATGATAAGTATTTGTATAATAATAGACATTGCAGTAGTGTTCCCGGTCAATTAAGCCATATTTCAATGGAAAAAACGCTGTACAAAATTTGTTTTAAAAACAAACGACACAAAAGGGTACCGGGTTATTTCGCATCATATTAAAATTTGCCCTTAAGGTCGAGGCGGCTATGATTACAACTTTGACATCGCTATAAATAAAGATCACAATGTTTTAGTAAATCAAAAATAAACCTGTGTACATTTTGTTCATTAATATTTCTGAAGTTTGCTAGGTTTACAACCGATGCATAACATGCCGATTGAATAAACCTGTTATCATTCGGGGGAAGAAACCAAACGGTTCCCTTTTCTAAACATTCCCATGATGCAGTTTAGTTAATGTTTTTTTTGTTTGCCCATAAAGAAATTATTTTATTTACTTTGAATATTTCTAATTTTGAAAGGAGACCGATTCTGCTGGTGTAAATAGGTGAAAGCCTATAACTCTCTAAGATAATTGGTTTCTATGGGAAATATTTTGATACTGTAATAGCCAAAAAAGCGGACCATGCAGCTTTAAATAAACTTAAAGTGAAAGAATATGTATATTTTAGAAAATAATACTTCTTTTATATCCTTCATTTATCTTATGCTAAAATGTGTGGAAACCAGTTCCATTTTGGTCCCGCAGCTTTGTTAATTGTACTCCTATAAAACACTACCAGTCATGCTTTGATGAATATTGTCATTTATTAATGACGAAGATAAAGAACAAACTACAAATAAACTACCTTAACTTCTATGGAGATCCCAGATAAACATAAAGAGACTTATTGAACACCTAATTTCAGACAGGCAGCGGGATCTCCCTAAAGTCTAAATAAGACATAATTATCATTGATGAATACACATTTAGAAGATGGGAGATCCCAAGGTAACATGTATCCAAACTAGTCTACAACAATGGCAGGGGGATCTCCCTGTCATATAAAAAACCAAAACAATATAAAAATTAAGGTGGCATATACAAAACATTTTGCCACAAAATCCAATGTCAATTGGATTCACCACCCAAGGGACAAAAAGGAAAACTGTTTACTCATTAAACCATTACAAAATATTAAAAGAAATCATATATACATATGCCAATACATGTAAAGTTGTTTAAAATACAATTTTTAGTTTTAATTAAAGAAATTGTCAGGTGGCCAGCAACACAAAGAGATACAAAAATAAATGGTAACACATGTCCTTGTATGATCATTAGTATGTATAGTAGTTATTGAGTACAAAATAGGGGAGTGGATAAAGACATAAAAACATGGGGGAGGGGTAGCAGACATGATCTGAACTAATTTAGGTTGAGGGTGGTAGCAGACATAATCTGACCTACTGTGGGTTTAGGGTGGTAGCAGACGTAAGCTGACCTACTTTGGGTTCAGAGTGGTAGCAGACATATCCTGAACAGTAAACTACATGTGAAAACGGTGTGGTAGCAGAGATATATCTGAACTACCTGGTACTCTAGCATGTCTAGGTTTTAATAACATAATGAAACTGTCAAATCAAGAATTATCAATCATTTTTAACAGAAAATGAACCTATACGAATGTAACGCTTGACAGCATCCGACTTCTATCTACCCATATTTTGAATAGCATTTTCTGAAAAGCCCACTTTTGCTGCATGTGTAGCAGCTTCAATTCTAAAGATGTGACCCTTGTATTGTTTGGTATCCAAACCAATAAATTTGTTAACTTCACTCAATTTCTTCGAAACAAAGGAATATGACACAGGACAACTATTTAAATACTGGAAGAGAGGTCCCCTTAAATGACGATAATGTTTTAGATATTGAAACAGTGCGTGAACTGGACAAGAATGAATGTTGTTTGATGTTTTTAAAGTAATAAACATTGGTTGTCCTAGACTAATGGTTTTGAAATGACGTAGGATTAATTGGACATGTCTTAATTTGTTATTCACTACCTCGGAATGCACATCTGACCTTTGAATTACAAATTCTGCCCGAGTTTTTGATGTTATAACCAATTCACCTAGCCTTAAAAATCCATGGAATGCATTCAAAAACAAGGCCTTAAGCAAAAGCATTTGGGCATGATCAGGGAGTGTGTGTCTCAAAGCATTTACAATCTTGGTGAGAATTTCTCCAGTTATTGACAAACTTGAGTCTACAGTTGGACCTAATTTGTGACACCCTTTCAGCATCTTCTGCACGAAGAAACATTGAGCTGGAACTGGCATATCAAGAATCTTATGAATGTATGTCAAAGCTGATATATGTGATGATATTGAGCTTGGTGAATATCCGATATCAAACAAATGACCTATAAAATTGCAGAGTGTAATGGATTTATAGGTAATGATATGGAATCAGCCCAGGCAAGGAAAAGCTTCCATGAATGCTGATATGATTTTCTTGTTGCGGGGGCTAATGAAGCTTGCAGTAGTCTTTGTGCTGAAAATGTTAAATGTAAAGAAGGTCCTCTGGAATTTTCGTTGGTTGTTGTTGTAAATATGGTGTTTCCCGAAATGCTTTCTGAAATTAAAGACGGGATAATTTGTCAGCTATAACATTCAACTTCCCCGGAATGTGTTTTGCACGGAAATGGATATTGCACTGTAGCAACACTAAAACAATTCTGCGTAATAATTTCATCAACGATTTATCCCTACAAAACTTTTTTGTTGATAACCTCTACTACAGCCATATTGTCTGATAGGAATAACACCTTTTTGTTTTGGAAATGAACTGACCACACTTATATTGCAAGAACAATTGGAAACCAATCTTACACTAAGGGTACACTTTTGGCAGCCGCCCACTCGCCCGCCATTTTTACCATTTCAATAACCGGATTTTTCCTTTGGAAAACCCGGTTAACAAAATCATAAAGAACACAGTACTAATATGTTAATTGAGGTATATACATGTAGTAAATGTGGAAATACTCAGTTACTGTACAAGATTTGTCTGGATCATGCCTTAAATAAAGATTAAATGAGAAAAGCAATTTGAACAACAAAATATTCATTTTGTTAAGTACATTTGTATATCCAGTTGAAACTGATATGCAAGCTAAAATTACTGGTGTACATTTTCATTTATTATGGAGACTTATTAAAAATGTTTATTTTGACACCAAAATGATGAAAGAATATTATAGTATTAGAATTTAGGAAACTGAACTTCTGAAACTGCAGTATTTTATTCTTTACAATAATGTTTTAGCAAAACAAAGAAGTTACATTTGTACATCATTTGATTACAGTATTTTACACAATCAAGTAGTCTGTGTGTCACATTGCTCACCTGAGAAGCAATAGCTATTGAGAAATCATCTTTATAGAATAATACACAAAATATCTGGACAATATGTAGTAAAAAAGGTTATAAATAAAGAGATTTTCAAGTTGTCTTAAGATATTCTCAAGTTTAACAGTAACAGGATGATTTCAAAGTCCTTTCATATGTGGAGAATTGCAGACCTCTAAATGATCCTCAGACTGCAGTTCATACATTTTGTTGACAAATGTTCAAAAATTAGAAAGAATGTACTGTACACCAAAACATATTTTACAAAGATCAAACATATATGCCAATGTTGAGAAATAAAAGCCCAGTAGTTTATGGATAGCTATAGATTGATATTTAATAATGTACAAATAAGTGCATAATGTATCATTTACAATCGCTCCAGGTTGTACTGTCGTATCACAAGTCTCTAATACTGAAGACATTTGAATTTTAAGTCTTTATTTTAATACTAATGGAATCTTCAAGAGAACTTCCCCCATGACAGAACATAGACTTCCAAAGAATCCTTTTATAACTGCATGCTGTAAACATGTTCTTCGAAAGCATATAATCCTGGTGTGTGCCATTTGTGGTAACAACAATTTCAATTCACTAGTGTTGTCTTGCATACATTATACCAATGACAACTGTCTTTTTCAGCAGGATTTTCTAAAATGTGTTGATGAAAAACAAATAATGGATATCTTATCAAGCAATATTTCATTACAATATACATACAATTAATGGAAAATAAAGTGATCGAACTGTAAATAAAAGTTTAATTTTTTTCCAAAATTCTTCAGTTTATAACTGCATTTAAAACAAGAATATTTACTATATTATAAAAGATATGACAACAAGATATCTGTGAGTCAATGACTAGTGATACCCCTGCTCTGATGTGAATGTACAAAATAAGCAAAGTTAACATTATATGTAACGTGAAGTTGACATCAATTTTTTTTTTTAAAAATGAATCCTACTGTATGGCATGCCTTAACAAAGAGTGAGATAAAATTTCAAGCATCTGCGATTGTTTCTGAGATATCTTTGACAAAATTTGTGTTATAGACAGACAGACAGACACACAAGGGTAAAACAATATACCTCCTCTCCTTCGGAGCATGGGTATAATTAGTTCATACATAAACAAGAAAACCACGGGCAATATCGTTATTATATTAAGTTTTATTTACTAACCTTGAAAATGGTGTTACGGCCATTAAGATGAGGGTCCCTGCATTTTTAGATGCCCTACTTCCATTTAGAAGTTGCAAACGTGCAATGTTTGTCCCTCTTTAACAGTGCTGAACTGGGAAGCCAACACCGCATTTATACCATCCGTCTTTTTCTTTGTTCTGTTTGAATTTTGCTGTGTGCCCAAGTTTAGCAACTCTCCCCTTCACCAGAGATGAAGAATGATGTTGGGCTCTCATTGTTTCCTCTTGTCAGTTAATGTTAATCAGTTTCTTGATATTCATCTGAAAGAACATACACATGTAATGAAATATTTCAATCATATAGATATCATATGCTAGGTCGTTATCTATAATCAGTGTCAGGTATATAATTGAGTCTTTTTGGAATTGCAATGAATCATGAACATGGTAGATCAAACACATAGTCCAAGTTCTCATAAATTGAAAATTTTCAAAAACATGCAGTCATAAAAATTATCATATAGATTATGATGTAAAGAAATTTCCATAGGAAATTTTAGTCACTTTCATTATAGAGTAATGATAATGTAATTTTGAGATACATGTATATATAGTACGTAAAAGGGTAAATCATGTGAATCTTTTTTAAATGCTTAATTAAATATCTTTATAATAGCCTATCTGGAATATTTTATTTTATCAACCAATCAATCGCATCTTGTATGAAACTTGAAAGCTATATTCTGAGATTTTTTCAGAGAAAAATGGACTGAGATTTTTTCAGAGAAAATCCATTTGCATATTCATGAGTCATTTTAAAACCAAGCTGAATATTGTAAATTTCTGTAAGAAAAATGAATGAACACACAGTGCAGCAACGTAGTATGAAATCGCCATATAAACATAAATGCTAGATCTGCAAAGATGTCACAAAATATCAAAGGTTTAAAAAAAAGTCTAACGTTATCTTCCGTTATATGCGATTCCATTGTGCTAATCCTAATCTTAAAAGAAATCCTATACGCTTTGTACAGTATTCATAACTATAGACCGACATTATTTCAGAATGATCGATAAATGCCTAACACAAACAATATAAATCCTTCATAAAATTGATGTACAATGTACTTATTCGAGATTCCTCTGATTCTAACCATTGTGACGTGTCTCCCCCGCACGTCACAATATAAAAGCGGGGTTGGAATCAGAGGAATTTCGGATTAACAATGTACCAACTCCTCGATCAAGAAAACGTTATCACCATCAATTAAACATGAAAATCTGAAATGATGAGGCAAAAGCTTATACAATGAGAAATAACATATTAGTTACCTAACTTACCTTGCGTATGTCGAAGATGGACAGTCACCAGTTGTTCTCAACGTGGGTTTTTTGACAAAAATTTTACACTCTAGTATTGTGTAAGATTACAACGTGAAACGTTTGTATGTTTACAAATAATTTTTAGGCATGGTATCATTCTAATCATCTTTTTTCAAATAGAATTATTCACACCGTTGTTCTTAAAAAACATTCATTACCTGTCTCTCTATTAATCTTTCTTTCTGTACTCATAAACACGCAATTTCATATCGAACTTTTTTTTCCCTCGCAATTTTATCAACTGGCATCTGACGCCGTGCTTATGTCGCATACCAGAGCAAGAGTTATCGTTCGTTCCTGTACTATCAAATAGAGATAGGCCTAGACGCAAACTCATCTACCACTTGCTATCTTTGCTAATAGGCATTTTCAATGGATAATTATTAACGATAAAGTAAACATTTATTCATATACCAGAAGAGTTCTATTATCAAAAACGATGTTCAAACGGGGGTCGAACGGTGAAGGGGGGGGGGTAGAGAGTTGTATGCCCTTAGTTTATTTAACATCCGATTGATTTACCATGAAAAAGGGAAGGAATTTGACCTGTGACGTTGAATGTCATGAAAGCAATTGCAATAGGCGCTTCCGCCTAAAAAGTAATTTCAATGTATGTCAAAAAGTTCTAATTGAATCTGCTTAATCAATGTAAAATTCTTTTGAAACCACCAGACAAGCTTTTAAAATAAGTCTTGTTATCAATGAAATATATAGGGGAAAAAGATAACAAATTACATACTATTGGCACATGAATGTATACGAGTGTATACAATATATAAATGTAAAACCATAAAGCCTCTAAATAAATTTCACTTGAATGCCTATGCATGTTGTAACTTTTTGTCCCTTAATTTAGATGTACAATAATGAATTAATTATTAAATAAAAACTGAACTTCTTACTCAAAAGAAAATTGCTGATTCTAATTTTGATGTTTTTGGGTAAGGAAAATTTAGTTCAATTGTCAGGACGTCCCATTCCCCCACCCCCACCCCAATATAAACAATGAAATAATTTGATACAAGCATTCTGGTCAGGCTCCAACCTTTTACTTTGGAAAAAGATACTACGTGCCAGTTATTTATATATGAATACAATAGGACCTGTTTAAAAGTAGATGATTTAAATTTGATACTTGTTTAAGATGGAGGATACAAAGATTTTCAAAGTAGTATGGAACTTCAATCATTAGGAGGGGAGAATGTTATCAGCTGGTACATTTCAAGAATTAAAGATCAAAGGCTAGAATTTTTTAAATATTTCTAATGTAACCACTTTCTAGTATTTACCACTATCCATTAATGATAGATATAGATTCATCATTACTTAAAATTCAAATTTAAATGTATAATTAACTATTGCTCATGATAATAATACTTATATGTATAATAGTACTGTACGTGTGCTCTATGAAGATGAGTCTCTTTTCAATTTCAGTAATCACAAAAATTAAAATTACGCGAAGAAAGTATTCAGCTTGTTTCGATAGATGGATGCATCATTGATGATGAAGATGTTTATCAACAACTAGAAAGCAATGAATTGTTTGTCTTAACAGAAGTTGAAGTTTTAAACATCCCCGGGCATCATCTTCCACATCAGGAGGAACAGAAGAGAGTGCATGTGATATATTCGGGATATTCAACATTTTTAGACTTTTTACACGCAATTTATCTTCCCAAGTCAAGAAACACTTGACTTAGGAAGATGTTTGCATTTCTGTATGTATTTTTCAAGAATTCGCAATAACCAATTGCAGTTGATTTAAAGAATGTTCATAAAATTATTAAATATTATGGGATATTAACATGTAAAATTGGCATATTATCGAAACGAGAAATGCTTATATAGTTGAGTGGAAATTGTTTAAACTAAACATCAACTTACAATTTATGGATTCAAATGTAACACAAACAAACAATAATTAATATTAACAGACTTGTACATGATACTTGTATTATATGTACATGTAACTGTTAAATTTGATAATGAGATAATAATAATAATAATGCGTCAAGAGCTAAAAGATATTAAATGCATCTTGAAGGCCCCTTTTTTAAAGTAAATTTGATGAAAGATATATGTGAAAAAATTCAGAAGTGTCACTTTAAAATCATACTTTTTACATTTAATTGCAAAATGCACAGCCACACATATTCTATCCATGCACATGTGTATATTTTGTGAAGAAGATAAACCACTTTTATTATAAGATATCGATCATTTCGTTTTAAGATTACTTTATTTGTAGGAATGCCTTCATCAAAAAGCGATCATTTGTATTAGCTTGTAAAGAGACTACGGTCCAAGCAAACAATTGTAAGAGTGTTATTACATCAAAACAATTTTGGGTTTCAAATTTAAATGGAGCTTTCCTATAGTTTTTTGCATGTGTACATGTATGTTAAAATGTAAATATATTTTTGTGACAAACAAAAACACTTCTTTTACATTTTGAATTAACATGTACCAAAAACTTTCATATTTGGAAGTGAAAACAAAGAGGAAATATTTGGTAGATTAAATATCAATATGAAAAAAAATTCATTTGAAACAGAAGGTGAATATGAAGGTAACATTATTATTCGAGCAATAAAAAAATTACTTCAGTAGAGACCATCTAAAAAGCAGAAGATGTGTTCCACAAAGGATCAGCTTGGGTGGATGCTGTACACGGGAACAAAGTTTACATAGATGCGGACCTCCATTGGTGGTGATACTAGAATGGTGGAGATGGCAGATACATCTACCTACTCTGAAATCCTCAACAAAGCTAAAGATTTGTTTTCCAAATGGTAGGAGCAATAGATTAATATCAAATGTAAAGAATTTTGTGATATTGATATGAATATATAGAAAGAAGACTTTGATCACTACCTTGGGGAATTTCAGAGGCGTTCTATTTCCCATGGTTTCACCCTACAAATTCATCAGCTCAATGAAAGCATGTAATATGACAATTAAACCACGACTTTATGTTTTGTCAAAAAACAAAAATGAAAAAATGAGGTATGAATATTGGCTATTGCAATTTTTGTCTCTAAATTGGTTGGTTGATTAAAATGAGTTTTTTGAAAGATAAATGAAACTAGTTTTCTCCATTTGTGCAAACCCTTTTAGCTCACTTGAGCTGAAAGCTCAAGTGAGCTTTTCAATCATTTTTTGTCCACCCACCTGGCTGTCTGTTAACTTTTTACATTTTCGATTTCTTCTGTATAACCAATGGGCCAATCTCAACCAAACTTGACATAAAACATTTTTGAATGATAGCAATTCAAATTGATTCAAAGGAAGGCCCAAACCTCTATAAAGGAAAATAGATAATTAAGAATAAATTAAAATCTATTGGCATTTTCAAAAATCTTCTTCTTAAAAACCAAGGGCCAGAAAAGCTAAAAATTTTGGGGACGCATTCTTTGGTAGTGTAAAGTTACATTTGTTCAAATCATGATTTCTGGAAGGGGGGGGGGGGGGGGGGGGGGCCCAAATTTTTGGGGGGGGGGGGGGGGGGAGGGAGGGGTCAAACTGTAACATTGAATATAAAGAGAAAATATTATTCTTCAAAACCAATTGGACAGAAAATCTGTAACTTGTGCTGAAGCATCCTCAGGTTGTGTAGATTCATATTTGCACCAATCATGATCCCTTGGGGTAGGGTGGGGGTCAGAAGAGGGATTTTTTTGCATAGAAATGCATATTTGAATATAAAAATCTTTAAAAAAAATCTTCTTGTGAAAATCCAATTGGCCAGAAAGGGTAAAGCTTGTGAGGAGGGATCTTCAGGTTATGCAGATTCAAGACTGAGTGTAGGGTAGGGCATGGTAGGGTAGAGTAAGGCCACAATAGGGGTTGAATTTACACATAAGAAACAATTTTAAATTATTAGAAAACATTAGATGTTATGATATTTGGTATCTACCTATATATGATAACATTTTGAC
>WFKH01011925.1:16472603-16487860 GCA_016163765.1 Magallana hongkongensis | reverse complement strand
TATATATATATGCTTGTTTGTTGGTTACTGTTGCTCAAGTGAGTCATGTGGCCAATGTCTCCTTTTGTATACGTGTTCATACAGCTGCTTGAATTAAACTTATAATAAATGGTCATTTTTGTTCAGGTGGCCACTAGTTTAAAAAAAACAAACACTTTACAATTAAGCCTAGTAAGTGTTATTTTACTGTTTGATTGGTTTATATATACTTGTACATCCTACATCGTACATGTATCATTGCGTTTAAAGTAGATATAAGAACAAACTAATTTAGTTTGTTAATAGAACACATCATTATCTCTCTTATTTTTTTTTTTAGTTTAGAATTTTGCAAAAACATAAAATCCAATCTTTGGATTTCTTTAAAATCAAAAGTCCATGTAAAAAACATATTTGGGCTCACAAAAAATTATCTATGTCATAAAACCTTTGTGTAAATACTAGATGCATTTTTTAACTTAAAAAGGCCTTGAGGCTGATGAATATGCATTAATATGCCTTAAAACAGTTTTATAGATTGAATTTAAACATAAGAGTAGTATCATGCAGTCCTTGTTATTAGCAGATGTTTGCACTGTAACTCTTAATTTTAAGCTCTTTTTTCATCAAAAGAGTTTTATGAGGAGATCAAGGAAAGCCTGAAATACAGTTTCTTACAAGTATTAGTCCATTTTAACTCGGTGACCCGGGCCATACCTAAAAAAAGGGGGTTAAGATGGTCATCATCTCAATAATATTTGGTTTCTTGATAACTAACAATGTGACTTTCATGTATTTACCTTGAATTTTTTTTTCATTTATTCAAGAATAAGCTTGGAATTTCCTGAATATGTAGTGGATATTGATCTTCCTGAAACACAGCTAACAGTTACCACACCGAAACTACCAAATCCAGCCGTTTCCACCCTAAATCTACTATATACAGCCGTGTCCACTCCGTATCACCAAGATCCAACATTATCAACTCTTAATCCAGGAGTCTCAACTCCAAATTCACAAAGCCCAGCAGTTTCATCTCCGAATCCAGCAACAATGTTGACTCCAAATCCAATATCAGTTCTGCCTCCAATTACACCACACCAGCGGGAATCAATTCAAAATGTAAGAAGTATTGTTTACCCTATTTTTGTTTTAATATAAAATTGGTATTTATACCTTGATAATTAAAATCGGTTTGTCTTTCTGTAGACAAATTTTATAGAGTTTACTGAATAAACAAAGAAACAAACATACAGAGTTACAAGACCAGAAACACATGAAGTTTGTTCTTATAATTGTATGTTTGTCTATTTGTTGACTCGTCATTTAAACTTTCATACCATTATTTTGAAAAAAAGGCACTTCATCAGTAATTCTGTCAATGAAAGTTGTAGAGAATTTTTTTTTCAGAAATGAAATATGTACTTATTTTTATTCAAAAAAATTTGATGACATCCAGATACTCAATGACTAATTCAGTGCTTGCACATAGCTATAAATATTTTCAGAATCTATATTTTTTCAAGGAAGTCAGACAGGCTAAACGTTTTAATTACATTAAATGCATCATTTTATATCTTAAATCTTTTTATATCTTAAAATTCAATCTCCTAGGTTAAGTATACTTTTAATCTCATTAAAACTGCAATCATTTATGTAACATTATTATACCCCATCTCCAAAAGAGAGGGGTATACTGGTTTACCCTTGTGTGTCTGTCTGTATGTCTCTGGGTTTGTGTATCTGTGTGTAACAAATTTCTGTCGCATTTTCTCAGCAACTATCAATCGCAGATGCTTGAAATTTTAACACACCCCTTTCTAGGTAAGCCATATAGTAGGATCCTTATCTGTACCAATTGGCAGTCAGCTTCCTGTTAAATGACGACTTTGTTTATTTTTAGCCTAAAATTTAGATTTCTTAGCAACTAATATTAGAAGTAGTTTTGAAATTTTAACACATTCTTTGTTAAGGTATGCTATATAGTGGGATTCTTTTTCGTAATAATAAGGTCAACCTTCTGTTAAATGACGACTTTGCTTATCTTGTATATTCAAATCAAAGCGGGGATATCAGTAGTGATGAATCAAAGTACTCAAAGTACTGAAAAGAGCTAAGCTAACCTCATTGCAACTTTTTTTTTCAAACATCAATTGCAAATTAAATGTTAATATTTTAAAATCATAGTTATACAGAAAGCAAAAAAAAAAATGTTTCATGAAAATGCATGATATGTACGAGACCCTGACCATACTATTCAATTTTTTTTAAAGAGAAGAGTTTGTACATGTAACATATAACTGATTCACATATACACTCAAAGGCAAGTTCTGCATACGCTTATTTAGTATGTGAAAACAAGACTGACCGGAGCTTTCCACGGATTAAGGTCGTAAAATGTGACTTTATGTAATTAAAGTTAAAATTCGACAAAATGCATAAGACGAACACGACATTAATCAACATATCAAAGTTACACTACAAATATTAAATTTTGATACATTAACAAGACAGGGCAATATCTCTGATCGCATTTGTTGACACTCGGAGATCCGAACCACTGACCATTCGTTGTTTACTTCGCTCAGCGGTCACCTAACACGCGTCTAATATTAATGTAGCAGCATATGATATATCTTCTCAGATTGTTTCCTGACATGTTCAGTTGTGTAATCGGCAATGTACTGTCAGACTTCACTGATATTGTGAAAATTTACAATTTGTTCTGATCTAAAAACTCTACGACCTTTTGCTAAACGTGAGTGGATACCTTGATTTTGCTATTTTTAGAATACTAGCGGTCGGTCAGCATGATCACTGGGTGGCGCTTAAAAAAAATTAATGCTGTTAATGGAGTCCTGACAAGCGCTAGCTCAAATAAATGTTGTTCATAAATGTTTAACTTGGCAAATATGTACCAGTTAAAACACTGGTTGTCTGTAACATTAACTAAATATTTATGTTTATCTCTAGATGGTGAGAATGCCACAAGTCCCAACTTGCCCAATATGTAGAGATCGGTTCTGCGATGCATTTTATGTACCATGCGGCCACATCGCTTGTGCAGTGTGTACTCCTGGACTATAGGAGCGGTGTAGCCAATGCCACGTCCGCAGAGAATCATTCACATCAACTTTAAAACTCTTCTATTAGATTTTAGGATGAAGATGTTAAAGATTTTAAACTGAGTTTCAGTTTAGCGCTTAAAGGATAAATGATGTCAAACAAATAGAGTCGTATTGCTTTTTGAAATATACAAGCAAAATTTGCTTTAATGTACATGTGCTGTTTGTGTTGTACTAATTTTTTTAGATACGAAATCTAAAAAATTCAGATTTAAATATAGAAAGAAAATATACCTCAAAATAAAAAGCTTTACGTACTGCCACGACAAAAGAAAACAATTTAGCTTCTTCATAATCTTTTTTATAGTCTAGCATTAACGGCAACACCTATGTAAAGGAACAACGCAGTTTTATTACTGTTTTAATATAATTCACGTTTAACTAAATAATACATTCCGAGAACTGTCAAATGCTGATTGTGACGTCAAAGTTGCTTATGACGTCATATTGTATGAAGTACAGACAAATGACTTTTTACACATCGCTGTGGGAAGCCTTTAGTTATAATACCTCCGTATGTGCAAAATATTGATGTACGGGTTGAATAGGTCTTATGATGAGTGCAAATAGATAAAAGACTCCAACCTAACGATCTACTATGACTGATTTTGCTTTAAAATTAATATATTTTTTAAATTACTTTATTATCTTGTTTTAGTTTGGTGCTGATACACTGTTTTTGTACAATATACACATTATCAAAATACTTACCGGTATCTGAACAGATGTGAAGTTTTAATATGCATGGTTGTTACTATTTGAGAGGGGTATTCCCTTTTCACTAAACATGCTTACATTGTGCCCCCGAAAGGAATGTTTTAGACAATTTGTGTACATTGTCTTTATCACCATGGTTTCTAACTCATTTATTATTTCTATCTTGTTTGTTTACCTGAACATAAATGTGTATTGCGTGGGTTTTTTTATTAAGACGCTTGAAGATCATATTTTCAACAGCATCCATATTTGCAATATTTCTCTAAAATATTAAGATATAATATAGTAATTAAAACCTGGTGAGTTCAATGTAAAAAAGAGTATTATAAAAATTCCTTTATAAAAAAAGTGACAGATGTTTAAATGTACCAAAAGACTCATTTGTGTTTCAACTGCTAACTATAAATTAAAAACAAATATTTGGGACTTTGTTAAAACTCTTAACGCAAGTATTTTGATATTATATTTAAGTGATTTTGTATGATTTATTGTCATCGAATTTAATTCTTTCTTCATGTTGCCACATTATTTATTTGGTTGCAATACTCCAAAGAGAAAATCAATGTAAAAAAAAAAAAAACGAACAAAAAGAAAAAAAAACAAGCACAAAAGTTAAAGGGTTTTTTCTTTTGTATTTCATTTCAGTTAGTTTTGTGATTTTATCAAAGTTAAGCAATATTTAATTTTTATAATAAATCTCATCAAGCCTTGTTTGAATAATTTTCTATTTCGAATAATGCCTAATGATTATAAGCTTTTTAGGGCGAGGGGGAAATAAATCTTAAAATTTCCCAATCTATCATTTAACTAATATTCATTATCTCTAATAATAAATGTCCATTGATTCATAATATACACATTAGTAAACAAACTCTAAATATTATTACTTAAAAAGTAATGATTGTGCATACCTATTGTGAGAGCTCTACAACCTGTAGACACATCACACATATCATTGCTGCAGTAACAGGTTCCCTGAAATTTCTCTCCGTATGTAGGGTAAGGACATTTTACTGTGCAATGGAGTCCATGATATCCTGGCTACATTCTGAAATACAGAATTCTTTAGCTAACACTAAAACCAAGGTCCTCGACAAATATTGTACACATAAAGAACCAGATTTGCATGTGAATTATTAATTTCAACTTACTTTTGAACCTATCGTTCGTAATAATTATTTATTTGATTGACATCAAATTATGAATCATCAATATATTATCAAATGCACTACATTTATTGTCTGATATACAAGTAATGTAATACATCACAGGTGTCGTTGCTACAAGTACAGTATCCATGACATCTCTCGCCGTAGGACGAAAAAGGACACACTGTTGTCCAATATATCCTGGTATACATTTTAGAAAATTTAGAACCAAATAAAATTGAAATGAAGGTTTTGCAAATGATTTTCCGTTGTGTTAAATCAGGCCATTTTTAAAGTCATATAAATGATAACAATCATTTCGTAAAGGCTTTTAAAAAAAATAACTTGCTCTCGCTTTTGTTTTTCTTGATACTCGTGAAGTAACCTGTACAGCAGCCATCAATACTCCTAAATAAACAAAAAACAAATTTCATTAATAAAAAGAAAATGCATGGTTAAAAAGATTCAGTTCAGTTCAGTTTATTTTCACTCAACAACCACATTATGGTACACGAGGTACAAAAAGATAACATATTTACATATATACAATATAGTTGTAAAGGTTAAAAAATTAAATGGCGTGAACAAACGTGATTAATTTTTGTAATAAACAAACACAATTTTCTTAAAGTAGTATATTTTTGAAGACATGATTTCACAAAACTTTTAGTGTTAGGAGAAGAACAATAATCTGTAGCTAAAAACTGACTTCGTAAGTCACTTAATGCCTTACATTCTAAAATAACATGAAATTCATCGCCAATTTTGTTACAATTACACACATAACAATTACATTTACTTCTTTCAACACTACTTCACCTTCCTATTTCAACAGGAAAGTGATGATTTGTAGTTCTAAATTTAACTAATATTTTTTTCTTTATTTACTGGGTAACAAGAATAAGTAGCGTTCACATTTAAAAGAAGGTGGGTGAATAAGGCGTGTAAATTACCTATATTAGGATAGATAAGAAACTATAAAATAAAAATATCAACAAATCTTATACTTTTTTTTTCTAAAACATTTAAAACAATGTATATTTACCATATCATCGATTTATAACCCTTTAATATGTTAAATATTTGGAATAGGTTGATTTAAACTGGCGTATGCGTGTCAAAACCTCCAAATAGTGTTATTTTTAGAATTTCAATGCTTTTCTTTTATAGAGTGGGTCTGAGCTCTATATTTTTGTCATAGTCTATATAAGGTTTAAAGGAAATCAAACCGATTTCAATCAACGAAAACGTGGAGAGATGACCCACTATACTTTAAAAATGTCATTTTTGATCGCAACATTTGAACATTTTAGAAAAATAATACGTCCGTAAATTCGTGGTTAAAGTCGCATGTAGCATTTTACAATGGTGTTTGTTGTGACTGAAGCGGTTAGAGCACAAGATATTAGGTAACATTATAGATCTAGAGCTAGGGTTTTTAGGTTGTGGGTTCGATATCACCAAAACTTTAGATTTTATTATTTTTTCTTATCGTTTGTTAAAATATTCAAAACTGAATATAGTTAGAAATTGTGCTTTTGTAAACTTGTATTATAACATTGTGGAGTATATTTAGTTGAAAAAAAATTAAATTTGAAATTGTATTTTACGACTAAACCAAATGGGCATTTGCGCTATCTTGTTCCCCCATCTTCTTTGTTTTAAAAATTCTATATATAACCCTCTTAGTTATTCCTGAATATCGTTATGCCATTTTTTGTAAAAATTGATCTCTTAACCTTTGGTAAATAGTTGTCTTAATCCAGTTTGTGTTAAAATGGTATGATTCATGATCACACCCTACATTTGAAAGTCCGCAAGTGTCTAAAATATTTTTGTAGAGTATAACGATGGATTTAGTATTTGTCCTTTATCAAACAGTATACGTACATAAATATATGTAATTTTGCTTAACTTGTTTTCACTGCTATTGATAATTTTGGCCCACAATGAAATCATTCTGGTAAAAATTGTTATATACAGAGGAAATCATCCAGTTTCACCATATACCATGTATCTATGTGTACAGCTTTTCAAATTTAGTTTTTTGTTTCAAATATTAATATATTATACGTTCAATAATGTCAATATTTTCATAACTCCAGACTTCACATGCATACAATAAAACTGGAACAACAACTTTATAAAATAAATCTAATTGACAGTCAATAGGTAAATCAAATGTCCTTATTTGCCGTATGACTCCGTACATGGATTTCTGTGCTTGCTCACATAGTTGGTTTTTTTTTTTTTGGTTTTTTTGTTTTTGCTTAAAAATGAACCTGTTCTTGAGAAAATTACACCAAGATAATTAAATTTCATAGCTATTTCAATTGGTAAACCATTATAAGTAAAGACATATTTGGGTTGACGACCTTTAGGAAATACAACAATTTTTGTTTTACTAATATTCAGTTAATACCAGTATCAAAAATAATATTAAACAAGTTTTCATACAGTGGTAAAACATTACACATTGTAGTTTTAATATGTTCGTTCATGATATTATCATAGCCAGGGGCCTTGTTGTTTTTTAAACTCTAAATTGAATAAACAATCTCTTCTCTAGTGATAGGGCTATCTAGTAAATCATTCACAGTACTAGTTTTCAGATTGATCAATAATATGCCATATGTTTCAGAATTTTACTTTTTTTTCAATGCCTTAAAAAATCATACAATGCATCAATATCTGCAGAACAATTAAATGTCTTATTTGAATTATCAAAATTGTTCCAATATTCTCTAGTATTCGATATACGTAGATTCCTCAAGAACATCGTCACATTAAATGTCAATGAATGAATAACGATTGATTAATGGCTTACTCATTGCACACGCCTTGGGATTCAACAATGATGGCAAAGTTAAGAAACGACAGCATTGCTAATGTCCAATTACAGACTGAGCTGGAAAGAAGTCGAGTTACAATCATAATGTTTTTCTTTTCGTATATATTTTTTCTTCAAAGTTTTCTTTTACTAAATCAATGATACATTTCATTGATTTAATAAAAAAAAACTTGTAATGATTGCGGTAATAAAATTCAAACTTTCTTTCTCCTGTATTTACTATATGAATTCAGCATCTACAGAAAATATGAAATTTACCTGTTATTTATGTTTAGATAAAATTCTCAATTTGTTGCACTGTGTTTATTGAAATATCAGAGAGAGAGAGAGAGAGAGAGAGAGAGAGAGAGAGAGAGAGAGAGAACCAACACAACAAATACAAATACAGAATTTGAACAGGTGTTACCCCGATGTCAATGGCAACGTGTGCTGCATTATTTTACACTGCCGAATTATTTTATTTATCGATGCGAAAAAAAGCCCTTCATTTTGCCTTTGCAAAACCCGATTAAAATTCTGTTTATTTGTCTTTGTATTACATGTAACTATTAAGGTTTGCTACGTATAAACGTAAGAGGATTGTTTGAAGAGAAGAAATCGATACTAATTTTTACCTGGAGATACACTGCATAAACTTGTGTCTGTTGACCTTATCGTGCATTTTAATAAATATACATGTAGACACATTGTAAATTGTGTTATCTTAAGAAATCAAAAGTGAAATTACAAGTTCTTTTTACCTCTTTTTATCTCTCTATATCTCATCTCTCTCGTTGAGAATTGGAACGAATCTTACAGTGCATTTTTTTTATGACGGCTTAGCCCCCTTACCCACTAAGTCTGTTATAATCAGGGTAAAAACAATCTTGGCAGTAGCATTCTAAAACTAATACTAAATTTTACAATGCTTGCTTTTCAAGAGTTCAGATAAGTCTGCCCCCAATAAATTTTCCAAAGGGTGTTAGTAATATAGAGGTTTTCCGGGGGGGGGGGGTCCAAGGCATATTTTCGGTAATATTACTAGGGGCAAGGGCGAAACGATTACACGTGTAAACGGCGACGTTTCGATTAAATGCTCTAAACGTTTACAAATTTAGTAAACGTTTACTCGAATGTCATTATTAATGTCTACCAGAAATAAAATTGAATACAAACAAGTTGTTTTATTTTAAAGATAACGCAGTCTTTCAATTGTATTCTGTTTTAATCCGTAACGGAAACATGATATTAAACAAAAAAATCTAAAACCCAATACGGTCAAACATATTTAATTCCGATTTCCGAATAGCGAATACAAGCGATGTTTTATTATTTTTGTTTCATATTTCAAGTATATGTTCTAAAATTAATAAATATTTTACGTTTTCATTAGTCTTTGAAAAGTGTTTCAATACTTTCAATACTCTCAGCCGATCTTGGCATACCGAATTCGGGATTAAAACCTCCGTCTTTGCAAAGTTAAATTTACAATGCTTTTTCTACGTCCGATATGCAACCAAACAAACCATTTTGCAATATTGGGTGACGGTGTTGAGAGTGAATGAGTTAATTACGCTTCATATTCTTTCGTCATAAATACCAATAAACAAATAGTAATAACAATTCATACTTACATCATATTGATTAATGAGAGAATGTTTATTTAATTAGTATTTGATGAGTAAGTAGCCGTAAAGATTCAACACAAAATATTCCCCCGTTTAAACGGTACCGTTTCGTTTACTGCGTCTCGTTTAAACGTTTACAAAATTCAGTAAACGTTTCACCATTGGGGTCCTGACTCTACATGCTATTTCAATTTTTGAGATTGGATTGACTGCCATCACGAGATAATGATCCGTTAATGGAAGCATATCATAATAACAATTTTCAAGACACAAACTTATATCAACAAAAAAGTACATCAATATACATACAGGTTTTACGGAGGCTAGTTGGTGCCATAAAAGATTGGTATAATTCATAGGGCGCCAACAAATTATATGTATCTGGCTGCACGTCGCCTCATAATATTTGACAGTCATTAAATATTTTTTGGTGACCGCCATGCATACATGTATAATGATAACCGCCAATAATTAACTGGTTTTTAGACTTATCATAAAAATTAGAAATTCAATACATGTTATTGTGTGCATATGTAAGATACAAAATGATACTGAGTAAAGCCACTGGGTGAACAAGCTCGAAAAAGTTAAAAAAAAAAAATTGAAGTTCTCAAAATTAGTACGATTCCGTTCACAGGATGAGGCTCTGTCATTGTAACTGCAAAATGACTGAATGGCATAACTCAGTTAACATTCGGTAAAACTGAATTGCACATGTTCATCATGCGGTTAAAGAGTTGACCGACAAGGTTCCATCCCGGTTTAGCTGACACACGAGTCAACATACATGTACATGGAGTGTATATTGATTGTGGTGGCGGACCTGAACGGTATTAAAGATATAATAGTTTAGAGATGAAGAAAAATGAGTAACACGGCTGGGCTGGGCATACTTTAAAAAAAAAAAGATTTCTCGTTCTCGCTTAGATAATTAGTTAATTACGCAATAGCGAATCAATATGCAGCGAATTCTTCGTCAGTCTTTAATGCTCACGTCAAACACGTGCCGACTTCTGAAATGTTAATATCATCGTTGTGATTTTTTTTTCTAAAAAAATGACCCTTTTTCAAAATTCATCATAACATTTCATTATAGTCTAGTTTCACATCTTCTTAAGTTATATATTACGCACTTTGAATTTCACTCATTAGGACTTTCAACACTATCGATCGTTTGAAAATACATGTACATACAATACTATCGAGCATTTTTTCTAGGCTATTACATGTAAAAAATAATATGGTCAAAGAAACAAAAGTATTTATCTGGTTAATGTCAAATGAAGACAAAACAATAATTACAAAGTTAAGTGAATTTCTGATTAATTGATGCTTTCAAAAAAGACAAAATACTTTGAAATCTAAGTGAACTAGTGGAATACTTATACACATAGCATGATATCATCTTCACATTTGTATTATCTATTTTTCTGAATATGTGCATAGATATGTATGTTGTTAATGTCAATGGCATACTGGTATACATTTATCAACTGCTGCACGTTCATGTTCACGTACATGTATGTGTATAGACTATTTTGTATGTGTAATCTTTCATTTATGATTTTCTCTCTAATAATTGTAAACATGTATGTCCTCTGGGCCCACAATTGGAAATAAATTATCTTATCTGTAATTTTTTCAACTTCATCTAATATCGTACATGTAATCGTATTCAACACTGGGTATTAAAAATCTGCATTAACCTTTGAAACTTTGTCAAATTTATAATTTTCTGACAAAGTGTTAGCGTTACATTCGTTTATTTAACCTTAGAAAATGTGAATATATGAAAATCATCACATCATTGAAATAAATTGTTGATTTCAAATCATCATTTTTTTTAAATATAAATGTACAATGTAACATATAATCGACAATAATAAAAAAAAAGTTTATCATCAGAATTAAGCTCCTTTTTTATGAGAGCAATGCACTTATTTTTTAAAGCTGAAGTTTTGCTCAATATTATATACATACTATAGTTCTATAGTATGCAAGAAGTTTCGGAAGCAGTCTGGAAAGTTTGGAGTTTATATAGTCCAGTGTGTATCGTCAACTTCTCGGGCCTTTCCAGCAAGCTCGGAAAACAACATTACCGGGTGTTAGAATTTTATACAAAGTGGAGTCGCTTCCAATTAATTAATATAAATATCGGCTAGACAGCCTTGTATGACGCTTTTGTGTTATATTTTAGTATATACATGTATAAATGACTTTAATGAAGTCTAACTCACATCTAAACAGATCGAGAAATGCGTTGTATTTATATCAAGTTTTACCAAAAGGGGGTTGTCATGGGCGCCTATGTAATACATATTCGCGGTGTTTTCCGAACCAGCGTGAAAGGCCCGAGAGGTTGCGATTGGCTTGATGCCTGTCTGATATGCGCGATATCGTACGATAGATACAGAGGACCAGTCAAGGGTATAAAACGTTTGTACGCAGACGCAGACGTGTTTTTAAAATGAAACTAAAACCCTGGCAATCCACTTTCCAGATTGCGAGAAACTCTGCATTGTATTATTTTCAATTTTTAGAAAAGAAAAGGTATACATATACATGGGGTAATTTGTATAAATATATCTGTATATCTGTAATTAAATTGCAAATTGGAATCGTAAAAAAGGGAGAAAAAAATAAACCATGCAAAAAAACAAGTCAGCAAGTAAATACATTTTTTTTTTCAATTTTTAGGGAAATACCAAGGAAATCTTCAAACACTGTTAAAAAAAATAGCAGCTACTATGGTGCATCCTTGCAACTGTTCACTTCTTAGACTCCTTGCTGTGATGTGCATTGCCCTCCATGGAATAGAGAAGGTGATTCTTTGACAATGTTCCTAGTACAATTTTCTAACTGAAATATTCAATGCAGATACATGTCAAGGTTTTACATATATAACCCCAACCCCTTTCCCTAGAAACTGCAAACTAGCAAAGAAAATAAGAGCAATATATCTTGTTATCTACCAATGTCTATACGATAGTAAAAAGATTTGCTGACATTAGAACAAGCTGTCAAACATTTAGTACTTTTTTCTGATTCTGATTTGTTCAATGTATTCATATCTATTAGCCAATGAGAGGACAGCTAACAATGACTAGACTCCGCCTTCATTAAAACGGAGTTTGACACGGACTGCCCAAAATCTAAGCTCTTGCTAAAACAGCTCTAATTTTTAAATCAAATTAAGTTGCCGATACCTTGCATATTTGTCATACATGTTGTACATGAAGCAACATGTTTCTGATTGCAATGCACTACCGTACGAACTCGAACGCGTTCAATTAATCAAGTTTTGTGGGCCTTAGCTATCTAAACATATGGAAGATTTAAATTTCTTTGAACTCTTTACTTACGTCTATGTACATATATATTTATTGATTTGATTGCACTGAGCGCTTTAAAATTGATTCAAAAACTTATTATTTCAGTCCTCGACAACTTGTTGTTTATGTTTAGAATTGCTAGATTGCTCTTTAATGTACTTAATTGTTGTGGCCTTTTACTAACTAGATAGTAAAGATTTAAATTTCTTTTAAGCCCCTACCTATGTTAATATCTGTATTGATAATTGAACCACACTAAGAATTATTAAATATAGTTTAAAACCCAGAATTGAGCTCGGTAGCATACAGTGTTTGGGCATGTCTTTTGACAGTTTTTAATTCTTAGCTTAATCATCAATAAAATGGGTAAATCTTCTTTCTTGAATATATACCTACTCAAATAAACCCTGTCATTACAGTGCAACCTGAATTTATATTAGACACACATACTTGTACTTGTACCGCACAAACTGTTGAAAGGAATTTTAATAGATGTCAACCTGAAACTTATTTTATATGGTATATTTGTTTAGAAAATGATTGAGTCATCATGCTTGGATCAGATTTATGAGACCAACACTTGTTTGAGTGCAAAACATTTGAATTCTAATCATAAAATTCTAGAGTATGACAATCACACATACTCTGCCTTATACATGTACATGTACCAGTATACTGTACTTATGAGACTAATGATAAGATAAACTTATTTGTATGGCTCAGGCTTGTTTAAATGATGATAATTTATAGATCTAGATACTACCCCCTAAAGATAACATGTCTGTAACTATGTGAGTTATGGAAATGTGAACAAATTTTTTTTTGGTTTTAAAATCTTAAAGCTTAAATCTCATAGAGATCAACAAATTTTAAGAAATCATCTCCTGAATAAATTTTATGTCTATTTTTTTTTTTTTTTTAAAATACAGTTTGACTTATTTGATACTGATTGAAGCTTGATTTAAACGCTTTCCCTTCGGTTTATTTTCTACTTCAAAAGATATGAAACAATGTTATTTTCAAAAACACTATGAAGACAGCAAATTGATAGTCAATATGTTTAAATGCCCTAGCAGTTAGCTGTCATGTTCAGACAAGACTTGTCTTTTTCATAAGTATACAGGTGCCCGAAACATTTATGAACATATCGATCAAGTAAGATAATGATATAATTTATGTGTCTAGCCATTGATAGATAAAGGATTTAGGTTGTTTGTTCTTTTTGTATTGAACTTCCATTTCATACAAAGAGCAAAGAAAGATAATTCTAATGTATTTTACAAAATATGTTTATGGTATAATAAGACGTAGTGGTAAAAAGAGGTGTCCACATTTAAGATTTTCCTCCGTGCATTGATTTATTCCTCTGTTACGGCCTTAGTCGTGACTTAGCTTTGGAAATGCAATCTTGCCTACGGCTAACAAGCCATTGGTATCATGGTACTTGTCTGTTAGTACTAGAGTAACTAAGGGTTTTGACTTTTGGAGAAATTTTGCAATCATCCTCAATAAAGAAAAACATGCACTAAAAATGACACAAAATCCAAATCTTTAAAAAAAATTCGACTGGTTTGATGAATTTTATTTAAGCACTGTGTTTTTTGAAATGTTTTTACTCTTGAAAAGAATGCTATTTTTAAGAACAATTTTTTAGATCACCTGAGCCAAAGGCTCAAGTGATCTTTTCTGATCACAATTTGTCCGTTGTCTGTCGTTGTCGTCGTTGTCGTCGTCGTCGTCGTTGTAAACTTTTCACATTTTCATCTTCTTCTCCAGAACCACTGGGCAGATTTCAACCAAACTTGGCAAAAAGCATCACTGGGTAAAGAGGATTCAAGTTTGTTCAAATGAAGAGCCACGCCCTCTTTAAAGGGGAGATAATTTAGAATTATTAAAAAATTGTAGGTATTTTTCAAAAATCTTCTTCTCAAAAACTATTAGGCCAGAAAAGCTGTAACTTGTATGGAAGCATCCTCAGGTAGTGTAGAATCAAGTTTGTTCAAATCATGGTCCCCGGGGGTAGGGTGGGACCACAATGGGGGGATAGATATTACATAGGAATATATAGAGAAAATCTTTAAAAATCTTCTTCTCAAAAACTATTAGGCCAGAAAAGCTAAAATTGGAGTGGAAGCATTCTCAGATAGTGAAGATTCAAGATTGTTTCAATCATGCTCCCCGGGGGTAGGATGGGGCCCCAATGGGGGGGATGAATTTTTACATAGGATTATATAGAGAAAATCTTCAAAAATCTTCTTCTCAAAAACTATTAGGCCAGAAAAGCTGTAACTTGTATGAAAGCATCCTCAGGTAGTGTAGATTCAAGTTTGTTCAAATCATGGTCCCCGGGGGTAGGGTGGGGCCACAATGGGGGGATGAATTTTACATAGGAATATATAGAGAAAAACTTTAAAAATCTTCTTCTCAAAAACTATTAGGTCAGAAAAACTTAAATTGGAGTGGAAGCATTCTCAGATAGTGAAGATTTAAGTTTGTTC
>WFKH01011925.1:16427775-16459139 GCA_016163765.1 Magallana hongkongensis | reverse complement strand
GCATTTTACACAACCAAAGGTAAGGGTGAGTGGGTGCCTATAAGTTCACAAATTATTTCATGTTAACATAAAAATGTCACTTACTTTGATGTTGATAAGATACTAAAGAGGATATTTGCCGCGCGGGGGTGTTAAGGAAGCATATGGAATCTGAGTTACATGTAAATCCGTGAAATCACAAATCTTAATTATTATGTACATACTCAAATATCTAAGCAACTAAACGTAGATCAAAAACAAATAAAAAATACTGAAGACAATTTTTTTCCAGAAATTAGTTTGTATTACGTAGATTTACACATTGATGACGTCATGACTAAAAGTTGAATGGCGTGTGATCGGAAAGCATTGTAAACATATTTAAAATATAACTAATCTAAAAACTCTAACAAAGTATTGTGGTGTGATTTATTGAGAATTGAACATAAGAATACTTGGGGAGATGTTAGTCTTATCAATCATTCACTAAAAGGTATGTAAATTTTCTTTTATTTCTCGGCCAGACTTTCCTCTGTCGTTGTTTACGATATACAAATCCGACTAGAACAGCACTACCCCGTATATATTGAACTTGAAATTTTATACGTATCGTTAGTTTGATCAATGCTTAAATTGAAAAGTGCTGCTAGAATCCCATGTTGTGTGTTGTGTTGATGCAATTTGCCGTTTTCCGTGCAAACCATATAAAAGTACGGAAGGTTTTACGAGAACCGGATAAATAACTTTTTAATAAGGAAAAGCATAGGATTCTAGCAGCGGTTTTGATTAAACTGAGATGTTTTGCGGAAATCATCTGGATTTTTTGGATGTTACAATCTTGCGCATGCGCATTACATTCCCTTTAAATCACGGGAGGCTCTTTAGTTTTTGTCTCCACAATATCACGTTTGCATGGATAAACTCAGAAACGATAGTACAATGCATGTAAATTTTCATTAAATATTCTGTTTATCAAAGGAAATACGGAAGATAACTCCAACTCAATGAATTACTTTGAAAAATCCCGAGAGATTCGAATGTCAACATGGTGTGTAAATTCGAAGCAAGTAAAAAACGTTGGTGAAAAAGTGTTGAATTCTTCAATAATATGAATTAGATTTTTAGATGAAAGATAAGTACAGCTTCATAATGGTTTGTAATGAATAATTTAACTGATATTTTCAATGCAGCTTCATTAAATTTCTCCAAAATCGGTTCGGAGCGATTCTCCAATTTTTTCTACATTACGGGTATATCGGGAGGCATTTAAACTCTGGCGATGGCCTGTCCCGAGACACAGTTAGATTATTCTAACTAAGCAGAGAGTGGTGAAATTAATAGCATTATTGTAGGCTTAAAGATTGGTTATGTAAATGTCAACAATACGGACTGTTGATGCATCTATTTCGTAAATGTCCGATATCATAATGCAATGTCAACCCGTGCACACACGTGTAAAAGTCTTGTGATTGAATAAAAACCCTTTGTAGAAGGTCATTTCATTTGTTTTTGTGGTCTATTTCTGCGAAATTCGGATGCTCAGAACTTTCTCACTTTTGGATTTACATCGTCCCACCCATAAAGGCCATTGATTTGGTCTAACATGTGCTGTGCAATTCCACGTGCTGTTTGGTGTCTATCGGAAAGGTGAGTTAGCCTAATGTAGCGGTAATGTTGACGTGTCGTTACATGACGTTTTCGTCTTCATGGTGAGGCTTCAACACTTCAGATTGCATTGAACTTCCGGTCAAGCCTTAGAATGATATCGTGGTGTCTGTTAAAAATCTAGTGATCTGTGATGAAAATTATAAATTATGAAAAGCTGTTTTATTGTTTAAGACTTCGTTTTAAAGGCTAAAAGTAAATACAGCAAATATTGTGAAAGGAAACAAACCAATTGTGAACCGTGCTCTGCTTGGACCACGCCAACTGACCTTGAAGGTTCTTGGGCAGAAATGCATCGCATTTTTCTTTATTGCTTTTATGTTTTTAACAATCAGTTTAAAAAAGGGAATCGATTGTATCTAGTCCTTTTGAAAAAACGTATCCGAGAAACATATCGAACACACATGCCATGCTTTTTAACAAAAACGGTGATGGTTGAGTTTTTTCTTACTCGATTGCAATTGTTTGGCATGAACCGTTGAGCATTTTAAACAGCAGTCAATAGTGGCAACGACTTAAAAATTGATTAATTTTTTGTAAATGATAAAAAAATAAAAGTGGGGCGTTAGAAATTTTGGCCAGTATATGTCCACATTGTCACCTTTAACAGTTTTAACGTCAATCAACCAGTTTTTATTATGTTTGTTCAAGTCCTTTGATCAACTGATCTGGGGTAAATATTGATGGATTAAAAACTATTCGCATATAAGTAAACCCATTCAATAAAAAAAACAAATGAAATAAAGATTACATTTTAACTTTTTGGAAATTGATTCCTGGATAAACCATGTCAAATTTTTAATTTTTAATACTAATTCTCTCTCTCTCTCTCTCTCTCTCTCTCTCTCTCTCTCTCTCTTTCTTACTTATTATGTACATGAGCTTCCACTCCTTTACAATTTGTTTTCAGTGACGTTTGAACAGCGCACATGTAGTAATCACACATGTTTTGTGTGTTGTGATGAGCACCGTGATATTCTGTTAAATGGAAATTAATAACGACATGAGGTGATAACGAACCGTTTTCGAAAAATTGTTGGTAGCTTCACCAATTCTTTGAATGAAATACAAAATTGTATACGGACGAATTCACGATTGATTTTTGGTGGAACCACAGGGTTATGTGTGAATTAGTTATTTGATGCTGAAAAAAATAATAAAATCCGAAATAGTTTATTATTGATGGATCCAACAAGTTTAGTCGTAGGAGAGATATTAGATAAATATAATTCATTTGTGGAATAACCAATTTTTTTTACTATTATCGTGGAAAATCAATGTTTAAAGAAACTGTAAAATTTGCTTTTGTGTAGAAAAGATGGTGGGTTCACCAATTCTTGTTGTGGTCTGTATCAACCTCTTATGATAAAACGCCGGCTTATGATACAAATATCAAAGAAAAAGAAGTATAAAATTCTTGTTCTTTTCTGTTATTGCATTGTTCTTTTTTCGTTTTTCACTGAACAAAGAGGGCTCAAATAGAGAATCATCTTTTTAAATATAATGTTGAATGCATTACGTAAGCAATTTACCAATTTTTGTTCTTTTCTGTTATTGCATTGTTCTTTTTTCGTTTTTCACTGAACAAAGAGGGCTCAAATAGAGAATCATCTTTTTAAATATAATGTTGAATGCATTACGTAAGCAATTTACCAATACTACATACAAGAACATTTTGTATACTTTGTTTTGATAACCCTAAATGAAGATATAATTACATGTAATGTCAAATTATTGTAAATCGAACATCTTTATCTAGTCTTGGCCATATATTTTAACATGAAAAAAAACAAATTAGTAGAGCAAAAATAATTTAGTTAGAGCTCGTTAGCGCGTGATGATGATTTTTCTGCTCAACTGACGGCAGTTATTGACACGCGACGTCAAAAATAAATCATTTAATGCTTCTATTAACATTCCTTTACTGATGAAATTATTATTTACTTAAATAAATCGATACCAATTGTAGATCACGGAGGATGTAAATTAGTAACAGCAAGAACAGCTGTTTTGCAAAACCGGTTTAAACAGGTTATCACATAGACTGTTGAGTTGAGATCGACGAACATGGAAATATAAATCATGAAAAATAACTCTTGGAATTTTGCTTTTAACAATAAAATCAACTTTTCTGCTGATTAATTGTAAAACATGGTGTTTAGACAACATTCATAAAATAAATCTTTTAACCGATGACATAGAAAGTACTGTTTGAGAACTACTTATGTAAATTACATGTAAATTTATACGCAGTGATAAGTTGTTGCATTTAGAGGCATTTAAAGATCACAGCATTTAATGGCAAAACACGGTAGAATGTAAATAGGTAGATATCAAGCTATACTTAGTCAGAAGTGTTGAACAAAATTCCGAACAATTAATTCTAATTAAATCATTGTAAACGATCTGCTCTTTCTTTTTGCTACGAAATCCACAAACTATGATGTTCAAGAATATTAGAACAAACAGCAGTAACTGTTTCATTATTTGTTTTTAATTGACAATATTCAAAAACAACTGTAAAAAGGTTAAAACATACTATATTTTATTTGATACCATTTTGTTTTATTGCTGAAGACCATGAATTATAATACATAATGAAGATGTAGTTCGTGTTATTTTGAATTTTGTTCTTTCTTCAAGCTTCGTAGATCTACATTTCCACGAAATATGTATTTATCATTGTTACATGCGTTAGCAATTCAGTTTTCATAAAAAAGGTAACACTGTGCCGGATAATTATGCCAGTGCCAAGGTGGCGTTTTTGCACCCGCTTAAGCTGCATATATCGAAAAATTCAAATATGCCATATGATAGACCATTGCTTAAAGAGTTAACAACCACCTTTGTTATCAGTGTATCTCACCTGTCAGGTAAGATATTTACCTTTCAAAAATAAATTCCCATAGGAAAATAATTTTTCCCATAGGAAAATCAATACTCCTATAGGTAATTTGAAATTTCCTATCGGAATACAAGAACTTCCTATAGGAATTTAATTCCGATAGGATTTTATAAAATCCGATAGGAAAACTTAATATCCTATAGGACAACTACATGTCTGAATCAAATTCCTACAGGAATTGCCATTCTCCTATAGGAAATATAATTCCTACAGGACTTTAAACAAATCCTATAGGATTGTCAATATTTCCTGTAGGAGAGTCAATTCACCTATGGGAATTATCATTTTCCGATGGGATATAAATTTTTAAAGGTAAATATCTCACCTGTCAGGTGAAACACACTAAAAACAAAAGTGGTTATATACTCTCTAGACAATGGTCTATCCTTGCTATACATGGATTTTTCCGAAACTGCATCTTAAGCGGGTGCAAAAATGCCACTTTGGCACTGGCATAATTATCCGGCACAGTGTTGGTTATCATGATTGAAGTTATAATTAGAAGATTCACGTCACAATTACACCTCTCTGTAAATGTTAAGAATTCTAATACTTTATATTATTATTGACGATTGACACTATTTTTTTGGTTCAAAATGATAGCAAAATTATCATTATATTTTTCAAAAATTGTATTTAGTTCCTTCTTACAGCAATGCCGTAGTAAGCGTTTGTTACCTAACTAAACATACAAAAAATAAACATATATTCAATGCAACAGAATTAATAATAACGTACAAAAATATTACTGGAGGGATAGACATATGCCCTTCAGTAGCCCAACAATAATTTTGGAAGAAATGAACATATGATCTAGATACAGCTTAGAAAAGTAGATATAGTTTTGACTAGACAGGGTAATTGCGTCTAATTACATGAAATAACCGGGTCCGATGTACAATTTAAAGGCATCTGATTTCCAACGCCTCAGGAGTCTACTTTTACCGTCGCTAATTCCACAGTCTGCGCAGTGCAAAGTCATGCCAGTTCGAAATGATTGACTAGTGATTTTCCCCATCTGGATGTTAGCGAAAGATAAACGATTCTTTAGTATAACAGAAGATTTTAATCCTACGTATACTAGTCACAAGTATGCATGGTATATAGCAAAATGAAGAAAAATCTTGCACTCCTCTTTGATTATTATTATTATAAAAGACTGAACCGGGGAATAATCTTAAGTCCCATATATTGTTGTAAGAAAGAAAAATTTTCCCAGGCTATACTTACAGTAATTTTCTGCATATCTTTTACAATTTTATGTTATTATATGCGATTCAAATGATTAACATTGAGATTTCAATGCAATGAAATTTATATGCTTTGCTATGAGAAATTGAAATGAAGTGCTTAACGATATGGTATGCTATGCTATGGTATGCTGAGATTTGAACAAACACGCCTCCTTACACAGGAGAGTTCCAAACATTTCAAAGAAAAATGATAAAAAGAAAAAGTTTACCACTAATCATTCATTCTTTTTAATAAAAAGATTTTAAAACCGAGTTAAAACCATGTTGTTTGCTATGCTATGGTATGATATAGTATGATATGGCGTCTGATAATCTATGAAACTGTATGCTATGCTATATCAATGCTATAGCATGAGATTCCAATGTTATGTGATGATATTTCAATGCTATGCTACTTTTGGTGTATGCTGTAAGAGATATGCTTGAATTGACTGTATATGATACTAATCTATATTGTGTCATTTACGATAGAAATTTGGTTAAAATGTAGCAGATGTTTATTTGAAACGATTAAGCTGGACGTAATTTCCCCGATTTTCAAAAAGCCATAAACGGCTAATTAAAATATTGCTCGGAATAGAATCGAATAGCTTGGATATTGTACGTTGTAAAGAATCAAGGAGTTTGTGCAAGATAGCCCTAGTAATTGGTATTCTCACATAAGTTTTCGGTTTGAGCTTAAAAGCTCCAGTTAATACTTTTTGTATACAAATGACGAGCATGGATCTTGAAGACCGTTGAGTTTATTGACGTGACTGATGGCCAAAAGACGTGATGTTAAAGTTGACGGTGTAAAGTCTTGTGTTGATGAACGGTTTGATATCCGATCGTAAACTGTATTTTCCGCAAAGTTCGAATTTTTAAACGTCGACAATGCGTGAGTGTAAATCTCGACTGGTTCTTATTTCTGTCCAAGGTTCTCATTGTAGGAATTGTTGTACTTTGATACGAGAAAGCAAATCACATAGGATATTTTCCGTTGATGTTAAATGTTTTGCTTAAAATAAATATTAAACTAGCAACAAGCTGGCGAACAAGAGCCATGATATATCTATCCTAACATGTTTGTTTGTTTGTTTTTAACATGCACCAATGCCTGATTATCACTGTTAAATAAAATACAGTTGTTAGTCAACATTTTTCATACTGCAATTGGCTTTGTTCAATTAAGGATCGGAAGTCCTTATCGTAACTATACCAGTTACCTATTGAATCTGCAATGTCCCTAACCGCTTCTAGGTGTTTAGTTTGCTCAAGTGGATACTTTATGCATAATATAGGCATATACCTATTCGAAGCTGTAAGCTAGTCGCCATAAAAGAAAATCCCACTTCAGTATCATCTTTCTTTACCTGGTAAATTGTAAGCCTATCTGGCTTCATTGAAAATTCTACCTGGAGGGAAAATGTTTCCCTACCTTGTTTGTTCTGGAGTAGCAGACTACCGAAATCCACATACTGCTTGGACGAAATTTACGACTACACGGGCTTCTATTGAGACTGATGTACGTACAAAACCACTACTGGACCTACCTGGTGTTATCTTATCAGAGTGATTAACGATTGCTGCCTCGACAGTTTCCTGAATTGCGTTATCCCCTACTGATATTAGAGTTAATACTAGATGCACATGCAATACTCCCCTGACTAGTGATATCAGTTGGCTGGAGAGCATTGAACATGTTGAAAATGTTCTCCTTCAGTTTGGGGTGACTTTTCCGTGACCTCTTATCATGATGGTTTCCAAAATCTCCCTCCGGAAAGATGATAGAAGAAGAACTGGAGAATGGTACTGGGTCTAAATAGAGATTGCTTTCTTCTTTTGGTCGATGGTCGAATTTCGTCAATTATGTAGATTTCCGCTTAGGTGCCATGATGAACACTATTGAAGATAATTGCTGTGCTGGTATTAGCAAATGGTATTTAAGTACACAGTTTGAAGAAGGTGATACTAATTTTTTTAAAATTAGATAAATGCATAAATATGTCTTTAATCATAGAGCATAATTCCAACGTTATCATTACAAGGTAAAATAGAATGTAACATAATACGGCCACTTTTAACTTAGTCTGCCCTTGAAAAAAGACCACACAAGCTGCGATAAAAATGAACCTTTCAATGGACACCGTCTGCTAAGAATTTACGATCAGAATATATGTCTGCTGCCGGTGAAAGAAACAGTCCATTATGCTCCCAGAGGGACGCATAACTCAAAATGGTCTTTTATAAGAGCATTGGCTGCATCGACAAATTATAATCAAATGACTGCCAAAATCTTGGGAGTAATTTACATGCATGAATATGTGAAACACTACACCATTTATGTAAAACTGATACAACTACCAACAGTTTGCATGCAAGTTCCTACGGTGAATTTAATCCTCTACCATCATTGCCACCAACCATAAGAATGATAAGATCCGGCTGGAATCTTTTAATGAAAGGGTTTTTTTTTTTTTTGGGGGGGGGGGGGTTGTTACGTTTAAAACGCAGGTTGATTGTTTATAAGGCTCAGTTCTGTGTGTTGTTATTGTCATGAAATAAGCTATCGTACGGTCTGGGTTGACAACATATAAAAAATGTAATATTGTAACATTAAAACCAAAAATATTCATTTCTTTTTTTTAACCGGCCTCTATAATTTTAATCTTATATGAATTATGAAATATTTTAAGCACTTACTATTTTTATTTCGAATTATATCGATTTTAGTGGTTTTTTTTAATTTTTAAAAGTCTTTTATGTCTACATTACATTTTGTTTACATATAGGATAAAACAGTTGTTATGTATATGCTTACTCTACAGGGTTGCATGTATCATCATTCATACAAGTAAAGTTTATTACAGTTTCAGTAAATACAATGCTTTTTATATTTACCTTTATCTCCGTGAGTGATAACTGTTGTGATAAACGTCTTCTCTATATCTTAAAAAAAAGATTCAACCATACAATTAAATTTTAGATAAATCTTAAGCTTAAATGTATATAAAAATTCAATGTTTTACATGCGTCCACTTTAAAGAATCATTTCACCTGTACAACACGTGAAACACAAATGATACCTATAAACGTCTGCATCGATGTATTAATTAGTGTTTAGATCAAAAGATAAAACAAGCTAGCAGGACATGATTATCCTTATACTCGTCTAAGGAATCTGTAGATTTCTTTAAGATATGTTATTTACTAGAATGTATTTGTCGTAACTAATTCAACGTTCTGTCTCTCTTTTATATCACGTTATTAGCATCTTTAAGATCAATTTATAGGTCGAATCATATTGTGAAAAAAAATTATCAGGTAATAGTTTAGTAGACAACATCTGTAGCAGTATCTCAGAATGACTCTATCATATAACTCATTAATTTTGGGGATAAATATACATGTACACCACTTCCTTCAATAATCAGAATACGTATACTATTTCATGATTGGACAGATATACAAATACTATTTTTGGATGGGGATTGTGTAATTCAATTGTTAAAGATCAATTCCAAGTGAATCGTATCTTGTACTTATTGGTGATTAAAAACACTTCTCTGAAAATAAATTGACTTTTTTGATTTTGTAGAAGGGAAACAACACATGTCTAAATTAGGTTTTAAGTACAAACAGGACATAACCAATTTTCAAAAATTAAAAAGAAAACAAATAGAAAGTTGCGTATTCTCTTATTGTTACATGAAATTATTGAAAATAAGGAAGTGCAGTATAACTTGAGCGTAAAAATAATTCCTGTTTTGTAAATTCAAGTGGCAATGTAAAAAGTTGCGTTTACA
Source organism: Magallana hongkongensis (assembly GCA_016163765.1). NCBI lineage: Eukaryota > Metazoa > Mollusca > Bivalvia > Ostreida > Ostreidae > Magallana > Magallana hongkongensis. The sequence goes on along the minus strand of WFKH01011925.1, from coordinate 16,449,552 downwards.
ATGAAGAGTTCTGGAACAAATATAAATCAAATTATATCATTTTCTGTTAATTTTCTTGAATTTTTTTGCACGAATGTAATTATCAAGGTTTTCCCTCAAAAGTATAATACATAATGTTATTTTTACGTAATTCCCTGTAACATGCATTTTCTTTTTAAGTATTTCACCATGAAGAGGTTTTCAATGATGATTACTATTGAGACTAAAAAAAAAATACTGGAAAAACAAGTTAAAACAGAAAAAGATGTAACCTTTTTTAAATTAGTATTCAGTTGGATACGGCCGAAACATGAAACTCGTGATCAATAGTTGAAAACCGTTTTATCGTTGGCTGTTGATCAATTAATATACATACATTTACACAACTGATAAAATATGATTTGGAAACGGCACTGAAGCATATTTGATAAAATTCATTAAGAAATAGCAATGATGTAGGGTCACGTAACTGCAATATTCAGCTGACAAAATATCAAACGAAGTTCACATGTTAGCCATTAATATGTAATCCCCCGTTTAGCATGTTCAGATCACTTAGAGCAATAAGCATAACTTAGATTTTCTGACATAAGATAATATACGAAAATGTGAACATACTTTGTCTTCCTAAGAACATTTATTGTTAGTGTCCATTTGCACTCATTGAAATTCGCTGTTATAGGACACTTTTAATATCCGTTGGCAACGAATGTGTATGTATGTTGAAGTTTGAAAAACAACTTTATCTTAAAAAATATCGTGTTATAAAATGCATACGAGAATCATTCCAAAAAATGACAAGCAGCCGTTGAATAATTTTTTCTTTTCAAATTTAAAAATGATTGTTAGTCTATGTGTTTATTAAATAGCATAATATGATCGTTAAATGTTTACCTCCTATTTGTTATGTGTGGTTTTGATATTTCTTTGTTAGGTAAAGATACTCATAAATAGGAAACAAAATCATTAACAAAACATATATATCAGTTTGCATTTGTTTCAAATCATAATACGATTTAAGTCTTGTCCATATATGTGTGCTTTTTATTCTTATACAAATTGTACGATCGATAAAAGCTTTGTTGTAATAGTAGTTAGGAAAGTAAGCTTTTTATTTTCTCGCAATCTGTGAAATACCTAATTGTGTTTAAACCATGATTTTGGTTAAAACTTCGTCAAACAGCCCGGAGACTATCTAAATGAAAAGGTTGTAGACAAGCAATATACGCGTAATCCAAATCAATATAATCATCTTATGAATTTCCATGGCTAAAAGTCGTCTTTATAAATTTTAAATAATACAACGCCGCTTAATGATATTAATTAGGGATGTCGATTTTACTCCATTGGTTTAGTCGATTAATCGGAGCTTGTAGTCGAACGATCGTCGAGCACTCGTTCATTTATGAAATATTTTTGAAACTGTTCGTCTTTCTTCACACCAAATAACTGTATTGTCAAATACACCGTACCCTAATCTTATTTAAAATCTTATGATAATATGTACTGAATTTTTTTGATTTCAGATAAATTAAATAGTATTTTTATTTAAACCCGTTAGAAAATGTCTTAGGTTTTTTGTTGTTGTCATGTTTTCACGAAACTGAGTTTTTTTTTCACATAACTGAGATTAATCATCATAGGCTTATCAAATGTGACATGTTCCAATTTAAATCATTGTCATGTGCCTAATTAACATTTAAGAATTAATTATTATAAAAACAACTGTCTTATTATGTTTCTTGAAATAATAATTCTTATACAAACATATAATCCGATAAATTTACTGATTAGAAGTGGGTTAAAGGATTCACTTCGAATTTTTAAGTCATGAGTTCGAATCACGCCGGAAATTTTGAAATATTTACCACTCCAAAAAGTGTTAAAACGTTTTTTTAATTAAATATTTTAAAATTTAAAAATTCTTAACCGGTGAAAGTCTTTTAATCATGATCTTCGTTAATCCACCCATAAATAAGTAATAATTTATAATAATAAACCCATAATACATAAACGAGATGATTTCGTTTTTATATTTATTACCCATTCTATTAATGTGTTTAAGATGATTGATTAATGTCTTCTTTATTCTATTTGCCCTAGGACTTCAAATATGCTCTCCCACATTGACATTTGATAATTTGAATTAGTTTTGAAAAACATAAGTTTACAATCTAATTACCATAGGTTTCTTGAAAATGAATTTTAATAATGCATAAATCAACACACAAATGGTGGTCATGTGGAAGAATCCATGTATATATCGAATTTGCTTCACCATTTATATCGTATACTTATAGAAAATATACCCTTTTCCGCCCTGTGCGATATATAAGATTATTACATGACAATTTTTATATCGCATCCTATATTAGCCCGAGGTCGCTGTATATCAGCTCTCGAGCCTGGCGGCTCTCGGGCTGATATACAGAGACCTCGGGCTAATATAGGATGCGATATGAAAATTGCCATGTTATGATTTTTATATCGTATACTTATAAAAAGTATCAAAGAAACAAAAAAAAAAACCATCATGATTTGAATAATTATTGTTAAAAAATCGCTCCCTATCTATATATTCCATCTCTGTCAAACTTCCCTGGAATTTTTGCACCAGCTGTTTGTATACAAGTTGACGTCGACGTACTATTTGACGTCATACTCGGAGATCGGATTTGAACGGCGCATACCGAACTCTACGTCACAATAGCCGACAATTAACGGAAAGGGGTGTGATATAACATCCGAAGATTGCCGGAAAGGCGAATTTTCGGTTTATATCGCACTGGGCGGAAAAAGGGTATATTTTCTATAAGTATACTACATAAACATATATTTTGCCTACCCGTGTGATATAAACACTAGGGGTGTGATAAAGGATTTATATCACACCACTTTCCTTTAATTATCGGCTATCATGACGTAGAGTTCGGTATGCGTCGTTCAACTCCGACCTCCGAGTGGCGCAAAAATTCCAGGGAAGTTTATCAGAAATGGAATCTATAGACACGGAGGGATTTGTTAACAGTGATCATTCATCACATGATGCTATTTTATTGTTTCTTTGATATTTTCGTAGTACTACTATTTTAAGTATATGATATAAAAATCATAACATGGCAATTTTTATATCATATACCTAGTAGTGTATCAGCCCTGATACACGTGTTTTGGACTAGGTGAGAAAGCAACTGGAAGCTAGGGTTGTATCGCCCTCGGGGCTGATATTTCTCTGTCTCAGCCCGTCGTCAAGGGGGTGTACTGCCCTCAAATTTAAAATCGATTATTCCCAAATATTTTTGCTTTAAATTAAGACTAGTTTGTAAAATAACGATAGAATAACAAAAAATAATACAAAGCATCACTTGAAACGTCTGAATATTTTTATTTATTGCTGAAAATTGAAAAATAATATATCAAAAATAGCGCTTAAGAGTGATATGTATCTAAGCAAGGTGAGGTAACCTACACAGCGGTTGTGTATTCAGAACAATAGCACGCTTTATTCAATATCATTCAACATTTAAATTATGAAGGATATAGAGAAGGATGGAACGAGACTTAATCTTAGAAAACCAGAGATTAGACTGTAAAAATTAAGTGATTAAAGTAACAGACGCGCTTATGAACGTTCTCAAAGAACTAGCTATGCTATAACATTATGGATTTTAATGGATGGAATCTTACAGGAAACTTACGAAATCCCTGTGAAGGAAATTGACTCATTTAGAAGTTGCGAAGGATGGAAATTTCTCTATCGATTATTTTGAATTCTAGAAGATAGTGCTTCATTTCAGACGATAGACTATCTTCTACTGTATTTCAAACGACCATGGTTTGTCAACAAAGTCCGACAACTTAACACAAATAAAAATAAAATGGGCCGATACCAACCGCTCGGGCTGATACCAGGGCCGAGATCAAAACAACAGTGTGATATTCTATATATATCAAATCCTATATTAGCCCTCGGTCGCTGTATGTCAGCCCTCGAGCCTGACGGCTCTTGGGCTGATATACAGCGACCTCGGGCATGTATAGGAGGCGATATAAAAATTGCCATGTAATAATCTGTATATTACAAATTCGTTTTACGGTTATTACGAAACATTGATAATTATATCCAATGGTCTATAGGATTATACTTTCACCGAGTTTTACTCCAAAAACTGACAAAAACCCGCAAATAACCAAATGCTTACTATTATTCTAAGCCAATGTGTATGCTTGCAGGCGGCCTATTGACCCGTTTAACTGCAATAACTCTTTTGTCTCAATATATTTTTAAAAACAAAATTATCTATCCAAAATTTGTATTTAAAAGACATTCATCAGTCAGCAGAAGTCAAGTTTTTTTTTTTTCAACTTGTATTATATATATGAAAATTATCCACATGTATAAGATTACTTTGGGTTTTCTATGTGATCCTAAAGGCTGCGTGTTTAAGCGATGCACAGAGTGTATTAAAAACTTTAAAATAAACTAGACTTTGACCCGCGCGTGCACGGGTTGACATATTGCATGTGATATCGGCATTTACGAAATAGATACATCAACACACCGTATTGTTGACATTTATATAACCAAGCTTTAAGCCTACAATAACGCTATATTAATTTCAATACACTCTTTTTAGTTAGAATAATCTGTGTCCCCGGACAGGCCTTCACCACATTTATTATGCCTCACATATACCCGTAATGTAGCACAATGAAGCTGCATTTAAAATAACAGTCAAATTGTTCATAACAAACCATTTTGAGGCTGTAAATACCTTTCATCTAACAATTTGATTCATATTTATGAAGAATTCAACACTTTTTCACCAATGTTTATTACTCGCTTCGAATTTACACACCATGTTGACATTTGGAACTCTCGGGATTTTTCAAATTAAATGCACTATTGAATGAGTAAGAGCTGTCACCCGTATTTCCTTTGATGAACAGAATATATGACAAATTTTCAATAAAAATTTACACGTACGTGTAATTATATCGTTTCTTTGTTTATCCATGCAAATGTAATATTGTGGAACCTAAACTAAAGAGCCTCCTGTGATTTAGCGTGAATGTAATGCGCATGCGCAAGATTGTAAAATCCAAAAAATCCAGATGATTTCCGGAATTTTTAAAGGAATTTTCGTTGATAATTAATTAGCAAAGCTTGATTAAGAAAAAATAAAAACAAATTGGTAATCTTCAAGTACCAATGTTGTTTAAAATATATAAAACAGAAGACAGTACTCTTTCGATTTTTCGGTATTAAAGCTAAAAAATTCGAGTCTATTATTTTAATATAGTAGTATAGATAATTGCATGGAACAAAATTATGATATCTTTTTATTTTGACTTTAGACAACTCATGTTGGTTGGATGTGCTTATGTTTTCTATCATTCAGCATGGATTTCATAGCTCACTTTTAATTTGAGCACTACAGGACCATGGAATTTGAACTTCGGCCAATAACTCCAATATGCAAATAAATTAGTTTAATGCAAGGAACATCACTTCACAAGCAATTCAGAAAACATACATTGGATTGCTTCGCATTTTAACATGCGACCCTAAATTTCAATACGCCATATCCCCGTATGCCAGAGAATCATAATTTGAACAAACTCGAATTTACACTACCTAAAATGCTTCCACATATGTAATTATTTATAACATTTATCTCTATATAGTCATAGGTAAAACTTTGATTTCCCCTTTAGATTTTTTCAAACCCGGGAATTATAAATTAATAAAAACTCAAACATTCTATCACTAAAAATGCTTCAACTCAAATTACCGTTTTTTTCTATCTGGTTTTTGTGAAGACTATTTTAAGGAATTGTTTTGTATATTTCTATGTCAAAATGCGACTTCCCACTGTGTATACCCAGTCATAGAAGAAAACACATCAACACAAGTTACACCTTTTCTGGTTGATTGGTTTTTGAGAAGATTTTTAGAAAGATTTTTCTTCGGTTATTTCATGCATTTGTAATAATATAAACCCCCACCCCAGTCGTGGCTTCACCCTACCCCCCCCCCCCCCCCTTGGGAGCATGATTTAAATAAGCGCGTATTTATATTACTCAAATGGTGCTTAAACACAAGTTTCAGCTTGTTTAGCCAATTGGTCCTTGAGAAAAAGATTCTAAAAATATCTTATCCTTATGGATTTCACTTTTTAAAAAAATGGACCTGAGGAAATTTATACATGTACACATGTTTTATCTTTTCCGGCTGATGTAATATTTGAGAAGTAGATTAGTTAAAGATATCAGCACATTTGTTATAGCCAATTTAACATTATCAGAAAAAAAATAATTAAAGATTGAGATTTGGTTTTTTTATAAGAATTTTTTTGCGGGTGCACGAGCTGTTTAGATTGTTCCTAGTCCCTGTGCTGAATACCATTTACCATGTTTACTATGTTGGTAAGTATAACATAAAATCTGCTCTTGTATAGTTTTGGGCAGAAAGTTATGTACATGTATAAACGATATCTATAAATGTGTAAACAAAAGTGTTCAACTGTGTAGTATTTTTAGTAATATGTTGGAATGTTGGCACGAGTGATATACTTAAGAATGTGTATGTACATTCAAAAGATACAAGTGTCATCTTTTTTTAACAAATGTTCTTAAGGAGAAGGTTTTACTGTTTGCTATGTATATATTACTATGTGAAAAATCAACCCCACCCATTGTGGTCCAAACAAACGTCCGAGGATAATGCTTTGAAAAAAAAATTAAAAAAAAAATTAAAAAAAGCAAATGAAATAATAATATACACTACCTAAGGACGTTCCCAACGTACATCCTTTAGGAATATTTGATTCAGTGTTTACAAATTTTTCACGCTGTTGTTCTGTAATACCTAAACAAATAATATCACATGTAACAATTGCTATAAATGCTATTCTGAAAATATTTTAACTAAAGGTACTTAACGGCTCCACACTCAATTGTACTACTTAAAGAACAGAATATATCTGTGCATATAATGAATCTCGCATAGCAAACTATTCTTATATATTTTCATATATAAAAAGGCACACTAAGAAATCGAGAAGTTTACCTATGTAGCTTAGTGTCAATGATTACCTTTGATTATGTCCTGTCCTTGTTGTGAAACTAATTGTATTCCCAACGTAAATCCTTTATGAAACTTTGATTCAGTGTTTACAAATGTTTCACGCTGTTTTTCTGTAATACCTAAACAAAAAATATTACATGTAACATTATTAGTATTTTGTGTGCCTTTAATTTCGTAAAATGGTGTAAAATATAGATATATTTTGGGGTTTTTTGTTGTTTAAATGACATATGGTTGTCTTTTGAAGCTAAATAAATCTGCAACGACCTACGACCTTCAATTGCTGTTTTTGCCATTGGAGCTGAACTTGATTTCGTCTTGGGATATGTGCGAGCAATATCTGTTGTAAACAAAAAAAAAAAAAAAAAAAAAAAAAAAAATAATCATTGGATGTATTCATTTTCTTAAATATAATTGGAAATATCTACCTCACCCAAAACAAATATAAAGAAGACTGAATTAGTATCACAATGTCAATTTGAAAATATTTTCTTTTAAGATCTCACTGGGTTTTCTTTTTGAGCAGCCATTTACAAAATTGCAACGCATCTTGGGACATAAGCATTGTTGTTGGCAGCCATAACCATAGTTTGGATATTTGCATTGGTCATCGCAGTAGGTTCCGGTAAAGCCAGTCGGACAAACCGCAGCTAAAATAATTATGTCAATACAATGTAACCAATAAACTTTATGAAATGCGTCCAATCGAGAATAATCGTGACTTTAACCGTTAAGGAAATATTTTCTCTTTTTTGTTTCGTTTAATTCATTTTTGGCGATCAATGTATTTGTATACCAAAAACTCATTTTTAATTCATTTTTTTTTTATAAATGTACAGTATTATCATATAATCGTTAATGATTTGAAAAGGGTCCATGTAAGAGTGTATTTAATCTCTTGAATTTAGACAGTGATTGTTCTTTGAAATATAATGATGATAATGATGGTAAATTAAAACTCAATTTTGGACTCTTCAATAATTTTTGGCCTCAAATTTATTGATATATTTTCTGATGATTTTATTGATTTGTTTTTTTTTAGGATTTTTTTTTCATTTGTAATAATCATTCTATTAGCTAGCTTTAGTGTTTTAAAGTGATATTTCTTTTGAAATAATAGTAGCAATTACAAGTATAGTACAATGTATACATGAATTTTGATAAAGTTAACTGTTTTCAGGATCGGACAATATCAAAGTAGAGGCCAATTTGTTTAATTCAACCGACATCAAAGGTCACAAAATGTTATGTTTGTTCAAATTGTGATAATGAAAATTTCCCATGGGATAAAAAATGTTTCCTAAATATACAAACAATAAACAACATATGCATGGAACTACTCTAATAAAGAGGTATGACTAATGAGCATTGCTAAATCAAATTATCGGAAGATGAAACACTGCAGTCATTTACGAATGACATCAATCAAATAAGACCATGTGAAATGTTAAACAAAAGGACAGACAATGTATCTGACCCAAATGTAGCGGATACGCGACAGAAAAGATAATATAGAATAATAATTGTAATATAATAATATGGTAATAAAAAGGATAATATAAACTTTTTGCTGAAGTAGAAATTTTGGAGATGGCAGGTAATGTAAGCAAACTAGTGCATTACACAGTGATCGAAATGTTGCGCAATAAACAAGTTAGCAAATATTTGAGATATTTATTAATCTCTTATCAGGTCCGTTTTTTCATATGATGATTAAATTTGAATTTGGGGGGGGGGGGGCAATTTTTAGTTTCAAAGCTGACCGCTTTGGTATTGCCATATATCATTCCTGGGCTCTAGTAAAAGCGGTGCTGTACATGCATGTCATAGGTATCTTTTGTGTGTTTATACATGGATTACATCTACTTAACAATCGGTCCCTTGTAATATGTATTTTTCCATATAATTATTTACTAAGCATTATACAAACACATTGAGTTTTCTATTTTTAAGAGAAATCAATAAAACTTTAATGTTAATCTAAGAAATAAAAGAGCGAGAGAGAAATTTGAAATCTGATTTTGAGGTCAGCTCAGGTTTTAAAAATATCGTTTCAACAAAACACTCAATGGGATGTTGAGTAGATTCAGAAATAGGGGAAAAGGGGTTATTGACCCTTTTACATTTGTAAGATACAATGCATATTACTTTTTGTTGGTCGACGTTGCATTTTTATTTACTCAGGAGTTAGTTGGCAAAGGTAAACTTTAGGCAAACAGAAAAATAATTGATATGTTACAGAAGCAGATTAAAAGACAATCCATTTCTTAGCCGAATCGAATTTTTAATACTCTCTCTCTCTCTTTCTCTCTCTCTCTCTCTCTCTCTCTCTCTCTCTCTCTCTCTCTCTCTCTCTCTCTCTCTCTGCATTATTAAATACATGCATTATTATTGAAAGAAATCAACATATGAGCTTGTAACTCGCACGATATCTTTAAAATATACATCTGTAGTGGCTAAACAACAACGAACGAGATGCAGCAAAACCATGAGTTGTCTTCAACAATAAAAAAGTAATTATGTAGCCATGCTAATTAGGAAAGTTATTTATTTTCCTATTATAATGATGCAATGCCTGGCAGAAAAACCATAATCATATAAATATCTTGAAATTATTTAAAGTCAAATTTAACATGTAAAATTCAGAATTTTCATCATCTAGCTAAAGCAGTTATCTTAAAGTTGAGATCGTAATATTCAATAGCAATAAAAGTTTATAAATAAAACATAATAAATACATGTAGATTTAATAAACTGTTACATTCTCATGCTATCTGTATACATAATCTTAATGCTATATACAACGAAATAAAAATGAATATTAAAGAAAAATTATACTGAAGATTTTGAGAAAGATAATATTTTTCAAATAAACGGTACAATGGAATACAGTGGGGTACAGTGCTGGTCAGTGCCATATACAATATTGCGATATTGGGATACCGTGCTGTACAGTGTAAAAATGTACATTAGGGTACAGTAGGGTACAATGTAAGTCAGTGAAATGTACAGTTAGGTACAGAAATGTACAAGAGATGTGAGACAATGTCAGTTAAAACATGAGCTGTATTTTTTAGAATTTTATTTTGGTTCAAACGTGCTGGTATGATCAGTCTGCTTGTAACTTAAACTTTAATAATTAATAAGATTTGAAAAATCATTAATTTTTGCCAGAAGAAAGATTTCTCTTCTAAGGAATATATAGCAAATCTATTTTTGTACAGGATGACAATAATTCAATTTTGCTTCAATTAAGGCTTCTTAACAGCTTAAGCTTTTCCCACATAAATAAAGTAACAAAAATTTAAAAGCATATTATACCATCGTCCCTATTTCTATCATATAACCTTTATTTATGTTTTCAACCAGTGTCTACACTGCTCTGTTTTTTGCCAATTTGAAAGACAATATTAACAACATGTTGAATTGAAAAGAACATTTTATTACAAATGCCAATGTAAATGTAGCGGTATTGTCCTCTATCAAACTGTACGTTACACCTGTCACAATGAAACATAAAACAACCAAAAAGAGACAGTATCCTGAATATAAAAATAGTACATATACAATAAAAAACACATGATTAAGGAATGGCAATAAAAGATGGGACTACTTTATCTATATGAAAAACATGACTACTATAAAACATTGGAAACATATGAGACTAGCTTCATAAAAAATATTTTGACTAGTGCAAATAAGAATTAAAAAGGACATATAACAAAATTCAAATAAATATTGATTTATAACACAGATTAAGTATTGGTGGAAGAAGGGGAGGAGGAGGGAGTTGAGGGATTCCAGAATATAGTACCATAGTACACGAGTTATACAGTAGGAAAACCAGACCAACGCTGCATGATAATTCAAAAAATAATGAATTGCAAGTTGTAAGAAAACGTGATAAATACCGATCTAAAATAAAAAACAAAAAAGAACATAAAACAAACTTACAATTAAAACATGATCTAGAAAAGAAGGCATAGTCGTAATGTCATTCTTATTGCTTTTCAATAAAGTTATTATGGAGAAAAAAGGATCAAACTTACGGATTTCTAGCCCTTAGAAATCCAAAATCAAATAATAGATGAGAAAAGTAAGGAGCTTATGGACTTGAGAGCCTTCTTAGTCTTTAATTTGAGAGTCCGGTTCGTTGTTTTATAGACTAGTAAAGTCCTTACGATTTTGACAGTGTTTATAAATTTGTTACCAATTAAGGTTTAAAAAAAAAAGGTTTTGAGACCTGCTACTTTTCTCCTTTTTTGGACCATTTAACGAAAATTGGTAGTTCCATACTATAAAGTACATCTTTATGAACATAATCTGTTCTGCGTTGTTTTTCGAATTCTTTACTTTTACTTCTGGTCCCTAAAATTCTGTAAAAACTTAAGAAAATCATTATACATGTATTGTATGTGTTCATAATTGTACTATAAATAGCTATGCTTCTATAACCTATTACAATGTACCCCTCAGTAAAGTGTTATACACGTTGTTCAACAAGTGTTTGGAAATCCGTTATCGTTCTTGAGATATCTGACAAAGAACGTTTAAGGGCTAATGCCTTATCTCCTTAACGGGGCCATTTAACAAATTTTTGATAGTAGCATGTTGTTCAGTGCATCACATCTATTCTTTCATACTGTATTTCAAAATATATTTTCATTTGGTTTAGTGTCATTTTAACTCGATCTTAACTAATTAATTTGGTTACAAAAAAATAAATTTTATTTAATCACTTCCACTGAGATATCATTAGACGCAGAAGTGTTAATGCAACATAGAAATGACGTTTTAGATTCTGTTTAAAGTCATTGTAACCCAATTTAATTGAATTTAAATTGCTTTCCAACGAGTTTAATGTCATTTGAACTCAATTGAAATGATTATTTTTTCAGAAAAATAGAATTTTATCAAATTACTTCGACTGATATGTCATCTGACGCAGAATTGTAGAAGCGCCTTAGATATGATTTTAGAATCGTTTAACGTCATCTTACTAAATTCAAATAAATATAATATTTTTGAAAACAAATAATTTTCATATAATCAATAAGATATCATAAGTCCAAGCATTGCAAGGAAAACTTTATTAGATACAATGTTTTGAAATTGGTTTGAAATCATTTTTACTTGATTAAAAGGAATTCAAATTTATTGAAAATTTCAAATTTTATCCAATCAATTGAAAAGGCAAGTCTCTTATTGAAGTTTTGAACGCACGACGTAGAAACTGTGCTTATAAAATAATTTGAAGTTGTTCAAACTAGCTTCAATTTATTTTCCATTTTTTTCTTTTTTTAAATTTCTTTTCAACTTTTAACTTCCATTTTCATTATTATTAGAACTGTATTACCTAAAGGCGGGCACCCATTTTTATAGTGGCAAAACGTCTGTTTGCAGTTGCATATTCCTTTACACTGAAGGCCAAATTTTGGATATTGGAATTTTTGTTGACATCCATCACCGGAAAAACCAGAGCGACAATCCCTCTTTGGACGGAAGTTACTAAAATTAAGAATATAACTTATATCACATATAAATACTCAAACCTTAAATATTGATATGTTTTTTTTATTTTCGTTAAATAATTGTTTTGTATGTTTTATAGGATACACATGTACGGGTATTAATTTGTGAAAATAATGTCAGAGGAAGCTAGTGTGAAGATGTTTCAAATATACTCATTCGATCACCAATTGCAGGAACCCAATTTGAAGATTGGAGTCATGTCGTTCTTAAAACAACACATGAATTCTTCTGAGTAAATGAAGAATTTTTTATTTGATAAAAGGCAAGTATCAACACAATCTGTTCATATTTTATTATACCACAACACATAGGATTTAACGAGCATTAAACATTTTATTTTATCTGATATATTTGTACTTACCTGTAGAATATACTACGAGCGGGCAGTATACTTTTTGTGAACCATCCCAAGGTAATGAAAACACCAGCTAAAATCGCACAACTATTCATAATTTCTTGGTATTCTTAAGATTTTTCTTTAAAATCTGCACATTGCATTCAATCTGGAATAAACTTTCGAAAGTTCAATCGCTCAATGCATACTCTTCCTTATGTTGCATGGACTTCTTGTCGTGTAACGATATTAATGTAGAGAGGAAATAAATTCACAAAATACTTAAATATATTTACGCATACCTTTATCAACACATATACCACGAACAACAATATAGGGATATAATATACATTTTAAGATCAACACTACAAATTTTCTTTAAAAAGTGTTATTTATATCTATTAATTAGAATACAGAATGATCGTCATCATCCCATTGTTAAGCTATATCATAAATAAGACACTTTATAATCACGACTTTTGATTAATCAAAATTGTAAAGAAATCAGAAGAACTGAATATCAATAAATATCATATTCGAACTTAAGCTATGAAATGTGACCTCTACATTTGATGTGAATAAAATAACTCTCAGAAACAAACCAAACCATCGACGTTTAGTTTTTCCGAATTATGACATTTTCCCAATTTTCACATTTACCTCGATCATTACCTGCCCGATTGTGACAAGGAGCACATGGAGGTGCGAGGGGTCAACAGGGGATTCTTCCTCTTTCCTAGGCACCTGGGGCTCGTAACATTAAGCATGCTAAGAGTTTGACTTAAGTAGGGTCATAATTAGGACTTAGGCGGAATCTTAGGACATACATAAGTCCTGCTTAAGTATGTCTTATACCATAACATAAAGCAAACTTAGCAATGTTTTAGCAACATGTAAGTCATGTTTATGTTAAATTGTCGAATTTGAATGTAATGGTTTTTATAGATACACGTGCATGACATCGTTGATATTATATGGGGTAGATGTTAATGTACAGACACAACATTCAAGGTGGCATGAGTATATAATTATATACATATGTGCCTGAAAATTTTAAAATGCTCAAAGCGATAGATCTCGGACAATATATTCAGTCTTTTGTTGTTGCTTGTTTGTTATGACGAATATTCACTATTTAAGTCACCTCTACCGGCCGCCGAAATTCTGGGTAAATTGTCTTAGCTAAGCACTCTTCTAGTTACGGACTTAAGTCTAAGAATGTACATAAGTCCTACTTAAGCACTGTCTTAGATTTAAGTACCCTTTATGTTACGAGCCCCAGATCCCACCTCTATCTTTTTGGACCTCAATGTTTACTTTACTTTGAATTCGTATTTCGCTATATGGATTTTTTAGATGGTTTAGGGATGGTTGACAGTTTGTTATTGTCATTTTTTCAGGTATAATGCAGGTTTTAAAATGACGAAAATCACGGTACTTCAATTAATTTGTTATTCTTGAGTATAAAAAAATGACAATAACAAACCGTAAACCATCTCAAAAATCCATAAAACGAAATACAAATTCAAAGCAGAACAACACGGACCGATAGATAGATAGAGGTACATGTAGGATCAGGTGCCTAGGAGGAATAAGCATCCTCTGCTGACCGGTCACACCCGCCGTGCACCCAATGTCATATGGCTAAAACTGTCATTGTCGGGGAAAATTCGGTATTTAGGGAAAATATCATAATCTTGAAAAACGGAACAAAATCCGTGAACAATTCGGTATTCAACCAATAGTACAAAGCAGAGCAATCACGGACCTCTGGTAAACCTCAGAGGCATGATCAGGTGCCTAGGGGGAGTAGGCATCCTCTGCTAACCGATCACATTCGCCATGTGCTCTTTGTCGTAATCGGGGAAAAAATCGGAAAAGTCTGTAGAAAATTAGGTGACTAATTATGGTCTAACAATTAGTATGAAAAACGTCAATCAGCATGCGACCAAGTGGAAGATTGTTTTGCTGACAAGGTCGTTGTAACGACCATATAACTTACGAAAATATGACTTCAAGCGAGACTGTTGATAGTCCTGTTTTATCAACTTGTTTGTCAGTAGCTTGCTTCGTTTTAGAAACTGTTCATACGAAATGAATGCCCTTGCGTAACGAATCAACTGAGAGACAAAAACACCATATGCAGGTGATGAAGGTATATTGCTACATAAGTAGGGAAAGTTGACTTCAGAAAAATTGAAGTCATCGCGTTTATCGTAAAGGTTTGTTATTAGGTTACCATCAATGTCAATGTCCAGTAAAATATCCAAATATGAAACAGATTATACAGACTCTGTATTACCTTGTATTTCAAGTTCACTGGGATATATCGAGTCGACGTAAGTATGGAAATAACAATTGCTAACTGATAATACATCGTTGACATATCTTAATGTTGAGTTAAAGGCTACAGCGAGTGATTTATTTTTTTCATGTTCAAGTTTTTTAATAAAATCCGCTTCATAAGAATACAAAAATAGATTTGCTAACAATGGGGCACAATTGGTACTCATGGGAATTCCAACAGATTGATTTCCAAAAACTACAAAGATGTTGTCTATCAGAAACTCAAGCATCTTTTTAATATCAACTTCAGAGTTCTTGTGTGTGCAATCAGAATGGTTTTTAACAAAATAATTTATCAGATTTCCAATGACAAGGTAAGCATATTTACGATTTCCAATTTTATTGAAGAAACAACTGTCGATGATACCAAAAAGCCTTTATTTTAATTTGTCATGGAAATGGTTGTATACAGCGTTTTGATGCTATTGATTTTGGTAAGATTTTGTAGATAAGAATTAATTTCGAAAGAAAATTATGTCACTACTATGTGCATTTGGAAGAAAAAGATATGTTTTAAATAATTTCATGGGTGTATCATATGTCCATAAGTGAACGTTTTGAACTGCTAGAAATAAAATAAAAGAACAGCTTTTTATTCATGACTCTGAATAATTTGTTTCATTAGATAACATCTTCATTTATATAATTATATCTGTTCAAAAAAATATTGAGATTATAATAAAATAATCAAGAATTACAACATTTTATATTTGCATTTTTCCATTTAAACAATTACAAACGTCGAATAATCAAATTGTAATAGATATTAAAGCCAATACATGTGCACATGATATTCAATTTAAAATAATTTAAAATATGAATGGAGTACTTTACCATTTGAAACTATAACTACCATATGTAACCAACCTTTTCATTAATAAACAAATGACTTTCAATCTATAAATTCAAGAGGAAATAATCTGGTGCATCTAAACATAACTATTTTGCTCCGTTTTACTTTAAAAATATAATTAACACAAATGATTTATTCCTAATTGTTAAGCCATTCTCGGTTTAAATGTGTCCATATTTTCCTTGTTTTCTTTTTATTTTATTTTCTTTAGATAATTTTGTAATTTTAATCATATCTAAAACTTTAAGCAATAACTTAATATATCAACAGTACAATCAAAATTAAATAAAAAATAATTCATTACATCGATTTTATTTGTTGACACTAAATGTAACGTCAGTTTATCTCAGCGATGATCAGGCCTATGGGCCATAACAGTTACACAAGCTCACTTTTGATCTCAGTCTCACTTTTACCAAAGGAGTATATAGTGGAAAAGTGAGACTGGTATGAAAAGTGAGCTCGTCTAACTTTATGGCCCAGGGTCCAGGATATAGCACTGAATTCACAGGACAAGGGCGACATAAACGCAATGTTAGATGTTGTGTCTAAGTACGGAATTACCTCTTTCAAATCTAAAGTATTATAGGTACACTGTATAAGCTTAAGCGAAATAGAAATAACTACAGTTTTAGCTATATGGGAGATTGTATAATTATTCAATATTATTGTGAAAATCATTTTCATACAAATCAAATTAATACAGTATTTCTTGATACCTTTGTCAGGCGTGCTCTCAGATGCAGAATGTTAAATGTAGAACATTCAAACACATGGAAATGTTTTGTGGCGAAGTTGCATATATTTGGTCAACTAGATTCTGGTGGAGGATACAAACGATAACAATATTAAACTAGACCTGTTTTCTTCTTCGATTTAAAAGAAGGGATTTTCGACAGCCCTTTAAATTGTTTTTCTTATAGATTCTTTAAACATTTCCCAAAATTTTGAATTAAAAAATTTGATCGCCTTGGTATAATCAAATGGCAATAGATAAACTCTCATCAACTTTCAATGCCAAAAGAAAGATAACTCCAGAACTGCATGTGTTAATGTACTGTTTAATTTGAAGATGACATTTTTCAAAAATTTATATTTGAGAAAGTAATCATTTCGGTAAGCAGAAAAATTGGTATCCTTAGAGTTTCAAACATGGTCTTTAAATGGGCAAAGCGAGATAGCTCTTGAAATTTAATTTTGTAAATTAAGATAGAGTTGTCATTTACAGGCACTTAAAACCCTTTCAGGAGTCATAATGTGGTCCCTCCGACCTTTTTTTTTCAACTGTACACTTCTAAACTATTAACCGAAAAGATTTTGGAAATCGAATGAAAAATAAAATAAGCTAGAGCTAAAGGGCTGTTTAGAATATTGACCACTCCAGATCCTTTATTTCTTAAATTTTATTTTCAGAACCTTTTTCTGCTCTGCGCATTAGGTCCCATATTATAATTATGAAAGAACTATATATGATATTTAGTCAAATTTGGCCCCCAAAATTCGCTATTTTTAAAATGATTTATGTACATTAATTTGTTGTGTTATTTTATAAAAGCGTTGACATGAAATATGTTTTTCACCTATTTATTTGATTTATATGCACTTACTGGCAGTATATGACGTCAGAAGTGACGCTATCTTTATAATTTAATCAAAATCAATCAAATATTGACATTTTTCTTATCTTTTTTCGAATGAGAAATATAGAGCGACTCTTTGAACAAGAACAAACTTTTTGTCACTTATAAGTATTGGATAGATACATCTTTAGTGAAAATATTTTGTTTGTTCAAGCAGTCGCTCAATGTTTCTTAAAAGAAAAACTGCCTAAAAACAAGCCGTTTTATGCTAAAAATGAGAAAATGGCGGGAACAGGTAAAATTTATGATGTCATATTTTTAAATTGTGCGTACTAAAATCAAAATGAAAATTATGAAAAAACTTCAGATGTATATTTGTACAAATAAAACGAAGAATTACAGTAAAATGACAATGTTCATTTAACCATTTCTGTGCCACAGGGCCTATTTGGGCCTATTTGAATATCTACGTTAAGTGCCACAGGGCCTATTTGGGCCTATGGCAATTTGAAAAAGTATACATTAAAATAAAAAAAAATATTAAATATATTCAGGTTCTGTTCTTCATTATTGATTTTTTAAATTTGTATCAATATACATTGTATGATCTATGTGTTTGGTGAAATACTGCGGATAACGTCACAACGTAAAAAATGACATCAAATAATAACGTCACTTCGTCACACAGCGCCAACTCGTTGTCTGCGTTTTACCATGGCTGGGGTGTGGTTTTTGTTAATAGATCCCGATGATTTTTCAGTCAGAACCGGAAAATAACATATGTCCTAATGCTCAACGTGGACCAAAGGAAATGCCCCCTCCCCCACAGGAGCAAGACCAATCTTACTTTTTCCTTCTCTGCCATATAAACCTGGGGCTCGTTTAACATAACTGACTTTTGACTAAAAAAGATCTCACCATAGCTCACAAAATTGTTATATCTTTGGATAATCTTAAAAACTGTCAAAAAACAGGTCTTTAAAGTCCAAGGCGAGATCTAATATATGGTCCACCGCCGAAGGCCGAGTATAATTCGAGTGCGCGCGACTTTTTATTTTCATGCTGCCGTTAGTGCTGATTTAAAAAAAATCAAATAAAACACATCGGTAATATCCATGCGGTTTTTTTTTAATTTAAAACATAAATCGGGTAAATAGCTACTACAGATATCATCGTTCTCTGGTATTGTATATTATGCAAGAAATCGAGAAAATATGAATCGCTTGAAGGAGACCGTGTGTCTTTTTTTTTTTTTACTTAGAATTGAAATATTGACAGAGCACCAAAAGAGGCATGTACCTAATATATTTTTTTTCATTCAGAGTTAATTAATGAACGATAATATAAACTGCGATTGGCCAAATAAGGAGGAATGGGGGAATGGGGCACTGAAAAAATTACTTTGATATGATCCCAGAACAAAAATTTAGTCAGATGATCAACATTTAAAAAAAATTCCATCTGGTGACATTTTACGGTAGTTTTCATGCATATAAAAAAACAAAACTTAATCTTTGGACAGAAAAACAAGACCTGCATGTAATAACCTATTTGGAGATAATGGTGATGCTTCTTCGACCGTGTTCGAGATCAAGACTTCAGTGCACCCCCCCCCCCCCCCCGCGCGGTTCGAGTCCTATTGATACCTTTTTCGTATCTTCTGTCTCCTTCTTCAGAGCATTTCCAACAGAGACATTCTTTCTTGAAACTAAATTTCAACCGTGTCTCTAAAATTGGACACCTCACATCGTAGACATTTTCACATGAATGGTTCTGTCCGCACGGATTTTCAAGTCATTACCTGTTTTATGGTCACAAAGAGCATCTACTGTGTGTACAGGCGCAAATATAGCGGTAATCGAAGGAAAGATTTCTAGGAGTGTAATATACTTTAAGAAAATACTTTTTATTCTTTCAGTTTATGTATAATTTTAGTATATAAAATATATCAATGTTTTAATCACAAAATTTTATCATTATTATATTTTAGACAACTCAGTTGGTCAAGCGGATTTAATCACTAAAAAAAACTGCAAGACCACAAGGTGGTAAAAAAAACTCCTTAGCTCGAATCGAGATATAGAATCGTAAATGTTTTGCATTTCATAACTTATATTTCATCGTATGATAATGAACTATGTATAATCGTTAATTTTCTTAGGTCTATGTTGTTTTTAATTCTTTGAATATTAGAACAATAATATAAATCACAATCGTAGTTGTATCGATAAATAAGATAAGATATTAGAGAACATTAAGAACAAAACTATACATCTTTTTCCGAGAGTTCAAACGTTTACAACTGACGATCGGGATTGTAAATATTACACCTATGATGTGGTAAAAGTTTTTACTTTGTATGGAATAAAATGTAAAAATTAAGATAGTGTTCACCTATCTGAGAAAAGGAAGATTTCAAAACATACAGATAATTTAAAGCTACATAGTCCGATTTTTTGGCTATGAGAGTATCAAATATTTTTCCATACAGACCAAATATATTAGAAACTTAAATTGCCTATTTACACAAGCAAAATCCATCTCCTTTCAAAGTTTGAAATATTCAAAGTACATAAAATTTTCCGTATGGGAACACAAAAAACAAAACAAACAAACAAACCAACTCCATCTTGGGAATGTTTAGAAACGGGAACCGTTTGGTTTCGTTCCCGAATGATTGGGTTTATTTAACCCGCATGTGATGTATCGATTGTATACAAAACACTTTTCCATATATTAGTGAATAAAATGTACCGACGTTTATTTTTTATTTGATTCTTTTTTACAAAGTCGTAATACAATCATACCCGCCCTGACATAAGCAGCGAATTTTTATATGAGACGAAAGAAATCACTACAATTTATGTCGTTTGTTTTTGTAAATAAATTGTGTACATCACTTTTTCAATAAAATATGGCTTAATGTACCTGGAAAACTACTGCAATATCTATTATAATACACATACTTAGCATAACCATCGTATAAAAGCGCACACAAAATTTTAAATGAAATCGGACATAGCAGCTTTAAAAATTTCACGATAAGCTTATATATTATTCTATTTACGAAATCATTAATACAGTCATTTGTATGTGTAAAAACGCATGTTTAATACATTTCGTTGTTTTGGTCCAACAGAAAGATCATACTCGTTCATGTGCGGACCTAGAAGGGGGTGCCTGGACGCCTCCTTCCACCTCTTGGAAAATTCAAATTAATAAAATAACATAGCAAAATTCCCGAAATAGGCCTCAAACCCCCTCTCCAACCTTGGAAAACAAAATTATCCCTCGGACACCCCCTGGAAATGTTTTCGGATCCGCGCATGCGGTTACAAACATACACGGTAGCAATTTTCTCGCGCGTTTTCATCACACAAATTCCCTTTACTGAGATTTTAATCACAAAATAATTTATTAATGTATGCCATTTCTTCTTAAAACTCTATATATAAATAACTTTGCAAGTGATGACTGTTGGAGAGTTTCATTTGTTCATGTTTTGTACATTGCAGTGGATACATCAAACTTTCTAAAACAGGGAACGCGGGGTGATTTGAAATACCCTCAAATGACTGTACGAGCATAAACTTGGATGGGCGTTTATGCTTGCGCGATTTCATAGAAATACCAATCTAGCAGAGTCATTCTTTGTTTGTCTGTCTGCCTATCTAACACACATTAAAAATCAATTCCTTTTTTGCGAATTTCTTAAATGCATCATGATAAACCCTTACAGCTGCAGCCAGCAATACCCACCTCTTGACCACTAACATATTTGCGTTTTACTAATTAATTAGTTTTTGAAAATTATCCGCTATTAATGACAATGATTCTTACAAAAATGTCGTATAACTGATGCATACAGACTCTTAAACAATGTAAGTTGGTTATATAAAATGGCTTTAAAACATTTGGTGTTGTGCTTAATTACACATATATATAGTTTACTGTTGATCCAATATGGTGTGTATATGGTCAGTAAATCCCATACGGTGCAAGAGCGAATGAAGATGTTTTTAAAAATAAATGTCCACATTATTTGGGGGGGGGGGGGGGGGGG
>WFKH01011925.1:16411251-16423225 GCA_016163765.1 Magallana hongkongensis | reverse complement strand
GGGGGGGAATAGTATGCCTATGACTTCAACTTCTCAATAATTTAATCATTTCAAGGTAAATTTAGGAACAAATATATTTCCTGCGAGAAAGAGGGGGGGGGGGAGGCTAACCTTCTATGATGCTATGTGCCTAATGGTTAGGTCTAACTTTGCAAAAATGGTGGGGTGGGTGCTAAGCCCCCCTTAGCCTCCCCCCTCCGATTCCGACGCCTATGTAAATTACATTGCAGGTGGTGACTGTTGGAGAGTTTCATTTGTTCGTGTTTTGTACATTGCAGTGCGATACACCACACTTTCTAAAACACGGAACGCGGGGTGATTCGAAATTTCCCCCAAATGACTTTACGAGCATAAACTTGGATGGACGTTTATGCTTGCGCGATTTCATAGAAATGATTATTAAAACGAACAGGGAATTGCTTACCTATCTAGCACTGTCATTCTTTGTCTGTCTGTCTGCATATCTAACACACAGTAAAAACCAATTCCTTTTGCGAATTTCTTAAACTGCATCATGATAAACCTTTACAGCTGCAGCCAGCAATACCTGCCTCTTGACCACTAACATATTTGCGTTATACTAATTAATTAGTTTTTGAAAATTATCCGCTATTAATGACAATGATTGTTACAAAAATATCGTATTAATGATGCATACAGGCTCTAAAACAATGTAAGTTGGTTATATAAAATCGCTTTAAAACATTTGGTGCTTTGCTTAATTACACATATAGTTTAATGTTAATCTAATATGGTTTGTACATGGTCAGTAAATCCCATACGGTGCGAGGCCGAATGAAGATGTTTTAAAAATAAATGTCCAAATTATTCGTGGGAAAAACTTAGTTATTGCTATTTAGACCATATACTTTCGTGATAATCCCGCCCCATCAGTTCCATTTTTCACAATTTGAGGGAATTTCTGGTGTGAAAAACATGATTAAGTTTGCATTGCATGTCATTAGGTTATCAAAAAAGAAATCCGATAATTTATGATTTTTTTAAGTCAACCTACTTAAACTCTCTCTCTCTCTCTCTCTCTCTCTCTCTCTCTCTCTCTCTCTCTCAGGAATAAGATAGCTTTTTTATCGTGAAATTTATGTCTCATATATGTGCAAACAAAGAAATAAGAGATATATGCATTATATCTTATAGAACTACATGTAATTTCAATGATAAAAAATTCACATGTATGCGTGGATTATAATTAAGATTGACAGGATAAGAACGTGATTATTTTAAAAACTGCACGTATTTGTTAAAGATTGGGAACATGCATCATTAATGAAGTAATTCATATTTTTTGAAAGACGTGGTTTTCTTTACATTTCTTTTTCATTTGGCGACGCTTAAAAAGAAAGAAAAAAAAAGAATGGCGTAACGTCTTATTTGAAATGACAGAGAAAAAGATAAAAAGCCATTGTTTTCGATAATAACATTAGAAATTATTGATTAAACACAAAACTGCATCCCGCAACGCTAAAAAAAGGTACGGCGCGTTGTGTCAGATTGTTACGTCAAAACATGAATTTGATAACGTCATGCTTGGCACTGAAGCGTAATAACGTCTTTTTTGACGTGGCAGCGAAAGGGTTAATATTATTCAAATAAGCCCTCTGAAAACGACGTTTATCACACGTGCTATCATAACTTATGAACCTAACTCCGTCACCCACATGATTTATGATACGCCAGGGAATGAAGACACATTAACAATTTAGTTTAAACTCACCTTGTATCTAGACCAAGTTATAATAAGTAAAATCGGTGTGAACAATTTAAATTGTATATCATTTCATCAAAGTGAAATGATCGCCAGAATAAAAAAAAAGTGGTCCTTGTAACAACAATCACAACGACCTTTTCAGAATGTATGGATGTCATTTAATTTCTGTCCTTATATGTTTTAAATATATCATATCAAGAATGAATATATCAATGATTATGTTATTTATTTATTACATTTTTAATAAATGTAGCATATTCTATAATTACCGTATATATAAGGCAAAAATTACGGCATGAGCGATTTGACGTTATCATCAGTGTAGTGCATAAACGCTATTGCGGACTGAAAAAAATGTATCAATAACCGTAATAAAAAATAAATTACATGTGAAATGTTTCATCTTGACCTCTCTTAAAATGACTGACCGCAGTAAATAATCGAATAGGCCCGCATGTCAGAAATATCGTTATTTTAGTGCACCCGTAAAAAGGTGTTAGCTGATTTCACGCAATTATTGTTGCATAAAATGAACAGGGTGTAATTTTGTTATGTTTGAACAAATTCTTAAATTTAACCGTTGTAAATTGTTGACATTTGATTGAAGATTTTTGACATGCAAAAAATGACGTCATAATCGCACTTGATTTCAAACGGCGAGGAGTTTCCCAAAAGTGACGGAGTTAGGGTGCTATGCGATATATATATATATATATATATATATATATATATATAATCCAGAATGAGTGAAAGGTGATCTCACACAGTATAAATAATCAAAAAAGAAAAAGAAAATGAACAGTTCCAAAGTTTCTATTCACTAGCGCTTTCTGGATTTACATCCTTCTTCAGGTGAACGTACATAAGTTATGAAATTGTTTTCCTTAGAAACGTTTACTATGACGTCATGATGTAACGAGAGTCTTTTTAGGGAAGGAATAGATCCATGACGTTATAATACAATATAAAACGTTAAAGTTCGGGAAAACTGAATTAGACAAAATTTGATCATAACGACATCAATAAACTTACAAATACAAAGACTGGCTAGAATAAAGATGATTATATATACAGATAGTTAATGTTTGTTGAGTTTTGGGGAAAATAATTTAATAAAATAGTTCTCTTTCACAAGTCTCATGGCGGTTGAATCGGTTTTAAGTTTAAAAAATGGGAATACTTCATAATCTCCCTAAGCACATCTGTCAAAATGTTCACTGCATGGGGTGTTTCTGGTACTGGGATCATTGATCTGCTGGCGATGGACGCGCATGCGGGCGGTAAGTTGTGTTCCGGTCTGTACGATGTAATCTTCGCCACAGTGGTTACATGTAATACAGTAAAGCAGATTTTTGGATTTACACGACATATTTTCATTAACATAAAAAGTCTTGCCACATTTAAAAGAAATCGAATCTCCTGTCTTAAGATAAGGACACATGCCGCACCTTGAATCTCCCCATTTGGAAACAACATATATTGCTGGTGTTGAATGAAATTTAGCTCTTGTTAATATTTTCTTCAGATTTGGTGGTAGTCTTTGGCTATGGAGTAGGTCAGATTTTTTTAATTAGTTGTTGAAGTTCTTGATCCGGCTCAATGATAGAAAAATTCTTTTTTGCTTCTTGATATATATTAAAATGTTTGGGATTGCAAGTTGTAACAAAAGGAATTAAAAATGGATCTTTTTCCTTTTTTCTGGTTGTTCTGAGTATATTCTGTGGTATTTTTTTTTTGCTTCTTCTATGGCCAAATCTATTAGTTTGTCGGGATAATTTTGAGCACTTAGATACATTTTTAATTCCACCAATCTTTGATTACATTGATCTTTCAGGAAATACATTGCGTAAAGATAGTGAAATAATTTGTATATTCTAGTTAGGAATTACAAAAAGCAGATATTTGGATATTGATTAAAAAGTCAACTGAAATGAATTTTTACTTTTCTTTGTTTTACCGATTAAAACTTTCAAATAAGGACCAAAAATCGATCAAAACTGTTTATTAGGTTAAGCAAAGCGTAATTGCAGAAGGAGGGCAAAAGAAGTTGTCACCCGAGAAACCCGGTCAACAATTTATTTTCCTTTGACAGGAACCCACCATATTGAAAATATGACGCTGGTACGTCACTCAAAAGACGATAGAGAGGAAAAAACAAAAACATGGCGCTGTGTGCGGAGCCTAACTGCGATATTGGATACGGACAAGGAGCGTCCATGTTTTCTTCTCTCGATGACCACAAGTTATGTCAGATTTGGGTAAGAAAACTGACAACGGTGAAATACTGGCACTCCCAGCATTCTACGTTGTATGAGAGACACTTAATCCCCGATAGTTTTATTATTTCAAGCCAAGCAAAGCATTATCTATTGGATATAATCGCCTTCAGTTAAAGAAGGATGCGACGCCCAGTATATTTGATTAAACGCCAATAAATGTAAAAGGGCAGAAAAGGAAAACATCAGAAACTAGTCCTTATTTTCCAATACCGGGTCATTCTTCCAAGGCCTTCGAAAAACGACGTGAACTTGACGTTAGATATTAATATTTATAAGTCATTGAACAATTATAATGCATTCATAGTTTATCTCATATTGTATTAACTTCAAAGAATCGAGCTATTTTTGGGTATGCTGTAAAAGAGCAACATAGTCAACATAAAATCTGTGAACATGTCTCAAAATTATTTCCGCTTTTGTAAAGCACATTTTTAATTCTTTATAATATGCAAAAAATAATTTAAAAAAAAAATAAATAGATTATATGTTAACATGTAGTTATTAATTTGTGTGCGTTGAACAATTTACATTCTCGTCGTTGTGAGTTTTATGAACTGTTTTAAGATGGATTTGTTGCGTTTTTGTTTTTTTTTTTTAATTTTACTTCAGAAAATAGGGTATGCTATGTCTGGCGTCATCAATTTATTTTTAATTATAAGTATATATTTTTTGCACTGGGCAAGCTACTTTCGACGTCGAAATGCAGGATTGTTATAGAAATTTAAATCAATTAGTTGACTTTAAATTGTGTTTTTAATAAAGCTACCGTTTACCTAATTATTGAAGTATAAAGGAGAAAACATCTACAAAATTATCACCTAACAAAAAATAAAAAACGAAACACACACATATTTTGGTTACTGTAAATAATTAAAATTGTAAGTTTTATTAGAATTACAAGACAAAATACATACATCAATAAAGAAACTATCAGCTTTTCTAAATTAATTGTAAAACAAAAAAAAAACCCACACACACAGTAATTATTTGACTTATGAATACATTTGATTGACTCATGAATTTTATTACAAATTAAACGTCTTTTTTCACTTTGTGAACGTTATTAGTGCTTCATATATCTTCATAAACCACTCTGCTTTACATTGACAACAACGATTCATTGCTTGAAACATACTTTTAATTAGTAACATTTTTTGTCACACAAAAAATTGTTGGTATCAAAGATAAACAAAATTCTTGGAATTCGTCAATTGAACCTTTTTTCATAGAAAGACCGTTGTTAAGTTTGTTAAAAACTATTCACAACTTGTAGTTCTTAAACAAACTGCGAAAGGATTACTTCTTACGTGTAACGTCTAAAGATCAAATGGCAAATACATGCATTACATGAATAGATATAATCAATTCGGAATCGTCATGTTAAAGTAAGGATTCGATGAAAGCAATTTATCTGAATATAATACGAAATCCAGTTAAGTGGCAAACGTGATCAATAACTTGCGCGTGTTATCCATGTTCAATACTTACATGTATTTATTTCATTGAAAATAAAATATTTCGGATTTTTTAACTTTCTTGAAATCCCAACGTATTAAATTTAAACACACACCCACACACACCCACAACCACACCCACCCACGCCATATATATATATATATATATATATATATATTCACAGTACATTAAAGATGAAGTTAAGGAGAGTAAAGGACTGGCAGAAAGTTGTTTGTACCATTTTCCTTTCAAGTACGTGCAATTTCCTTTTTTCAGAGTTAATTAAAACATTATCAGAGGTGTTGTGCCAAGTACAAATTTTGCTTAATTCTAACCTTCCAAACCGTACAAACAGCTGACTTTAAACAGCCACGTTTCTAAACATTATACATAAGTTATTTTTCCCTTCCTTTTGATATAGTTGTTAATTGATAACAAAACATGCAGCATCACCAATACAATCAACACGACTAATATGGAGAGAACAGCATTTTGTGTCACTAAGTTTTTATTGACCAGTAGATGTTTCTTAGGGAGTGCTTTACCTGTCCAAATATTCAAGAGGTCGTCTGAAATAAATGACGTCTATATATCAATAAACAATGATCCATGTACTATTTATCAACATAATGTACATGCATTTAGTAAACATGTACACGTGAAAAACAACCTTTACACTATTATTAATATTCTTTAAAAATTAACAAGTATTAAATTTGGTTTCATTGCAAATAAATCATTAAATAATTTTAACGAATTTACTTGTTTTTCGATAAATGAATAAAACAAAATAGTATGTAAATGGCGAATTTAAGATAGATAGATCATTATAGGTAAACGGTACCTTTAGTAGTGCGAAAATATGATTGTCGATCCCTTGAAATCCCTATGTCTTCATTCAAATGATCATTTTCTTCGGTTTTTGTTTCTTTTATTCCTAAAATTATAGAACTTTTATGAACACATTCATAATTAATTTTCTGTTTTTATAGACACAGGTTGTAAACATGTTTGATGTTTTAATGTAATTTGTTAATATTTGCAAATAGGATTTTTAGACTGATTACCTGTATATTTAGTTTTTGTCACATAATTAACTGCTTTAAAGTCTGAATTGACACCATCTACATTAAATAAACATTATTCAATAAAATAAAAGTTGAGATAATGCCAATTAAAAATAAACATTGCGAATCATTCATTTAACACAATTTTCATCAAACCTAACTGAATCTGTTTGTTAGACTTTTATAGAACAGTGATGTGTAACACTCACCAGTTCTTTGCGTTGCTGTCGTGATATTTCTTTTATGGGAGTTCCGACCGAGGTATACTTTAGTAAAACAATGTTTTAGATGACTGATACAGATTTCAAGCAATATATTATATAATTCTATTAATATGATAACACAAGAATCAGTTTATTCATTGTTAAAGAAATATCTATATTCTTATTTAAGCATTAATTCTTTTTATACTTTATATCGAATCTAAATTTGATCCAAATGATTAAATTTGCAACACTAGTGCGAAGGACATGTACAAGATGCCATTGAATTACTTTTAAATCTAATAATCTTTAGTGTTTTCTCAGTGTATACTGTATATCAAATTCTTTATTTCAACAACACTGTTAGCATGTGTTTGGGATTCAGTTAGATTAAAACAACAACGTATTCACTTTGCAAGACGTAAGCTTAATATCATGCTTCTAATTTACATTTGATCTAATTCATCGTATACTGTAGAATCATTTCATTCGAGGGATTCAATGTTCATGGGGGAGGGGGGGGGGACACTTTTTTCTGGCTCGTTGGAACGTGATTTTGTTGGTAGCAAGTTCTACTTCGTAAATGAATATTTAACATATGCTTGCATATACGTTCGTTGGGATGAAAATTCGTGGACAAGGGTTACCAACGAATGCAACAAACATTGACCCCCCCCCCCCCGAACAGTAATGATTCCACAGTATTAGCTCATTTAAGTTTAAAAATTTTCATTTTCATTAAAAATCCCACTGATTCAACTGACAATGTTGTTTCAGACAACAAAAACAACAACAACAATTCTTGTACAGAAATTTCTTTCAGATCACAAATTATATATCTTAACTCGGGTTTTCTTTGTCCATGTATATTGTGTTTAGACTATCACTTACTGGTGTTTATATTGAAGCAACCGGTTGAGAACTTGCACTTTGTTTTGGGACACAAACACATCTGTTGGCAAGCGACTCCGTAGTAGGGGAATTTGCATGGCTTGTCACAATTTTTTCCCCTATAACCTAGCGGACACTCGGTACCTGTACATTTCAATTTGAAATTTTGAGTGTTATGTTCAACATTGCGAAAAAGGACATGTATTGCATTTGATATTATGATATTATTAGTACATGCATTGCATAATTTAATTGATGTTATTAGTGAGCAATGATCATTCACTATGTGTAAAAGATACGTAAGTTTCACGTTGTATGATTTGTTAAACTATGTCATTCTATGTAATAAGTTGGCATTTAAATGATCATTAATACACGTATGAGCATGTACGGAGCAAATGCGATTGGTTGAAATCGGGGGCAGATATTTGACCATACCGCACATAGTCCTTTCAAAAACAAAAAGAATATCATTTTTGGAGACTGTTTTATCACAACGTGGGTCGCTTTTTAATGGGTAATGTTTGGAGATTTCTTTTACCTACAGGTGGACATCCATTAAGATGATGACACAATTTCTCTCTGCATTCACATTTGTCTTTGCACTGGTTCCCAAAGAATGGATATCGGCAATACTTTTCGCAATCATTTCCATAAAACCTTGGAAGACACGACTTCGACGTTTTGCCACTGAAAATAATGTTTTAAAAACACCAAACCATTAAACCACTACCAATAATTGGGTTTGTATGTCGTCATAATAAAATGTTTTTTACCTTTCTATAAATGAGCGCAGAGGTTGTGATTAGTGGTCATGGTTCGATGATAATGGAAGTTAATAACTTTTTTTAAAAAGAATGAAGTCCGCAGATAGGTAATGTTCATCGATATTTAACAGTCTAATCTCTGGATAGTTCAAGATGGAATCAAAAATGATAAAGCGTATGTATGCTAACAGTATATAATATATAAATATGAATGCTTTAATTCTGAAAAAAGACGAAATTTTACATTATTTTAGATTAGATGTAGAAGCAGTATTTATTCAATGATATGTTGTAAGGTAATAATTTAAAAAGAAAACCCAAAAACAAAACATGGGTTTTATAAGTAGTGAAAAAACACTGCACACTTTTGTATATTGATATTAATTTATGTTTCACATATTCTACTTACATAAACTATTTTAAATCCTGGGGAAAAAAATGCTTTTTACGAGTTTAAAATGTGATGAAAGAGACATCGCACAAATGCGTATTGTATCGAATAACTTACTAAACACGCAGTATTTAATCTTTTTTTATGTTTAAAACGCAGGTGTTTTGTTTAAGGCTGAATAAATATTCATTCCATGCAGAATAATCTGAATGCATCAAGAACTGAACGTATACTTGCAATATACTTACGTATCATATAAAGCATAGGCTGCAGCAATTAATTGTCACGAATCCAAAAACAATTCTATGTGTTACATAAATTTCAATTATCATTGTTTTAATCATGAATCTTGGAAATCTGTAATAACACTGTTTTTGCCACCAATAATTCAAAAACTTATTTGTTTACTATTTATATCTAAATACGTTTTCTTAGAGAGGTAGGTACGTTAATTACTCTGTTTAATTGAGGAATAGTTTGAAAGAATTTTAGTGCAATTAAAAAAAAAATAATTTCCTTTTCTCATACTTTATTTTCCTTTTGGCGTTTCTGTCCAGTTATAAATTTGATATATTTTACATTTGTATTTACAACCTAACCAACAGGGAATGTTACAGAATTGTACTTGTGCTAGGGAAGTTAAAAAAAATATGAATTTTCATAATATAGAATTAACAAACCTATATCTTTTTGCATTCTAAGAGACGATAACGCGTTGAAATAATAATATAAGTATAGAGTGTTAACATATAATGTTAACACTCTATACTTGTAAATATTATTATACTGCGTTCACGTTACACTTTCATGATATCATATAAGGCATAACAACGGTTTTCTTTTCTAACAAAAACAAACAAAAACATGAAGACATGAATAATTATAAGCGCATGCACATTCAGGTTGTATCAAAAGTTACTTGTTTTATTTGTGAACTGTGTGAGATTATTAGTCCCCTACCGGTTTCACCGGAGGGGACTATAGCTTTCCTCTGCGTCCGTCAGTCCGTCCGTCTGTCTGTCCGTCCGTCCGTCCGTCTGTCTGTCCCACTTCAGTTTTCCACACTTTTTTTCTTTATGCATTTGAGGAATAATATGAAACTTGCTGAACAGCTTCAAAATGTCAAACTACAGATCAAGTTTACACTTTTGTAGCGTCTGATTGACATATTTTCGAGAACATTAATTTTTTATATTCCAATTTTTTAATGTTCGGGTTCGTTATCGGGTTCGGAGTGTATTGAATAAAGGAGGCCAGTATGTAGTCAGTAATAATATCGTGCGTTACTTGTACCATTCCTTTTATCATTTTTAACAAACAAATAAATTCTGTAAAATAGTGTTAAACATTGTGTTGTAAATTTAATCGGCAGGGGTTTTTTTTGTATTATTACAATCGGGTTCGTTGTCGGTTGGGCTGTTTAACTGTTTGGTTTGATTCGGGGTACAGAAGACGGTAAGAAATGATATTGTGCATAACAGTGCTTTGTTTTCACAAATTTTTACCAGCGAATACAGAATAGACTTGGCGAAATTACAGGAGATGAAATAAAGAGTATTACTTTACCTATTTTGTATTTAATTTCTATATCAACTATATAGTTTTAATTTCCTCTGTTCTTTTTTCTCTGATTAAAGCATGATATCTCGTTTACAATAGCTCTGAAATAGTTGTGTGCTTGGAAGCTTTCATAGAATAATACAAACCGGTAGGGGACGTGTATTGCTTATGCAATACTCTCAGAATGCTTTTTATTATTTGTGCTTATCCTTTAAACAAAAGATAGTTTTTCAAATGTAAATGTGGGAAATCCACCATATCTTGTGTAATGAATATTTCAAACTGATATATGCATATCATATCAACGTTTTAGTCTACAAATTTACTGTACATTTAAACGTTAGCGTTAGCGGGTTATGTAATTTTTTTCTGCAATGATCGCTACCTTCATAACCCGAATGAATCACGAAAGAAAGCATTTTATTTTTTATATTTACATCTTTCTTTTGAATAAATAATAAATTGATTATCAAAAGTAAGTAAAATTAACTAAATTACTGTTAATGTACGTAAGTTCGTTAGCTAAAAGAAACAGCCAAATCGTCTCCTGTGAGACTTAGAGTCTGACAGCATCATGATTATTTCGTGCAGTCCGTGGTTTTTCTTAAGTCGCTGTAGGCTTCAACCAATCGATAAACAGGGTGTGTCAATTTCACTCTTGTCAGTTTCAGCCGCTGTAGATGTCGACCTATCGATAAACGGGGCGTGTAGATTTCTATCTGGCTGTTTCTATAGAGCTATGAATGAACTATAAGTTTCCTAAGAAATAGTGGAAATAATACTCGGTAGATGTAAATATATGCTAATGAATTTCTATAAAGTGGAACATATGTTATGGTCTACGAAAGTAAATATTTTTGAAGCTAAAACATCTTTTCTCAGTATGAATCCGGGTATTAATAATCCCGTCTCAAAAACGTACAGCTTGAGACCATTTTTTCCAAACCTAAATGTTTTAATTTATGATATAAGAAATGTAAGATACTGAAGATATGTATGTTTTTATGATATTAGTTTTGCAGAATGGCCTCAATATGTCGAGGCAAAAACATTCTGATATCATAAAAATGACTCATTTGTTTCCAAAAACTTGTTACCTTAAGATCACAATTTATTTTCAGTGACTGATCTATCCTGATCCTATTGCCCTTTTGGATAAATACGTAATGCTAAAATTGTCCAGATAAGATTCCAGAACGGATCACGATCTCATCCGAACATCTAAACGGAAGTAACTGGTTTTGTAGATGCATGTAAGTTCGTATACGTTACGATTCGCTTACCACAAAACGATGTGCTCTGTTGCGGTGGGCACGTTGATGATTGCAATTCTAGTCTTTTAACGATCATGATGGAAGGTGATCACGATTTGAGCTACACTTTGACCACCAAAGATATATTCATCACGGCTGACCATATCGACACATCGCAACTGAACGGAGAGTAGCGCTTCTCCATAATTTAGTCAGATCATTACGATAAGGAGATGGGAGCATATTACATTATAAAGTTGGTAGATATTATTTTATCGATTTCGATTCACACATATCTGTCTGTTTGTATGTCTACCAACCCATCTACCAGTCCTGATAGATAGATAGATAGATAGATAGATAGATAGATAGATAGATAGAT
>WFKH01011925.1:16388919-16407092 GCA_016163765.1 Magallana hongkongensis | reverse complement strand
TTTTTTTTGTTCCATTAAATTGATACATGCATGTAGATTGATTTTAAAATGTACGGGAATAATGTGAATCATTATACTACAATAAACGTGAACCAAATAATCATTAAGAGTTACGCATTTCAAATCAATTAAAAATTATGATTTTTTATACCTACCAATTAAAGCACCTTCATTGGAAAAAGTCCTAGTAATTGGTGTTGATATCTGATTTTTCTTCACCAGTCTCTGAGTACTAGTACCTACGCAAGTACATTCATTATAATAAAAGACAAATGTTTGTCACATTGTTCAACAATGTTCTCTTTATGTGTCAAAATAGAAAGTGTGACTGTTGACTTTGTCGTCACTTTTTTTATGGAAAGCAATATTACCCTAAAGCTCTTATGTGTGAAACTTGCACTTGTCATGCTCCATTAAATATTCATAAGAAATCATAAAATATGTATTTACATGTAGTATTGATACTAACAAAAAGCAGCTTGACATTTGTTTTGTTTCCCCAGCATCACATGGCTTTCTCCTAGTTGCACATGTACATAATTAATTTCTAACCCCATTTTAATTTATAGATGTATAAGATTAAATTTAATATAAGGAAGTATTATTGTATCTAACCCCATTTAAATTTCCAAATGTAAAATACAATACAAATATTGATATAATATGAAACACTGAAAAAGCCTTTTCTGTAATGCATTTATGTTTAAACGTTTTAACATCACATTTACATTCTTATAATATTACTTTATTTTAAAAGCTAAGTTAATATTTTTAACGGACAAAGGTCAAGTAATGGGGCTACTAGTAATCTATCATCTCTGTTTACCTTCCAATATTTGTAAATAAAATCCATGTATACCTTGTTTAAGAACATCCATAGTTGAAACAGTATTAAGAGAAACTAAAGTCCTGTTTAGTCGAACATTTATGCTTAGACTTTTTTTGTAGTCGTTTTACTGATGAATTCTAAAACAAAACAACATGTATATTTGTAAAATACCATGATCTGATTAACGGTTGCATCTCAAAGTTTTGTATTGGAAATTTGATCAAGTATAGACTGCTACTAATGTAGTTACTTTTAACAGATGTACATCCAGTAGCAAAATTGCATCTTTGTTTGGAACATAAGCAAGACTGTTGACAACCATATCCGTAATCTGGAAATTGACACTGTGATTCACAGTATTTTCCAATAAATCCAATGGGACATTTTGCAGCTGCTACAAAAACGGAATACAATTGAAATGAATTGCATAGTAATACATTATATCAAGTCCAATACGCAGGGGTGTTAAGGAAGCATATGGAATCAGAGTTACATGTAATTCCGTGCAATCACAAATCTTAGTTATCATGTACATATTCAAATATCTAAGCAAGGAAATGTAGACCAAAAACAAATAAAAAATACTGAAGACAATTTTGTTTCAGAAATTAGTTTGTATTACGTAGATTTACACATTGATGACGTCACGACTAAAAGTTGAATGTCGTGTGAATTTGATCGGAAAGCATTGTAAACATATTCAAAATATAACTAATCTTAGAACTCTAATATATTATTGTGGTGTGATTTATTGATTATTGGACATAAGAATACTGGGAGAGATGTTAGTTTTATCAATTATTCGCTAAAAGGTATGTACATTTGCTTTCATATCTTGGCCAGGCTTTCCTCTGTCGTTGTTTACGATATAAAAATCCGACTAGAACAATACTACCCCGTATATATTGAATTTGAAATTTTATACGTATCGTTAGTGTGATCAATGCTTAAATTGAAAAGTGCTGCTAGAATCCCATGTTTTGTGTTGTTTTGATGCAACATACCATTTTCCGTGCAAACTTTATAAAAGTTGGAAAGGTTTTACGAGAGCCGGATGAATAACTATTTAATTAAGTAGAACATAGAATACGTCTGTTTCGAGATAGCCTCCCTTGATGTAGCTCTTCGCGCGCGGAGGTAAATTTTGTCTCGGAGTAAACCGGAAGGTGGGACAGATTTGTTTATATTGACAACTATGCCGGTCTATCATTGCTGCGTGCCAGAATGCACATCTTCGACAAGAAAACTTCAAGATTTGGATAAACATCCACACATGAAAGATGTAACTTTTTATTCATTGCCTAAAAAGTCGGACCAAAGGAGAAGTAACCAGTGGATAAGGCTCATCAGACGGGAGAAGTCTTGGGTGCCAAACAAATATACAAGAATTTGTTCTTGCCATTTTGAGCCCGGCTCAAATACTCCGACATTATTTCCATACAACAATTTCAAAAAACCGTCTTATACTAGGTATATTTGTTAATGAATGCCTCATAATAATAAAATATTGACTGTTGAATATTGGCAAACATAATGAGCAGACGACAGTTCTTTCTTTTCATCTATAAAAGTTTATGATTTCTTTCAAGCTCATTGATTATCTATAGAATGTGATGAGTGTCATGAATATAAACTCAGCTGTTTTCACGTCAAATGTTAAGGATTTTTTTGCTTGTTAATGTGAAAATATGTTTAACACTATTACATGTATTTAACTCTTGATTGTTAAAAAACCTAGCCCTTTTATAAAATGAAATTGATTTAACAGGAAAACAAGCAACTCTATCCAGATGCCAGATGATATCAGTGATGAGGAAGAAACTTCAATAGAAAGCAATAGTGACATACCTCTTCATCATTATGAAGAAGACAACATCCCCTACGTTGCTGAGTAATATGAAATCAACACCAGTCATGATAGATCTTAGGGTAATTACTTATTAATCAAAAACATGCTTTCTAGCCTGTTATCATACATATTTTAACTGTCGTTTAATTTTTTAAATTGCAATAAAAATGAGTAGGAAAAAACTTCATATTTTTATATCTGACTTTTGATATAATTATTTATTTAACTCTAAGTTTAAGCTTCAAGTTTTAAAGAATTAGAAATAGTGTGACCATTCATTGATTATAACCCGCTGTATCACTTTATTTTAATTTAATCTCATTATAAAAAAAATTTCAGATGTGAAGAAAGTGGAATGTATTACAAATCCTCCCTTCCTCGATCATGTTTATGCTGCTGGTACATCACCAGGTTCTACTGATGTGAACGTCCAGGATACAGCAGTGCAAACGGACATGACCATGAATGATGTCAACAGCAGAACTTGATGACAAGACCACTCTTTTAAGAGAATGTTTTATTGAGACTGTTACCAAAAATGATGAGAATGTTAAGTTGTACACAGGGTTACCGTCACTTGCTATGCTATTGGGTATTTTCAATATTTTAGCTGCCAAGTGTTCTGCATTAAAATACTGGTCAGGTCCACCCAGTGCTCAGGAGAAAAATTACCAGAGGAACAGACATGGAAAACCTGGTCCATCAAGAAAATTATCTTTTTATCAGGAATTTATTTTCTTTCACTTGTTCGCCTACGTTTAGGATTATTTGAGTTTTTTATTGCTGATCTGTTTGGTGTATTTAAAAGTAGGGTTTCCCAGATTTTTATTACTTGGATAACTTTTATGTCAAATACATTTGGAAACTTTTTGAGATGGCCATCTCGGAGACAAGTAAAAAAGTATATGCCATTGTCCTTTAGAAAGCAGTACCCTAATACACGTGCAATTATAGATTGTACTGATTTTTTTTACAACGACCTAGGTCTCCAACTGCTCAAGCAGCTACATATAGTACATATAAGTCTAAAAACACAGCAAAATGTTTGCTAGCTATTTCACCAGCAGGGAATTTTACTTTTGTTTCAAAACTTTATGGTGGCAATGTGTCTGATAGATTTATTACAGAAGATTCAGGGTTTTTAAATTTTGTGGAAGAGGGTGATGACATAATGGCTAACCGAGGTTTTACAATAAGAGATCTGCTCACTGATAAGAAAGCCACCCTGAATATTCCTCCTTTTACCAGAAAGTGTCCATGGGGGAAAAAGAAACGCCTTAATGTTAATGAAATAAAGCAGACGCGCAAGATAGCCAAACTTAGAATTCACGTAGAGAGGGCTATACAGAGACTTAAGTTATTTAGGCTTTTAGGAAACGTAATTCCATGGTCACTTAAACCAGTTATTAATCAAATGATTAAAGTTTCAGCATTTCTTTGTAACTTAATGCCAACTCTAGTGAGAAAGTAGAAGTCCTAATGTTGTTCTTTTTCAAGAATCAGTTTATTTAGAGTTATATAATGACTTGTTACTTGGAAAAGCATGCACCAATATTTGTGCACTTTGATTTCAATTTTTCCTGCAATGTTTAACATTCATATATATATCTATATATATATATATATAGTCATGCAGTAAATATTTTTCAACTAGATAAATAATCAAAACATAGTATTAGCATTTTTAAGTACTTAATCAAAGTACTTTATCAATCATGATACAGATATAATTGTATTTTGCTAGTTAATAATTGTTCATAAAATATTTGCAACATGAGTCTAATTTCTCTCTGAAAGAGACTTTACACATTAATCCTAACATAACAATACACAATAATTACTTTTTTTGCAATTTTGGTTGTACAAAATTCTCAAAAAATATCTTTGATTTTTTTAACATTGAATTCCAAAGTAATGGATCAAAAAATATTCTTTCACTGTAAATTTGATGTTTTCCAATTTTGACACCACCTTCCAAATACACTACAAAATCACACCACTGTACATTTGCCACAGCCATCTGTGTTTGTATTTGTGTGTACCAATTAGAGTTCTCTTTCAATTTCATACACCCATTCTCATCACATTGAATATGATAATTTTCATTGAAAATCTTATCTAAAGTGTAATTTCTAAATTTGTATGGACATTTTATCTCGAGTACGCCTGTTCCACAACACTTACACTGCAAAATTTCATCAGGTGAAGCACCTAGGAATGGTACATTAGAATTAACAATAAGACCTGTGGTTTTTACTTTACCACTTTTGTGTTCAGAGACATACTTTTTCTCATATAAATTTCTTGCCAAAACTTCTCTTTCCTTACCATAGATAGTGGCAGGTGTTGAAAATGATGTACAGTCATTACTCAATATTTGCTTTACAATGTAGTTGTTTGGGTCATTTCCTTTATATAGTTACAAACATTGTGCATGACAGAAGATGTAATTCTGCCACATCTGTATTCATACCAATAAACTGACTCAGATTGTTGGTCAGTAAGCCTGTTGATTTCAGTACAATCTGATTCATCAAAGCATGTTAATAGGTAGTCAAAAATTGATATGTTTCCATTTGGATCAAAATTTGCAATACATTGTGGAAGAGTTTTGGGTACATTTTGATCATTATTATTATCAATGTTCATGTCAAGAACTTCAATAATTTGAGTGTCAAACCCTTTCACTAAATCTAAAAGCATTTCATCAATATCAGGATTATTTTGATTAACGATGGTAGGGTCAAAACAATGTTCAAATGGAAGAATACGGGTTTGCTCAGTTGACTGTTCAATTTCATCCAGCAGTTTGGGTTTTGATTCTTTACGAGGTACATCCCAAATGCATTTTCTGTCAGTACATGTTTCAGTGTTCCTATCAATATGCCTCTCTGACCACAGTGACAAACTGAACAATAGGGCCACAACATGTTTACATCCACCATCATCTCTTAATAAAAAGATTACAATTAAAATATTATAAAATTGATATACATGTATCTCAATGATGCAAATATTTTATCTTACAGTACATTTTCCTGACTTTTCAATTGTCATTTGAATTCATGTTTTAAAAATGTCTCAGTAAATTTTACGTGTGTATCTACCGACTGCTCAAAACTGGTGCCATATAACTTTTTAAAAATTTTAATATTACCTCTAATGTATGTATGTAGCCTCCAGTGGTATTTTTAATTATTTTGCATTTAAATAATTACTCGCTACCATGTATGTAGTGTATGTGTATTAAGCAGTCATAAAATTGTGGCAATAAATTGTTATCATGATTCTGAACATTAAGTTTACTTTCTTCTGTAGTATCAGTGGTTATTATAATTATGTGGAGAATTATTCATAATTATAAAATTGAACACAAGTTACCCAGTGCATTCACAGCCAGCAGATGTACAACTACCATCAACACGATTAAGCAGGCACCAGGTCCTGTATGGATCAGCAGATTGTGAGGTTTCTCTAATACAGAGTGATTTTACATAGATGTAGTTGTGGGATAACCCATGACACTTCACAGAGTGAATGTGATTAGACTGATACAGTCTATAACCGCGTTCGGACTTGTAATTTTGTAGACGTGCAGGAGACCACCCGGTGTTCGCTTTTGATAATAAATAAACAAATAAATCGGCCTGACAGAAAACGGGAACGTGTCTCAAATCATCAGTCCATTTATTGAGTTCTGGGGATGTTATAAACGGAAATTCAACAACTTCTCCATCAATAATTATACGACTTCTCTGGCGCAGAAATTCTTTGGTGTCATCCGGAGCTTTTAACACCGGTAATTTCAAATCTATCGCTTTCTTAGCCAATTCCCGAAGTTGATGGACGCTATAGTCACTGACAGTCATTCCTCGTTCAATTAAAAACAATTTAAGTTGCGGTTTTAACATTAAATCTACGTTTAAAGACATTGCTTTTTTCGCCGCGTTTCTATTGTTTACGTTGACGATGTGTCCCACCTCCGCCTCAACTCGCGTGTTATTTGCGCCTCCTAAACAAGAGAGTTCCTATCTCGAAACCGGCGTATTCTAGCAGCGGTTTTTATTAAACTGAGATGTTTTGCCTTTACTTGGTATGTTTATTTTATTTTGGAAACCGCGGGGTAGTGTTCTTCTAACTCATTGTATATTAAGGAATATATATAGGCTATTTATAGTTGTTACGTGATAATGCACAGATGTGGCAGTAACATACTACCCGATTTCATTGCACTGCCACCTATTTTAAAGGATAATACTAAGTTTTGATCTTATTCAAAATAGTTATTCAATTTCACGATTTTGAATATAACAGTCAAAATAAGACGCTAAATTGCCCATATGCTTCCTCAACACCCCCGCGTATATTATAGACACATAGGATACATTTCAAACGTTCAGAGGAACCAACTTTACTACATGTAAAAATAATAAAATTACGCTTTCAAATAAAATATATGGTTTGCTCTCGTATAGAGGAAAATGTTTTTTTTTTGTGGTTTTTCAAAAGGTTCAACACATTTTGGTAATGTCTTAAAGATTCCAAAGTGTAAATTAGTGAATACAGTTACTACAGTGACAGTGTTAACATACTTGCAGTTTTCCAACGAAAAAAAATAGAAAAAAAAACCCTTAATATGGTGATACTGTGGTTTCATCAATATTCGTTGAATACCAATTTTTGTGGATTTCGTTGTTAAGTTGATCCACGAAATTTAATGTTCATCGAATTGCAGTTTCTTTTAAGATTTTGTATTCATTTGATCAGTGGCCACAACTTTACGTATCCTTGAAACTGTGATTTTCACATTATCCAAAAAAAATTGATACCCTTGAATATTAATGAAATTACAGTATATGCATGTGAAAGTGTCAAATCTTGTTTATATTATCGTTATTGAAGAGTATCGAGTGTAACATAAAGAAATATAGGAAACTAAAGTCTCCCTACGTTTAATTGAACAGGTTGGTGTTTTATATGCTTTGATTATTGGTCGTTTTGTTTTATTTAAAACAATTTATAAATACGCAAAAAAAATATTTTGAATTAATGTTAAATATATTATTATATACTTTATCAAAACTTCACAAACCTGGAGGTGGGCAGCCATTGATATGATGACAGAGATGTACACTGCATTCACATTTGCCGGTACATTTAAGTCCATACTGTGGGTACAGACAAAACCGTAAACAGCGACGTCCTTGATATCCAGGGGGACAATCAGATATTGATTCCTCATAAAAAACCAAATTTCTGAAATGTAATCAAATACATGTATAACGAAATGGGAATCATTTTATTATTTTAAACAAATACATATGATGAATTGCTGCTGTTAGGGCAGTTAACTTAGCTGAAATATCGATAATACGGAGCATTCAAGAAACAATCCATACTTACGAGTTTAATTTGGGGCAAAACGCTGCAACAAAAATGAACCATCCACATATGTGATATCTTTGTATCATTGCAACTGTAATTGTTTTAAGACAAAACAAAAACTAGTCAGTAATGTTTACGATAAATTTGGAATCGAACGTCTCGGTTAGCAATATTTGCTCAGTCTGTAAAATCACTGGGGAAACATTTATAAATTAGGGATTTTTCTACATGCTTTCAAAATACAAAAAATATAAAATCCAAGGATATGCTATATCCTTCCTTGTGTTCATTGTACGTTTTTTACAATGTGACATCATTATAATATTTTTCAAATGATTTTTTAAAAATGAACCAAGTGGTTTTGCAGGCATCAGAAACGATACCGAAAGGTTTCAGTTACATTGATTTTGTAAATAAAATATCAACATTGGAAGAAATATTCTCATATTTTTCGATGGTAGGTTTTAAATTGTAAAACATCTGCCATAATTATAATGGTAGGAAATGCATTGCATTTATTTATAGTAAGACCATATCCAACATTCTTCGGTCAGGAGATTTAAAACAATGCGTATTAAGGTGTGAAAGTGTGACGGTATTTAAACAATAAAATGCTTTCTTTGGGGATTCATTCGGGATATAAAGGTAACGACATTGCAGGAAAAATACAAAGCCCGCATTAGCGAGTTTGTAGATTTTTTCTGCAATGATCGCTACCCTCATAACCCGAATGAATTCCCAAAGAAAGCATGTCATTGTTTGTATTTACATGTTTCTTTAATTCAATTACATACAATTTAATTATTCAACAAAAGTAACTGAACGTAGTTAAATCATTGTTTATATACATTAGTACCTCGGTTTTATTTTTTTTTTATGCATGGATCTTGAGTCTGACTACACTTCGTGCAGTTCGTGGTTCCTTTTTATGTTGTTGATATTTCGATCGATGAAAAAGTAATCTCCATATACTAAATCTGAACAGTACAAAATCACAGGTCACTTCTCAATTTAAACTTTTTAATCAGTGAACATGAATTAAAATTGAACAAAAGACTACAATATAAACTTTAAATATAACTTTTTAAAAGTTTGTCCGTGGCGAAGTTGTCACCTTTTCAATGGAGGTGATTAGGCTCAATTGTGCTTTTGAAAGTTTGCAAATGCAGAGTTTTGAAAACGGACGATCTTTGGTTCGAATCATCGATCATTTCCAGATTGCTAACAAAGGATTGTGCTTGACTAATAGGTCAGAGTTTTAAGACACCATCGACTGGATTAATAGGCCTACCGGTAGATGGAGGAAATTTGGAAACCGTCATTCGTTTATATCTGTCTGTTGTTGCATTGCTGCATGAACTAGTACTGGTAAAGTAAATGGGTTTAATATTTTCGATAATGAACTACTGAGATATCATGTATTGATGGCAATTTTAGGTTGTATGATCGCAAAGACCTATCGCTTTTTTGATCGGACATGTTAATTACCTGTCTGGCCTCGTATCCGTCATCATTTAAATGTTGTACGGCAGTCGCCCTTAGACAATGCCCTATATCTGTGATAGCCCAGCTGCCTTGCTGAAATTTGAAAAGGTTCTGTTTTGAAGAAGGGCGTTTATGAACCATTTTGATGTACTGCTTGGAAGCGACACTGCATCATTTGTGTATTTGTTGAAGAGGTGGCGGATTCATCAGTATACTCAGTTACTTTAACCTATTCCCTGGGCATGTATCGTACCTGTTGTGTATGTGCGTTTACCAATGTTCATTTCTACATTTTCAAGACCGCCCTGGTGGTTTTTCTGGTGAATTTCGTGACTGATTATTGCGTATTTACCCTTTCAACTTCAGCTGGTGGTGAAATTCTTTGTTCCGAGAAAGGAAATGGATCGCCATATTGAAATAAACACTCAACGCAAATTTGTAGAGTTCACCAGATTTTGCAGGTTTAGCCTCACAGTAGAATTGCCTCAAATAATTATTTAATTCACGGGGTGATACCGTCTTAGAATCAAAACTTTGCCTCCTCTCTCTAGGCTGCAATATGTATTGAAAAGAAATGTGTGTTTTAATTTTAATTATTTATTTAAATACTTAGTTAATATTAATATTATTTAAATACTTAGGTAATATTAATATTAATAATACCAATTATATTACTGTAAACGGTTTTACAATTTCGCGATTTTTTGTGTTAATACCTTTCACGGTGTTTCGTTTTCAATTGATGATGTAATGAACATCTTACCATACATTTTACATTATTTTTCTTTTGAATATTGTTAAGTTACTTTTAAAATCCGTTAAAAACTATTACAAAAATAATTTAAGTATTTTATCGAAGAAATTCGCACTATTGTACATTGCGCACCTGACATTCTGGTCTATGAAAACTCATCGAAAAACAACTCATCGAAAAATTCATCGATGTGACAACTCGCCGAATGGACAGCTCATCGATAGGACAATACATCGACACTCATCGAAACTTATCGAAAGCTAAAATAAAAGTGAAAAAGTAGACACTAAAAGTGAAAAGTAAAACACAATAACTAATACGTATCAAAAAT
Organism: Magallana hongkongensis; assembly: GCA_016163765.1. Classification (NCBI taxonomy): domain Eukaryota; kingdom Metazoa; phylum Mollusca; class Bivalvia; order Ostreida; family Ostreidae; genus Magallana; species Magallana hongkongensis. The sequence goes on along the minus strand of WFKH01011925.1, from coordinate 16,396,459 downwards.
TATAATTGTATTCGCTCTGAATTAACATTTACATTAATACCTTATATTGTGTGCTAGCCATTCAAGGTATGGTAAATAATTGCCATTCGCGACTCGTTCTCCGAATGTTGAGACGATCGAGAAAAACTTTTTGTTTTTTCCAATAACTTTTTTTTTTTCATTTTTTTTCGATCACAAATGTAAAAAAAACCCACTGTAAGCTAATTTGTTTTTATTCCTTTGCGAAGGAATATATGTAAAATCGCTTCCTCCCTCAGCCATATCGTGACTGAGAATAAAATGACAATAACCTGAAAAAGTGTTCAAACATTTATATTTTTATTTATATCGATGAGTTGTCGTCATCGACGTGATGTCTTTCGTTGACATGTCGCGTCGGTGATTTTTACTTTCGATTAGTTGACTTTCGATGAGTTGTCGCATTCGGCGAGTTGTCTTTCGATGAGATGTCCGGCACCGGACATTTTGAGCATGACCATGGGGGCGGGGGGGGGGGGGGGAATCTGTTTAAAAACTGTACGAACTTATAATCAATTAATCTTCAAAGTGAACTGCTCAATATGAATGCTAATTGCAAACTACCCGCAGGGTGTACAGGAATCAATGGAGATGTCCGAAATAATAAGAGGAAATTGCCGCACGTCTTCACAACAATGGCTCCGATAGTGTTAAAAGATAAAGGTGAATCGAATGTTTCGATATAATTAGTTGTTTAATTAATATACATAATTATTTATGCTCGCATTTTTAAAGTGCTATAATTACGATAGGGAAGTGGTAATTTTGGCCACACTCATGCACACATCTATCAATAGCATCTGTAATGGCGGCATACGCGGAGATAGCAAATACACGGTGAATATTCACGGTGGCTTAATGCTCATGGAAAATTGTCTGACGGTGAACATAGTGATATTAAAAACACTGTAATGTTTTTCACGTCTACAGTATTTGCTCTCAAATTATTAGTTTCATAGTTTTCATTTATGCCCCTATAAATTATGTAATCTTGTTTTTGATGATTATAAAATGATTTTAAACTTTCCATTTTTTTTTTCTAAAATGCATACATACAGACGTACACAACATCATCCATCTAATAAGTCTGCATGGTGTTTTGTTCCGCACTTTCCTTTTAAAATGGGAGAAGGGAAGAGGTTCAATTCCTGTTGTTGGCAGAAGATGTTGCCAATGACTGTAGTGAATGTTTACATTGTTTGTCCATAATTCCTTCTTTTAAATTATGGAATTACACCAACAATTTTTAGCTTGAAATATTTCACATCCCAATTTAGTGTTTTTCTTTGTTGACTCTGTTTGGCATGCACCAGGGTACTTATTGATCTCTTCTTTTGTTCTTTGTTTGAATCTGATATGAGTTGATGGTGTTTCAGGTGGATGGAGATCAGTTATTGCCGGCTTTGATATGTTTTGTGAAATATCCTCTGTAATTTCACTGCCAACAAGTAGCCCCTAAAACTCATCAGCAATCGTATCAAACTCGTTGTCCATTATCAAAATTAAGAGAAAATCAATCTGTTTCTAACTTAAAATCTCCCAACTCAGTCTCATCTGCCATTTTAGTAAAATACACAACCTTTATGCAGTAAATGTGTGTTTATTAGACAGAAATGAGAAAATAAAACAAACTTGAATAGTTATTTCTCAAATTTTATTAAAAAGTTGTTTTGCTTGTCTCTAAATACTTTGCACAGTGCTAAATAGACTTTTGATGGGCTTTAAAAAGTAATCCCAAGAATGTGTATATTCATACGTGTAAGCATTTCGTCGTCTTGATCGACTTGAGGCTCAAATCCAACTTAGGAATCACCAAGTCCACTATTGTTTATTAAGCAGTTTTTTAACAAGCGTTATCATATAGTTTTGTCAAAGTTACAACATAAATTAAAAGCAGCCCAAATCAAAGATCAACGAAATCCAAAAATTAATAAAATTTCATAAATCTAAAATCAAAATTATAGACCCAAAAATGAAAAATCTGTCTTACATCATTTTACAATTGCAAGGGGTTATATAACATTTCACTTATGATTGTCAGTTCGGCTGATTCTCCGAACGCCTACTGCCCAATTATCATTATTCAATTATACTGAGCAATTATGGGGCCTTCTAAAGGGACACAGGTAAACTTTACCTGTGTTTCCTTGAATGAAAAATAATATAACAGTTTGTCATTTTGGTTAAATTTTGAATGTCTTTATAATTAAAATTGTTGCATAAATAAAAAGAAATAAAAAGAAAACATTGAATCAATTTTGATATATTTATTTAATTTATTAGCACTACATATAATTTAAAACAGTAAAATAAAGTTTTAAAATTGCATAACATTTTATATACAATTTTCTTTTTATTTTGACAAAAAGCACTGTTTTATAACAAACTCATAAATACATGGTTTTCTAAAACATAAATAACAATTCAAAATGACATAAATTTTTAAAAAGTATAATTCATACCAGTATACATGGATATGCAATATTTACACAGATACTAATATGGGCACGGAGTCTGTCTTAATGTCCTTTCACTTTCACTGTCACTATGTCAATGTCCTAAATGAAAATGTTCCGATGCTGAATCTGCGTAGGTCAATGACGATAAGGTCGATGATCCCGTCTTGGTATCGCTCCTTCAGGGTCTGCAGTCTCCTCTTGATGTTCGCGTACTTCTAGGTTTCATAGTTCTTTTTGAAAGATTTCAAGCAGGGACGTGGTCGTCATTACAATTTTATATTTTTTCTACTCCAGAATGAAACCCAATTAAATGAATATCTCAACTCCTTGGCAAGTTTGTGTATTGGTTATATGCTACTCTGGTGACCGTTAAGGCCTATTGGCCTCTTGTTAACTTTCATGATTTATTTTGAAATGAATAGACAAATTATTACAATTAAGATATATGCACAGAAATCAAAGAAAAAAATATTACTATATGAATCAACACGTTATGTTTATGAATTTTAGAACAGAACAAATATTGAAATTCATTCCTGGTAATTTAATACTTGCTCCCAATGATAAAAGTTTGCAATTGTATGCAGGCAAGCTTTAATTTTAAGTTAACAACAGTTGGAAATGTATCATGGCCATATTTAGTGTTTAGTGTTGCGTAATTTATATCATTTCCACGTACAAAATATTAAAATACCTCCTCATCATACTTGAATTGAAAAAAAAATCATCTAGATTTTTTTTCTTTTTAGCATGTATGATGTGTATATACTTAACTTTATTTTTTGTGTCCCTTCACAAAATATAAGAAAATTATACATTCGACACAATATTGTTTGCAAAATGTTTTAAATCAAGATATGGATGATACTTCCGTTAGAAAACAGTTGACAAAATTTTTCAATCAAGCTATTCGCGTCCCGAAATATGTTTCATACTTTTTTATCATTTCATATTTGTTTACGTGTGTGACTGAATACAGTTGTATCGACTTTAAATATTACAACACCCTTTTCTGGCTTTCTTTTCACTGTTTTCATTCCGATCACATAATAAATCTTCTTAAACGGTCAACAAAGTTTCTATATGATGCTAAGTATAGCACCAATATTATGGCGCTTACACATACAAGAATGATTATTGAAATTCGAATGGGCGCTTCAATTAGTTCTTTGGTTGAAAGGATGGATAGTTGATTGTCATTGGAATGCTCAGTGTCATTTTGAATAAAAGATGAATTCAATTTATGGAAAGTGGTGTTTCCTACATTACCAACGGAGATTAAAGGTCTGGTCCTTTCGGCAGTTACATTCGTGCGGAGGAAATTATTTTCTACAAAATAAAATGTTCTTAACTTAGAATTAAGCTAAAGTTTGGACATATTTGCGTTAATTGTTAAACTGAACTGATGCATAACAAATTTCAACGATCCAAATAATGATTATGTTAATTGTCCTTTCAAGATATGTTTGAATTATCATTTATATTTTAATTAAGCAAGGTATATAATTTAATAATTCAAAAACGAAATCAAAAGCTAACTAAAGTATTCATTTCTAGCCACTCAGCCATGGCTCTTTTAGATCGTAAAGTATCGTATGGCTTTTGAGCTAAAACTATGTAGTCTGTGCATATTTCACTCGTCATGCAGTTTTAACTTGTTTTTTGGTGAAATAAATAGAAAGTTGCATCCTATCGAAAGTCCATAGTTTTGTTCAAATTGCTCTATCTAAATGTTAATTTTTAAGAAGATCCTTCAGTAATTTAATTACTTTCATCGTGTTTATATCTTTTCCATACATGAAAAAAGTATTCTAAAATCGTTTTGATGTTATCAATACACATCAAATCATCAATTTCCAAAAATGCATTGCCATCCATATCAAAATGTACGTACTTTAAAATGATTCAATATCCTGTCAACCAAGTACTAAATTAAATTATTCTTTGTATTTTCTGAAACAGATTTACAAATGTGAACATCCTTTTTTTTCTTCCGCACATTATTCCACGAAAAAGGCATGTATGAAAGGCAAGAACAAACTGATGGATTCAGAAACTCACTTCCTTATCATATTAATTGAAGTGTTACATGCAGTTGGGTGTCCCAAAGTTTATCATTAATCGCTGTCTGTGTAGATATGACAATCAGTGATGTTATAATATACTTAAGAGATACATTTCATAGTATGTTCTGCTTTAAATATTTAAAGAAAAAAATATGAACAAGATTATATATAATACGCCGTTTGAGTACGCCATGCTATTGCTACAAATTGCACCATTATTATTAAATGGTATGAGTATATACAATAAATTTTGAACATCTATGCTGTATTCAGTGATCTGTTTTTCTAATATGTATGTATTTGTATCTGAAAATTGAAAAAAAAAAAACGTAGTCTTTTGAAGCTTTAAAACTTTTAACGGCGAAGATTTGGATGAAAAGGGTTGATTAGATTTTTATTTTTCTATGAAACAATTTAACAAGTTGAAGATTGTGAATTACTTCAATATATTGAAATAAAAGGAATATGACGCTTCATACAGTACTTAGACATACAATACTGATAAATGGGCAGAATAGATTTGTGCTGCCCTGTAAATTTTAATGATACCGGTATAATTTGGTAGTTATCTGGTAGTTTTTTTTTTTTTTTTTTTCTACTCGATTTCAAAATAGAATTGTTCTTTTGTATGCTTATGATGCTTCTAGTTTGTAGATAACTTTACCTGTAGTTTTCCGTTGAACACACCCATCGACAATGTTGCATTCATTTTCCGAACAGTGGCATATATTCCGACATGCGTTTCCAAAGAGTGGATACGGACATATTTTTTCGCAAGAATTGCCAAAATATCCAATCGGGCACTCTGACATTTAAGAAAAACATGTTATTTGAATTTTCATTTTAAAATAATGTAATGAAATCTTTAACTTACCCACGCATATATTTCTTTCACGGTCATGTCTAAACCCAGCACAGCAGTCACCTGATCTGTAGCAATGAAAATAAAATTAAATAATTTATAAACATTTAGTAACTCTTTTTACTTGATCTGTTCACTAGACTGTACCTTCCAGTGCATTGTGATTTGTTTTCATTGGCACGTTGGGAAGTTTTTTGTATCAAAATCAAATACACTAACAGTTTCATCATACTGCAAACTTGTTTAGCGATTACGTTGGGACAGACTCTCCGCATGATAGAAACAAATATTGTTGTAATTTACAAAATCATGTTACAGTTAGTTCGTCGAAAAAAACAGGAACGTTTATACGCAGAAGGAAATGATACGCGGAAGTTGATAACATTAAAAAAAACAACTTCGATTATAATTACATATCATTTATTTTGTTTATTTTTCTCATCGTGTTACGTTGTACAGAAGCATAATTTGCATCATACCTGAAATCTTAAGATTAAAGATTTTAATCAACGACAGAAAAAAGAGGTTGACACAAATACCATTTTACAGATGATGGATGCTGTCCTGGAAAATAACAATTTTAGTTTTAATAACAAACAATATATTCAAACAGAAGAAACTGCTTTTGGATCCAAACTTGGCAGAAACTATGCATGTATATATATGGGGGATTGGGAACGTATTCTTTTGGAACAGTGCAACATACAACCCCTTTTTTATGTTAGATATATCGATGACATATTTGAAATCTGGTCAGGGACAGAAGCCGATCTCCTACATTTCCATAAAATGGCAAATGGTATACACCCAAATATTCAGCTTGATCTACGCTTTTCTAAATCTAGCATAGAGTTCCTAGATGTAAATATTTCTGTTAAAAAAGGAATTCTTTCTACCGACCTGTACAGTAAACCCACTGACAAACACATGTACCTAAATGAAAAATCCAGCCATCCTGAATCTACAAAAACATCTATACCATTTGGACTAGGTATCCGTGCACGCCGAATCTGCTCAACAGATGAGGGATATTTCAAACAACGGGAGAAAATTTAAACCAAAATACGCAAATGTGGATATTCCAACAAGGAGGTCGAGAATCAGCTGGTGACGGTGGATAAACTCAACCGCTCGGATTTATTTAACTACAGAAAAAATAACAAAAAGTGTAACCGTGTTCCGTTTGTGTTAAACTATTCCAGAGGACTACCAAATATTCATCGAATATTAAAGAAACGTCAAAAAATTCTCGAAAATTCCGACCGCCTGAAACTTGCGTTTCAACACACCTATAATGGCATTCAGGAGAGACAAAAGCTTGAGAGACATATTAGTCCATAAGAAACATAATAACCTCTTTTTTTAAAAAACAACACTTATGCGAGCCGTGTGGTGCAAAAAAATGTGTTATGTGTAAATATATTATTTGTTTTGGCCAATTTCAAGATTCTAAGGGCAAAACGTATCAAGTTAAAAATGATATCGATTGCAAGTCAAGTAATGTTGTTTATGGAGTGTTTTGTAAAAAGTGTAACAAAATTGTATATGTTGGGGAAACGGGAGTGACTTTATATCAAAGACATGTTTTAAATTTATCACTGATAAGGAGAGAAACTAACGACCCTGTAGCAATGCATATTTATACTGACGAACATACAGTTGATGATTATTCTGTAATAGGTATTGAAAAATTGTACAAAGATGAAACTTACAGAAAGTTCAGAGAAAATGTGTGGATGAAAAAATTAAATACTTATATGCCTTTTGGTATCAACAAAAGGGAACATTATTGTCTTTAGACTGCATTATTACTAGTTTGTAGAGACACTTTCTATATTTTATGTCCCGTTATCTATAACATTTTTCATATATTATTTGTTAAGTTACTAATTACGGCTATCAATGTGCTTTCTATAGACTCTCACCTATATTTCATATGTTTTTGGCGCAATATTGTTGTATGACGTCACTTGCCAGACTGTATTCATATTGTGACGTCATAGTATATGTTCTACGTTGTGTTGCTATAGACAATAAACACCGACTGATGAAGACCGGTAACACGGTCGAAATATTTTAAAACAGTGTTTTAAAGTGTTTATATATATATATATATATATATATATATATATATA
>WFKH01011925.1:16377995-16388519 GCA_016163765.1 Magallana hongkongensis | reverse complement strand
CTTTTTATGTTAATGAAAATATGTCGTGTAAATCCAAAAATCTGCTTTACTGTATTACATGTAACCACTGTGGCGAAGATTACATCGTACAGACCGGAACACAACTTACCGCCCGCATGCGCGTCCATCGCCAGCAGATCAATGATCCCAGTACCAGAAACACCCCATGCAGTGAACATTTTGACAGATGTGCTAAGGGAGATTATACAGTATTCCCATTTTATAAACTTAAAACCGATTCAACCGCCATGAGACTTGTGAAAGAGAACTATTTTATTAAATCATTTTCCCCAAAACTCAACAAACATTAAATATCTGTATATATAATCATCTTTATTCTAGCCAGTCTTTGTATTTGTAAATTTATTGATGTCGTTATGATCATATTGTGTCTAATTCAGTTTTCCCGAACTTTAACGTTTTATTTTGTATTATGACGTCATGGATTTATTCCTTCCCTGAAAAGACTCTCGTTACATCATGACGTCATAGTAAACGTTTCTAAGGAAAACAATTTCCAAACTTATGTACATTCACCTGAAGAAGGATGTAAATCCAGAAAGCGCTAGTTAATAGAAACTTTGGAACTGTCCATTTTCTTTTTCTTTTTTGATTATTGATACTGTGTGATGTCACCTTTCACTCATTTTGGATTATATATAAATATATAAAAGGAGGGGGGGGGGTCTAAACTACGAGTCACACGCCAAGTTTAAGGTTGTTTCACAATTCATTACAAACTTCCTTATTGAATAAGAGTTGAAGAGGTATCGTTGATTTCAAATTTTTTTGCAATCTAGATCAGGAAAAGTTAGTATTTAAATTTCTTCCGCTAAATCGAATTCTGACTGACGTTTTCAATACTTATTGCTAAGCCAATATTAATCACCGAATTGCCAACGGATTTTTCCGTTTTCCCGATTACGAAAAAGAGCACACGGTGGGTGTGACCAGTTGGCAGAGGATGCTCACTCCGCCATGGCACTTATTCTACCTCTAATTTTTTTAGAGGTCTATGTTTGCTCTTCTCCTTTTTTGTATTTTTCATTTGGACTTTCGATTTTTTGAATATGTTCGTTATTACCAAATTTCATTAATAACATTCATTTATTCACATCAAGTTTTAAACTCTACAGTTATATGCATTTAAAACGGATTTTTTTCTCTTTCTCATAAAAGAAACAACACACAAAAAATGAAAAAAAAAATAATTAAGAGCATATCTCTTTTTCGAACAACGAAATAATTTTTCAGAAATGATTCTTTACCTTTCACAAAAGATATACCTGTTTTGAAATCTTAGTACGAATTTTTCAAAAGATCATGGGTCACGTCTTTCACCTGAGCAACAATATTATCATAATAAAATCTTTTTTTTTTTTGACGTCATATACAAAATATAAGGACAATGCAGTATAACTGATTCTGTTTCAAACAAATTTTTAAATTTTTGTCCCGATATTATTAAGTAAAACATTCAGCCCCTTTTGTAACAGGACGATTTCATAGTCATCCCTACATGTATATATACATATTGAGCATGCAGGCCTCAAGAAGATCTTAAACAATGTTCTTATACATACATTAAACTTTGAATCCTATGGGGCCCATCCTTTCAGCTTCATGAAATATGACATTATATGTTTTGTCTTTAAAACTTAATTTTTTGATAATTAATATTTGAATAACTGCATTAATTCTTTTTTTTCATTAAAATTGTACCTATGAATTTCCTGAGACTGTCAACTTTTTACGTGGAATCATTATGACTTCAGTAAATCCGCGAGCTGCATAAACTATATTGTATTTGTAAATGACATTTAAGCTAAGGAGCAGTCACAATTTTTTTTCAGATTTTTTTTATCCTATTGAGACGTGGACAGGCATAGCCTACAGTCTAATTACAAGCCTGTCTACTTCTCAAGAGAGAATACGTGTGCATGAAAACTGAGATAACATCCTACTTTCATTTTACGCAATATATTATGTTTAGGTATTGATTATTAAAATATGTTTAATTTAACATTTTCAGCTGCTCAACAGTCAACATCATAAGAAAGTAAACTGACATTCCTTCTTGTTAACTAACAATCTCGTAAACAAACAAGGATATTGGCATATACAATTTATTTTGCCCACTTCTTTTTTTGTACGGGAATTAGGTTTTTCTAAAAATAGGAAAACCTGACGCAGGCAACCGATATATTAACTCTCAAGTAACCCTTGATATTCTTAGTGCTGACTACTAGAAACTGCAATTTAAACAGAAAGAGAAAATGTCCATGCGTATTTCGGATGTGCTGGTTTTCGAAATAATGGCTATACAAATATAATATTAGTAAGCCACATAACTTAATCCATAGGAGGCGCGAGTACTATTTTAAAAACACATGCTTTTAAAAATAAAGCACTTAAATGATGACACTATGTTTTATATTCTATTTCATCAGTTTCAGAAAAGCGTAATTGGCTTCGGAATATACGAAAGTGTGATGAACCGGAAGATCAGAACATACTTTGAAACTAAATGTTAACAGAAACAAATGGTATTGAATTAAAAAAAAAAACAAGTAAAAATACTATATATCAATTTAAAACCATTAAACCTCTTAATGAAAAAAAAAAATAATTAGAGAAATAGATCCAACGATCCTAAAATAACCGATTAAAAATTGAAAATATGATTACATGAAAATAACAATCCGCTCCAGATTCTTTGGTTAAAGTGGTATTGATACTCTAAAAAGTAAACTTTTTCATCTTTGTTTACGTTTTCTAGATGTCTTTTAGAAATAATTAAAAAAAAATCGATCAATGTTTCAGCGTTACATTTCAGAACGATTGTTCAAGAAATTGCATTTCTTCAGAGATGTTTCATGATTAATTAAACGATGTAAAATATTGAAAATATTATGTTGTTTCCTAATTATAAAGGGGCATGGTCACGATTTTGGTCAAAAATTACTTTCCCGATCTTAATGTTTACAATGCTTTACTAAGGCATTTTTAATAGTCATTTAAAATTTGAAAGCCATTCGTTGAGTTATAAGCGAGTTGCAGAGCTTGCATTTCTGTGCTATGTAAACAAAACTTTTGTTAATATTTTGAATGTTGAGGTGAAAATTCCAGTTTTAGACCTAAAATGAAATGAATGTGTTAAACGTTAGGAGGAACTGTTTACATATGCTTAAAATGAATAAGTAGACGGACAATTCAACGTGAACAAGATTTGTTCTGGTATATTAAACCTATGTAAATAATAACAGGGCACGAGCCGTGTTCACATGACAAGGAATTGTGAGCCCTGTATCTTGCTTATAACTATACGACTGGCTCTCAATTTTCACTTGGTCATAGAAATGCATTCCTAAAGCATTATAAATAATAAAAACAGGGAAAAAAAATTGACTAAAATCGTGACCATGCCCCTTTAAAATCAGCTGTTTACATGTATACATTGAAAGCGACACCGTTTGGTTTCGTCCCAAGATCGATATTGGTTTTATTCATCGATTGTAAAAAAAAAAAAAAGAATTAAGATATGTGAAAGTTATTTTTGATATGCCAAACGTCGGGGGCGAACTTACACTCGTATATAGATATTAACTGGAAACGAGTGTGAATAGAAAATGTCAATCAGTCGTGATATTTCTGTTATCTTTTACTTAAGTTGTATATAAGAGGTTGCTCGAGATAAAAATATAAAATAACAAGAGATGTTTGTGAAACACTTATACCCCCTCCCTTGGAAACATGAGGAAAATGAACGTAAACTGCAAATATTTGGAATTTTTCTACGTCCAGGGGGCATAACTCTGTCGGAAATTGCTCTATCACACCCAAAATCAAACCTGACCTAGATATGATCATGATAAACCTGTATACCAATTTTCATTTCAATATGTGTATTCTATGCGAAGAAAATGAGTGGAAACTGCAAATAACTCGAATTTTCCTTAGTCCAAGGGCCATAACTCTGTCGACAATTGCTCGATCGTACCCAATATCGAACTTGGCCTAGATATTATCATGATAAATCTGTATACCAAATTTCATTTCAATATGTTTATCCTTTGCAAAGACAATGAACGTACCGACCGACCGACCGACCGACCGACAGACAGCAGCAAAGCAATATGCCCTACCTTCTTCAAAGGGGGCATAATAAATATGTAAAAAAAAAAAAAAAGGGGGGGGGATGTGCATGTTTCAGTCCACATGCACCTTTGCCTATACACCCCTGCGAAAGTGTTAGGGACATTCTCTTTACCGTTGCTAAGTATGTAATAAATCCAGAGGTGCTCGAATGAAAGTTCACGAGACTTCCCCAAAATGTGTTTAGTTCCTGTAAAATCTTGAGTGGAAGTATAAGTGTTCGAATAATATTCTCAAATTACGTAAGTACTGGTCGTTTTTCATATAATGTCTGTTTATCGTCTTGCAGTTATTTAATCTAAACGATGATATTCAGAACATAGTTTTCGTTCGTGTTCAACCACTCTAGACGTGGTTTAAAATATAAACATTGGGTTGCTTTATAAAATCACAGCCATGTTTGATACTTTTCTAGTCTGTTTCACTATTGCTGCTATTACTAGGTCAGGCGCGGATAGAACTTTAATACTCAGGGGGAATCGCTACTAAGCATGTTAATTGTTGCAAGAGCAGAAAAAAACCTGTATTTTCTATTGTCACATTTATTTCTAGAACTTGTTTGATCCACCAATCAATAGAGATGAAGTTTAAATCAATAAACTTTTAGATTTTATACTTAACTACAAGTACCTATAGATTCTATGAAAAAGACTATAATTAAACACTAGGTACGATTTTTACTGCGAAACTGAAAGGGTCAAATAAAACCACGTGGTCTAAATCTAAATGACAATAAAATTCTCAGGGGTGCTATACGTAACACGAAAGTACATGAAGTACATTTGCCCTGGTTTCGCTTTCGTTTTCTTGAGGAAGTATATATGAATGCAAGTAACTGTTCAATCTTGCAATATTTTGGAAGATTGCATATGTAACCTAAATATATATAAAAAAAATTTCATAAGACTTTTGACTGAATGTTACATTAAAAATTTAATATTCGCTTCTTTATCAGAACATTATTATTCGATATACATTCTATAGTGCGGTTGGCGGAATTAGCATGATCATATCTATTTGTGATATATGTGAGCAATGGAACATTTGTTTTGCCTTGCTAATTATTATTCAACAGGTAACATTATTTTTATCAACTTTACTTATCTTAAATATATTTACTGTTCACCAGTGAAAATTAAAGCAAATTCAGAGTTAATTCTATCAGACTTATTTTTTTCATAAGAATTATTGCAAAATTGTCAATACGGAAAAGATTAATTTTGTTATATTTAAGCTGAAAATAACAACGTACAATATGTAAATTGCCAAATGTTATTGTTCATTCTTGTCAGAAGACTATCATTCAAAAAAATAATATTGAGTATTGCTAGCACAGAGTGTTTTTAAGAAATCAGAAACTGTCGAGTGTTAAGTGTTGATTTTAATACATAATACAAGTATATATCCTACATTTAGGGAATAACGTATTGATATATAACATCAACTTAATAAAACGTTCATTTTTATTGGTACCCAAGTCGGACCTAATTTACTTAAGCCATAATTCAACGCTATCTTTAGCAAATTCAATCTTTTGAAAATTGTTTTTGATCAATGGTAAGTTGTAGATTAGAACTACTTAAAACATTCACTTAATTAACCAAGTTTCTAAAAGTTCACAAATATGAACATGCATGTTCTACACCTTTTTACTATGCAATTGCTCAAATATTATCAAAATTGGATTAATTAAAAATGAGTTTGAAATTCGGTTGATTGTAGCGACAAAACCTGATAATGGTTGTTGTTGACGCATTTAGATATTTGTTTGCAGCCATTATTCGTAGCTCTTTAAGATTGTTTGATAACAGTTTATACAAAAGAATGAAAACCAGAAATGTTATGAGCAAATTGGATTTTCGGGTACATTCCTTACTTTTTAGGGAATTCATATTTCATTGAATTTACTGAATAACAAATAAATATCAAAAGAGGTAAAAAAAATGTTTTGTTTTGTGTATCTTTAACGTTATAAGCCAAATGTCTTACGTATTTTTTTTATTCAATAGTGCTGTATCAGAAACCATTCGCTGGAGATGTTTTTTTTTGTAAAGCCCAGTATTTCTTTGACTCGGCACAACTTATAATTATCATCGGAAAAGTCATTGATCATTTTATGAATGTGCTGCATACAAGAGACTTTTATGAGATAACCATAAAATTTGATTTTCCGCTATTTAAACTTAATAACTGTCATTTATGTGAAGGTCAGTCTATTTTGGACTAAGCACACAATTATAATTATAAAATAGTTACTAATCTGAAACAATTTATGATTGCTTTTCCAAACATATTAGGGATGTTCTGTAATATAAAAAAATGCCTTTCTTGAAGGAGAGCCCATTTCTTCAGTCTCGGTAAAAAAAACTTTACTGGTGTCGGAAATATAACTGTCTATTAGACGCCTATCCTCATTTTAAACACTTAGGAACTAATCTTGATGTCAGGATGTCGATAGCCTTTTGGGCCTTATTAACACCAATTTCTTAAATGACAACACATATTTGACACACTTTATTAAATACGATAAAATAGACCGTGTGTTAGGTTTTTTTTCCATTGAAGAAACTATAAGAGAGAACTTCAAGTAGTTTTTTTTTTACATACACGTATTTGACATCATGCTGTATAAAATTATATGCCTTGAAAAAATATTTTTTTTTCTAAATCAGAACAGACATAAACTGCATATGGGTTTATAATATGAATACAATTTACAATTTACAAATGCACATTATAAGCCATTTGTTCAGTGAATAAAAAAAGTAATATCTTAATTACTTCAATACTGCAGTATTTAAATTTTAGGTATCAACTTACACACAATGTGAGTACTCGCTCCTGAAAGTGAACTACGTTCGTGACTGTCCTACAGACGCTGTATCCTGGAATAAGGCGGCAGAGAGAATGGACTGTCAGTCCATTAAACAAAACTGTTCTGGGTTAAATCCACAGCAACATGTTTTCCAATATCATTGTGTTGTTAATGGTTGGATGAATGCCACCTTAGAAGTGTGTGCATTTAATCGCTCTATCTTGGGTATGTGCAATCTTTTACAATAATTATGTAAATGATTTTTTTTCCACAGAATTCTGATTTTTTAAATTAGTGTCCTTTGTGATATAGGCTATTGTACAGAGTTCAACACAAGAGGTGCAATGATACAAGATCACTATGCGACAGACTGTACTAACCATGAACCACCATGTCCGAGCAATTACAACTCAGCAGAGGCATACAAATGTAATGTATTGGTATCGTTATTCTGGCAAATTATAGAAAGTCAATTATATTAAATTGAAAAAAACAAAAAACAAAATCAAAACAAAACGCGTTTAAGTCAGTGTGTTATTAATATTCCAAAATATACATATTCAAGTTCCAAAACTGATTGATATATATTCACATTTGGGACTTGTGTCTTACTTATTTTCAGGGAGAACAGGGAGAAAATGTTTGTATTGACATAACTTAATGCAGGAATTATATAAGGAATAAGGATCATTCTTTGAGTATTATGAGGTGATATTTCGGTCGGGCGTGATCAAATCCAATAAAGCCCGAAGGGCTTTATTGGATTTGATCACGCCCGGACCGAAATTATATCACCTCGTAATATTCAAAGAATGACTCCTTATTACTTATATTTATATAACTTTTGGCCATCGTACAATTAAATCTTTAAATATAAATAAGCAAATCCCGCCGGTGCCTCAATTTGGCGTCATTTGTATTATGGGTTATATAGTACAAAATCGATACGTAGTGTTATCACAGACAAAGACACTGAATAATGTAAATATATACATATATTTGAACTTTTGTGCACTGGCATATTTTGCGGGTACGAACGTGAAAGGGTTACCGGGTACAGGGAAATATTTGCCCCTTTCGCCCTCGTTGTCAGCGGGCAAATTTAAGCTTAAGATTGGGCGAATCCAAAAGTCTCAAATTATTTCTTTTAAATTTCTTTAAACAAAAATGTGTCTGGGCGAATTCAAGACAGAGGATACTGGTTGCAAGTGTAGAAAAGATAAAAATACATGGGCGAAACTAGCCCTGTATACAAGGGAACACAAATATTGATTTCTGTTGATATAAAGCTACACTTTATCAAATTTTCAATGACCTTTTCACATATGTTAGAAAAAGACTGCTACATTTCAAGTAAACACCTGAATAATTATCGTTCATATTATTCTTTCTCTGATGTCTATTTATATTTTTACTCTGTATCAACTAGATCCTACATGTTATAACTTGGCACGACAAACTCGTCTCATTTCTCAAGACAATTCAACATCTTCTACGGCAAGGTAAAAGGAATAAAAGCTCAATTTAATAACAACATACAACACGATGCAAAAAATAGCTAACACAAGAATAAATCACTGTAAAAAACAAATTTAATGAATTGAAATGAATAGTTACGCTGATATTACCAACAAGAGTTTGAACTTATTGCTTGTATTATATTTAAGAGATCCTGAATTTTAGAAAGAGATATTGACATTTTCTTATAAGCAGTTGGGTTCTGGCTAATTAATGTTTCCTTATCTCTTTAATTTCTTCAATCATAATGTATATCAGAGAGGACGACATATAATTATAAATCCACCTGGATGTAAAGCCTTACAGAAATTTACAAATAAGTTTGTAGTCATCATGTAAACTTACTTGATAGGTCTCACTTAAATATACAGCAATGCAAAACAAAACTTACGCAGTCACTGCGTCTTTCTATTGCAGGTTGGTCGGGAATACCGCTATGATGTTTGCCTCAATCATTTTTGGAGTATTTTTATGACTGGTATGAAGTGCATTTCTGGTGTTGGAAATTATTTAAAATATAAAGTAGCCGAAACAAGAAATAATTTTGTTTTCACGATTATTGCTAAGCTCAAACATTGCATACATGTATGATATGAAACAGTGTTTGAGCTTTTTATACAATTTCGATTGCTTGTTTTCAAATAGATTTTTTTAATTTATCTTTATGAAAACTCAAGAAGGATCCTTTTTTAAGCATCACGTTACTCGGACGTCTCGATGGAAATGTATGTTGAGAAGTGTCGGTGGGATGATTAACACACATCAGCAATACATAGAAGTCACATCTATAGAAAATCGTACATGTATTTGATAGACACATATATTGATTCCTTACAAAATGTTACTTTTATCAATTATAATTGTGTCGGTTGATGTATTCAATGCCAACTGCATCTTAAGTTTCAATATGTTAAATAGGTTTTATTTTAAATTATGTGCTTGTGGTAAACATTAGAGTGAGTGGAAAATTCTTTTGTTAAAAATATCGCAATTTAAAGTTAACATCTGATTCAGTTCACTAAACGGTAGAACGTTATCTTGCGTACATGAGTTTTTATGCAAACATGTTGTATCGTGGGTTTGTTTTACCTCTTTATGTGAGGAATAAAAATTCATTTCTGTCGTTAAAAAAATCTTTTCTTCGGCTTGTTTAATATATTTCTTAAAGTGAAACATTTAAGATAATTGTATCCGTGTGTAGGATAAAGTACCATTTATTTCGCTTTTATGGTTGTTTTAAAATCTGCACCGAAAAAAAAATCATTATTATCATTAAGTGACTAGACAGGAAAACGAATCTCGAGATATGTTTTAACATGTTTAATGCATAATTGTTTCAAAGCCATAATATACTGAAATTAAAAAAAAGCAAATTAATCACTACGTCATTGTAAATCTAGCATCAAGAGGACACTCTAAAATCATTTACTTAATCTTTAAGAAAATATTATGCAATCTATCTAACCTCCATCTCATTCTCATGTATCATATAGTCCATGCAAAACGCAATGCATTCAATCATAAATTCAGTAAAATCTTTGAGAAAATGAATGTTTTCCTTTCAATTTGTACAAAAAAACAGTACTTATAGTACTTTAAAATTTCTCAAATTTTAACTGTCTGGCATTTGAAATTAACACATTTAAATGTACTATGTACAAACTATGATAACAAGCAAAAGAAAGTATATGATTCAAAGATGATTCATACATCACTGGCACTGTTACATAAGCATTGGTAGAGCTCTGCATTCTATCAGTAAAATGGACCCCGTAATTGGGTAAAGGAACTGTTTACCTAATCACATACAGATACTATCTAGTTGCATCTCTCCCAGCTTCAAATCTTTCCTGCATCAGCCTTATAGTTAGAAGTGCTTTAAATAGAATTATGCGGTCCCTTTGTTTTAAGAAATTGTAACATTCACTATAATAGAATATTGGATGTTCATCATCATCACATAGTTTCACAGATCCTGGACTATTTACAGGCATATTCCGAATTTTCTCTAGACATGGATCTTTAACTTTAAGGAA
>WFKH01011925.1:16333592-16377595 GCA_016163765.1 Magallana hongkongensis | reverse complement strand
CACATTCTAACTCGGATTCAAAATGGTGTGATATATTTACATTTTTACATATTATGCATTAAAAACATGTATCTTGCCAATATTTTTTTTTTTTAAATAATTTAACAGCAACTGCTTTTAAATCAACTACACATATGTAATATTTTGAATTTCTACAATGTTACTTAAATGCACAATCATACAAGGTGTTTATTGAATCAATAAGGAAAAACAGAATTGTGCAATAACACGTGTAGAGCAAGCAATTATATGCACTATGTAGTCAGTATTTTATTATTAATACCTCTATGAATATTTCTATGTAAAATAACGATTAATAAACATGCTATTATACTTAAACAATAAAATGCTTTCTTTGGTGATTCATTCGGGATATGAAGGTAGTGACATTATTAACATCTTTCTTTAAGCTAATCGATAAATTAATTAGGAGAAGTAAGTAAAATTCACTAAATTACTGTTAATGTACATAAGTAAGTTAGCTAAAAAAAAACAGCCAAATCGTCTCCTGTGAGACTTTGAGTCTGACATCGTCATGATTATTTCTTGCAGTCCGTGATTTTTCCTAGGTCGCTATAGGCTTGGACAAATCGATAAACAAGGCGTGTCGATAACTGCCCTGTCATTTTCTTGTCAGCTTCAGCCGCTGTAGATTTCGACTAATCGATAAATGGGGATAAATAAGTCTGGCTGTTTCAACAGAGCTATGAATTAACTATAAGTTTCCGTAAGAAATAGAGGGAAAAATACTTGGGAGATGTAAATATATAACCATGAAATATTTACCATGGTATCTCCCCATGATGAATAGTTACTTTTTCCCTCGTTTTTAAACTTGAAACACCTCTGATGTAATCTGAGTCCCTTTGTAAAATTCACGATAAAATTTTGAGAATAGCAAATTTATTGTACCCCTCAACAGCAACTATTTCCTTTGGCTTGTCTCTGAGAACAATAAAGTTGTTATCATCCTCCTAACTAGAAAATATGTATAAATTATCCCGTTGCTGATTAATTTTGGATGAATCTTCCTAACTCATAATATATTTAACCTCAACCTCAAATTATCTGCCTCATTTTAAGTGGAGTAATCATATGAAAAAATGCTTTTTTTTCCCTACATCACAAAAAAGCGTGCACCTTTTATCTTGTCTTCCCTTTATTTTTTTTACCTACAAGTCGAATCAAAATGTATATTTCTTAAATACCATCATATTTCACTTTACATTAAAAATATATATTTAAATTTATCATTGAATTTTAAACTAGAACTGTCCTAAAGGGACTAATACCCCCACAAGGCTAATTCCAAATGGGACAAATAATTGAATTGAATAATAAAGGTTTAGAACACATACAAATAAAAAAAAATCTAGAATTGTAAAAAAAAAAGTTAACAAAGAAAAATCAAAATTAAAATTGTCAGAATTTCACTGTAAATACATATGTATAACAGTAATACATTTACAAATTTATGTATCTGATGATATATTTTTTTTAATTTAATTGTTTTAAAGAAAAACCAACAAAATATCAATAACCCCTCCCTTTGCAGTGAATGGAAATACTGGTAGCCAAGCAATGCTCTTCTGTTGATAAAACTTCAAATATCTTTCTAATAAGAGTCTTGACAGATGCAGTTAGTTGTTTCAAATTTTTCCCACTTTCTCCGTGGTACAATGGAACTCCATATCAGAAAATTGATCCCATAGGACTATGATTTTCTTTGATGAGCTTGTTAACTTTAATAAACTCCCAAAACATTACCATAATTACCATACTATGTAAAAATATCTAAAAAGAAAATTTTATATTACAAACAATTTTAAAGTTGCCAAAACACTACAATCATATCAGTAATTTTGAATTTCATTTAAATTAATGCCCTATAGGGTCACTTCATCAATTTACTTGACTAATAAATTTAAACAACTTCTAAAAATAGTTAAGTTCTTTATTAATAATGATAGTATTTATTTCCTTATAATGATAAAACTTTTGGTTTACATGAAACCATTTTAAAATTGCCCAAAACCACCGCCCATTTTAAAGATCATCAATTTTCCCTAAACACATGCTCCATCTAAACCATGGCTCAGATAATGGCCCCCTTGGGACAAATGAATTCAGCCACACTTGTCTTTGATGTTCTTATTAACTCCAAAGAATTTATCATTGACAAATAAAAATTTTGCATTGTTAGTTGATAGAATACTTATAAAAAATAAATTTAATTAAAACATAAAGACAAAAAACCTCCATCTGGATGTATTTATATAAATATATTTTAGAGTGTTTTAATACTATTAATTAATTAATAAAATCTGTAAGGATTACCTCTCTTACTTTTCAATATATAGAATAAGGAAAATGAAAACTGTCATAAAATCATTAAATCTTGTCTGATCTTAAAATAAATTGCAGGTGCACATCTTCAGATGGTGATCAAGATATGTAGTACAAATTTTCAGACTGTTCCATGCAATAGTAACAAATTTTATATGGGGACAAAGTTGCATCTACAGACAGACGAACAGACAGATGGACAGACAGATGGACAGACAGACGGACAGGGTGAAACCAATATAGCCTCCTAAACTTCGTTTGCGGGGGTATAATAAGATTTCCAAATATGCATCTCTATTTTATTATTCTGAAATAGATTCACAGATTCCTGTGAGCAAGAAACATTTAAAAATGAAACATACTGGCCCTTTCCATACTTCTAATCATTAAAAAAATCACTTAACAGTACTTCATGCTTTTGTTTTATGCAATTTATGGTAAAAAAATTAAGATCAATCATTTTTCTTACCCATGTCTTTTTGACAGATATCCCAAGTATTCCCTCATTAACTGATGACTTGTCGAGGTATACAAATAAGTCTCCAATATGCTGAGACCATGAACTGTTGTCAACATTATATGAGTTTGCTGTATCCACAGATGAACTGTTCCTAAGTTTCTTTGCTGGTGGTTGACAAACTTCTTCCGGCAATGTTTTCTTTACCTGGTACAGTTAAAAAAATCGTCATACATTGTGTTACTGCACAATCGCTTTAATTCTTAGTAGCCCAATCATGACAGTTCCCCGATCCCACAACATTCCACCTAAAACAATGTACTGTGAATGTACTGGGCAGTCGTCTACATTCAACAGGGCCAATTTTCAGGGATTGCAGATTTTTTGTTTACTTATGGAGATGTTATTTCATGGATGCATCCAGATCCAGTGTTAGTAGGAAAGACAACTCTTTCTAAATTGTTTTCATCAAGAATGTAAATTCGTTTGGGAAGGCAACCCACAACTACCAGGACAATTAAGCCCCCATGAATTCTAATAATTCCACAGTATTCATCATGTTCATATCACACAAAAAGACAATCAACAAGAAATAATCCCTACAGCATTAAAACATTTCTAATTAACATTAACAGTCACAGGAATTGGAATTAGAATACATGTATCATAATGTGATTATGTCCAAGAGCCTTAATTCATGAGACATGTAAAATGTAAAATATCACTCTAACATTCATACTTGTGAGAGAAAAATATTGTACATGAATTACAAATCTAAAATCATTTACATGATTTAAGTATGTTCTTCCTATCATGTTCATACCTCACAGACACAAAGAATGGGCCTCTGAACTGCTGGATCAGAACTACAACAGAGCAGGTCAGCCTTGGAGGTCATGGTTCTACCCATGATTTTGGATTTCTTGGTGCTTATAAATGGAGGTGACCTGTGTATAAATTAACAAAAGAAAACCCATTTACTTAACATCAATTATTGTTTCTCTTTGTCTTATACAAATGTAGATTGGGCTGCCCTCTGCCAGACAAAAGACAGGGGGCAATGTATTCATCCAAAGGGGTTGAACATATTCAATGTTGCACACAGAATCTAAATATATTGTGATACATGTAATGGCAGTCACAAATGTTCCAGATCTATAACCTCATAACAGAATCACTGAGGGAAATTCACAGGAAATAAATATTACTGGAAGCCTGTGTTCAGCACAGGATTAGGGCACTAAACTGATAAGTGAAATACAACGGTACTGTTGAATCATCTACCTTAAAGGTTGTTGTTACATCCTATATATATTATAATTAATGTATGTGTATATGTAGTAACTGCTCTTACATGTACCAACAACAAGTTCAATAAATAAAGATATGGGCAACATATGATGTTGGACATCCATGAAGGTGTCTGCAGATTGAAATATATGTCTCTCCACTTTAAGTCTAGGACAATATTCAGGTCCAACCAAGCATGTGTGGCCCTCATACCCAGTCAATAATGAATCCCTGTAAACCAACAAGTATTCCTGTTTGAAACATTTTCAAAAAGGTTTGTGAGAGTCTGGTCCTTGCAATTTTTTCTCACTGCAAACCAATCATAAAATGTATCTGGTATTTTTTTTTTCCAAATGTTCATAATAATTAGTCACCATGGAACAATTATTTATAGTAAATAGCAAAATAACACCATTGCAAATAAAAGTTGGCCAGGTTTACAGTTAATATGTATCTGTAGTACTCACCAAGTATAAATACCAAATAAATGCAGCAACTTCTCAAACAAGCACTGGTATTTCCACTCAGATATGTCCATGTTGGGCTCGCTTTCTGCAACTATTTGTGCTAAACAGTAGTTGAATTCATCCAGTTTAAATAAAAACCTATTAAGAAAAGGAAAACTTTAAAAGTAAAATTGCTGATATGCTTAATTGAGGGTTGTAACCAACAAAGCATCTTAACACAACCTTTAAATCAAAGGCCTGAAGGGCCATAATGGCTTACGGGTTTGATATGACTATATTTACATGGATCGAGTATGATTCCCTCTATTTCTTACGGAAACTTTAGTTTATTTATAGCTTTATAGAAAGTAACTAGCTACATGTAATTCATAGATCTATAGAAACTAACAGGACCAATATCAACATGCCCCATTTGTTGATTGGTCGAACCCTAGTGACCGAAACAGACAGGATTGAAATCTAGAGGCCTCTTTTATCAGTTGGTTGAAACCACCATTGCTTTAAGGAAAATCATAGACTGCATAAAATAATAATGATGATGTCAGACTCAAACTCCAATATGAGACAAATTGTTTCTTTCTTTTATCCAACAACTGAAGTACATAAACTGTAAATTCATTCAGCTACATGTATATCGGACACACAAAAACACTTAAAACCATCATGCTCTCAAATATCAGTATACCTTGTATTCCTACGCACTATGAACTTGTGCGAGAGTTGGTGCACAGTGCAACGTAACAGCGCCACAGTCAGCGCGAAATCACTGCGCGTAAAAATAATATAATCAAATGATGAAATGTACTGCATGTTATGTACTATAAGTAATGAATTCTCATGAAATCTAAACCAACAAGTATTATTCCATTTTATTTGTATTTCATAAATATATATTTATTCATATTTTTCTGGGTTTTTTCTACTTTTTTAAGAGGCTGACCGTCATAAGCTTTTATAAGAATATAGATTCACAAGGCAGTTCTAACATCTTCTGTTTTATTTTTTTCCCTTTGTACAGAGATAAACTTTTGGGGGGGGGGGGGGGGCAAGAAACAGGCAGAACTATGCAATTACAGCAAACTTCTTTTGACACCAAATTTAATTAAAATTAATTACTGCACTAAAACTTTGCAGTCAGTCTTGTGTACACAGTCATTTTCAGAGGCATTCTATATGATGTCTCTATGTTATAGTAATGTGATATCGCTTCCGTATATGACTTGCAATCAAGCTTAACTGTATATTGTTTTCTTATTTGAGTACATTTGGTCTGAAGTTTCCAATATTTTTACGACAAATAAACAGTTCAATCATAGCACAACCAAGGTAACTCCATCGAGGGAACATTGTGCTATTTTTAGATCTTGGAAAATCCCCAACATTCGATAATGGCGGAGGTGTCGAAGAAGGCACATTATATTAAAACAAGCAGTAATTACCCCTCTATTTATGCATTTATTACCGATTTATAATCCCAGTTTCAATATATCTCAATCATAAGTTCAGTTCTTTAACCGTTAAACACTTTCCCCCTTGCTGAGATCGATGTCAATCGAAGTTAGCGACGCTCTCTACGGGTGCAAACGTTTTCATGAACATTGAACGAAATAACGACTACTTTACATTTACTTATCACTGTTAGGATCTGAAATAATTGGGAAAAGATTTTTTGCTTATAATACATGTAAGTACGCATAGCGGAAAGCATGGCGCACTGTGTAAAGCATGGCGGGGACCTATACCTCTACGCAAAAACCGGCCTAGGGAAAACACTGCAGTTAATATTCATTCGCGTTAGATTTCGAGTTTATTTAAATAAAGTCAATTCATTTTTTTTTATTGGTTACAATAACATAAGTGATAATAACATATGGAAAATATAATCTTGCTTAAAGATATTTATTATGAACAACAAACAGTTAACTTTGCAACATTCGAATAGAACTATTTTTTGTCGTGCATGTTCAGATAACTGAACTCTTTGCCGTAAAGATTATCCGGCAACTAGATGGCCGTAAGCCATAAAAATACTTAGTCTAACAGGTCTGGGGTAATTAAATTAAGTTCATTCAGTTTCAAATGGGATTAATATATCTTGTATATAGGCAAACTTTTAATCAACACAAATGCAAAAAAAGTTATTTAATAAAGGAAGTTTCACTTATAAATGATTTTTGAATTTTTTTCTTTGTTTATACAATAGATTTAATTGATGAAAATTGTATAATGACACAAGCTGCATGTCTGGTAGTCTGGTAGACAATTCTTAGAAAAAGAAATATCCTTTTCTATATGTACAAGTATAAATTTATGGCAAAATATTGGTCTCTTTGTTGACCTGGGGGCCTATAGAGTCATCATAAGGGCCAAAGTGCCAGTGTTGTAAATGACTCATACATCCCATCTTTCCATTCAAGATATACATTTAACATGGCGTTTTGGAGAGAGTGAGAATATTGGTCCCTAGTGTCTGATAGCATACATGCCACACAACATAACACTAAAGGACTTACGTATACTATCCTCCCCTGTTACTAATTATTGTGTACATGTATAATCTGGGGTTTATATATTTATTTCCTATGTAGCTTCTAACACAAGATTTGATTGGCTAATTAGCCGGTTGTAAAATTCCGTACATCTGACCTGAGCCGGAGGTAAATAACGTGACAACGGTACAATGCTTTAAATGTGACATCAAAATGCATCAAACGCGTAAATAGGATATATCTGGAAATTGTAATAACCCTTTATTGGACATAGGAAGCAGATTTTATCATCTTTACATATAAAATGAATTCACTATCCAGGGCCAATCAAGGGTGTGCAGGGAATACGACCCGGGGTAAATCTAGCTAGCTTGTACACCCTTGAGTGGACCTGGATATAACTACATATAATAACTTACTAGCCCCCAAAACAACTTATAAGATACTTAGATTTTTACAAGAGATTTGTGCAACAAGTCAAAGACCTGCCTATTACTCCAATAGCTGCAAGGCTTGAGGGCTGATTTAACTAAGAGCAAATATGAGATGCAGCAGCATTGAACTTTTTTGATTTTTAAATTTGTTGATCATATGATCTTTCGGAGAATTAATGACAAACCAGACCTGACCATAGTCAGAATCTGCACTCCCTGCATCTCTAGTCAGGTGCTCTACTAAATTTCGAAAATAAATTCTGGCCCAGACAATGAATCAGTTTCCCTGCCACATTTACCTTAATAATTACCACCTTTAAGTTAGATGATCTTCTCCCTATTTGAGTATCCCCAGGTTTTTTCCCCTGGCAGGAGTTCACCTGTCAGTTCCAGTTGTAGGTCACGGTTTCAAATTTAATAGGTTATTGCGTAGATATAATGACAAATCAGATAAAGATTCGCAAAGCAGTTTGAGCATCAGAATCTCAACATTGTATACTTTTTAAAAAAATATATAAAGAAAACCAACATCAAATACCAGTGAATTTCTTTGAATTTTTATGATTCTTCAATATACATGTAGTTAGAACCTCCCATCCATTCCTACGGAATAGTCAGTCCCTGACACTTTCTACTTTCCCAATTTTCCATGATTTCACCATGTTCACCATGCATGTTCAATGCATTCAGTAAGCTCACCATGCGATAACTGTGCATTCATTTGCGCCCTCCAATCCGCTCCATTCACGCCCACTGTTTACAAAAAGCTCACCGTTCGCTCACCGTGCGTTCACCTTGCGCTCACCCTTCGTTCAGTGTTCACTTATTGTTCAGTCAGATAATATTATGAATTTAAGCTTATATATATACATGTATGACTGTATGTATTACATGCACTTCATTTATTTTTTCCTGAAAACTGACATAACACAATGTAAGAATAACTTGAATAAATCTTTCATCTTAATTGTGTTCACAGAGCACTTACAGTTCTGAATCACCGTTCACTGAAGTGCTCACTGAAGTCCGTTTAGCGTGTGCTCACCATGCACTCACCGTTCAAATGGGAAAGTAGATTGTTTCACAGGGACTGTATGTACTTCGAAGCCAACACCCACCTCTTTGAGGAAAATTTTGTTTTGATCTGTGCCCACATGAAAACTATAAGTGTAGCTTTTGTTTGAACATTCATTCATCGACCATTTGGACATGTTTTGAACATATATCTTTTATAAAAGGAATACTGCACATTAAAAAACATACTTATCCAGCAGTGGTTCCGCTTGGATGAGCCTCAACTGTCGTTGGGTTGGCCCCCACGTCTTAGCAAACTCTTCAATTGGTGTTGTGGTGTTTGGGGAAATGTCTTGTAAGGACTCGTAATTCAACTTCAAGTCACATGCATTCACACACCTCTCAACTTCCAATCGATCATCATCGTCTAAATGAAACAGGCGCCATTCTGACCAAATGATTCTAATGATGTCCTCTAGTTTGTAACGAACGCATAACTTGTTAACTAAATGACAATTCCAGTCCGATGAACATTTAGTAAGATGTTCTTCACATAAAGTTGATGAACCTCTTTTCAAGACATCAGACATGTCAGATTCTGCTGAAGAAGACGAACATTTTTCGTTCTCCGGATTGCTCATCTTGTTTATATTCGTTCGCTTGAATAGGTTACCAGATAGAATCGACCTTCCGAGTTTTCGGTCCCTGACTTTTCGGTCCAGGTATACGGAAATTACATTTTAAATGATTCAACAAAGATTTAATTTGAGAGTCATATTTGTTTGTTTTTTTTAATTTATATGTAAAATCCTAATGTCGCCTTGCAAAAAAAAAATCAATTACATGGTAATTAATCAATGAAGTCAGGCAAAATGTACGTAATCAATATGCATTATTAAATTACGAGTTCCACAAATCTTATAACAGAAGTACATGTAGCTAGCATTCAGAAAAAAAATCTGCTACTTTCGAATAGCCCGTATTGAAATACTATGTATCTGAGAAAACATTTTACAAGTATACTACGTATATAATATAACTCTATAGATTAGGCTTATATCTTTCTCTCAGTCTGAATCATCCAATCAATTATAACACTGTGCCGGGTAATTATGCCAGTGCCAAGGTGGCATTTTTGCACCCGTCTAAACTTCATATATTGAAAAAATTCAAGTATGTCATATGATAGACCATTGCATAAAGAGTTTACAACAACCTTAAGTTTGTCATTGTTGTAACTCACCTGTCAGGTGAGATATTTACCTTTCAAAACTAAATTCCAACAGATAAATAATAATTTTTCTCATAGGAAAACAATAATTATTCCATTAGTAAATTTGAAATTTCGTATCAGAATACAAGAACTTCCTATATGAATTTCAATTCCGATAGGATTTTATAAAATCCTATAGGTAACATTACTTTCAAATAGGAAAGATACTTGTACCTGTTTGAATCAATTTCCTACAGGAAATACCATTTTCCTATATAGGAAATATAATTCCTAAAGGAATTTAGAAAATCCTATAGGGTTCAGTTGTCAATATTTTCTTAAGGTAAATATCTCGCCTGTCAGGTGAAACACATTAAAAACAAAAGTGGACATATACTCTCTAGAAAATGGTCTATCATTTGGTATTTAGAGATGGAATTTTCCGAAACTGCATGTTAAGCGCGTGCATAAATGGCACCTTGGCAGTGGCATAATTATCCGGCACAGTGTTTTATACATACATGTATATATAGAATGGTTAAAAGAATCGTAAGAACAGATTAATAAGGCATAAATATATTTTCATATAAGTGAAGGTTACCATCATGATGGAAACTACATGCCAGGGCCATCGCGCACCCCTTTGTAGTTGAGACAAAAGAACATGTTTTACGTATGAGACAATAAGACCATAATTATCGTTCGTTCCGAACAAGAAATTGGGGACAACAGTTCTAGAGAAAAGCAACACATAACAGAGAACAGATCTTTGAGTAGTTTATCATTGAGATACCTCTAAAGCTATGAGGAGGGTAGCATGCAGCTTGAAGGTTTAAATTACATGTAGATATGTCTAGAGAGTCGATGGGTTTATTATGGATCAATCAAGATAGTTTATACATTTTCTGAATTTCAATTTGTTATAACTGTAAGCGAGTTCAGGTCCCGGGCCATCAAGGTTAGACGAGTTCAGTTTGGATCCCAGTCCCACTTTTGGCTGCAAGGTCCAATTTTATTTCAATTTCTGTGCCCACTTTTAAATTATGGTTATACTAAGTATGTGTATAGTATTATACATTGCAGTGGTTTTCCCGGTCAATTAAGCCATATTTCAATGAAATATGATGTACATTTTTTGAACAAAACAAACGACATTAAAAGGGTATATTAGCGTTAATTCGCCTTACATTAAAATTCGCCCCTAACGTCGAGGCGGTGATGATTGTATTTTTAAAACGACTTCGACATCGCTTTTAATAGTCTAAATATGGGTATTGTTATAGCAAATAAGAAAATAACCTGTGTACATGTTGTCCATGTACTACATGCGTATTTCTGAACTTTGTTTTCTTTATAATCGATGCATAACATACGGGTTGAATAAACCCAAACATTCGCGGGATGAAACCAAACGGTTCCAAGTCCTAAACAATCTAATGATGCATTTTGGTTTGTTTTTTTGTATGTTCATTAAGAAATCATTTTTATTTACTTTGAAATTTTCTAACTTTGAAAGGAGATCGATTCTCCTGGTGTAGATAGGCGACAATCTTTAACTTTCTAAGATAATTGGTTTGTTTAGATAATTATTTGCTACTGTAATAACCCAAAAAATCGGATTATCAAAAAAAGAGAAACACAATCATGTATACGTATAAAGTGCATGAAAAATGAGACTGAGATTAAAAATAGGCTTCTCAAACTTGTATCGCCCAGGACCTAGTTCTCTTAACTCTGACATCAAAGAAAAAAATATGGTTTAAAATTGATCGTCGTTTTAAATGCAGGGCATAGCATTTGCCTCATTTGCCTCCGTTGCGCTTCAGTCGTGTTTAAGTTCGGGAAGTCCGGGGAATCCATTCTTTTATAAGTTTTAATGAGGCGTTAGTTCCGATCGAAATTATGACAAAGAGAATTCTAGATAGAGCATATAACTGTCCATAAAAATATGCTATTAAATAGTGTATTGACCTGAAAGATAAATAATGATCCCGCCATTGAAATAATCAAAACTCTATGAAGAAATCCTACTAAAATGCTTGAAGACAGGCGGTATCGCATGAACCATTAGCCTCTCTCTCTCTCTCTCTCTCTCTCTCGTGTTTTTTCAACAACACGTCAATGGATCGTTCTGAAAGCAGTTTTGAAAGTAAGGTGTTTTTTTTGTAATGCAGTTGCAATAATGTGAAACGACCAATCGACGAGAGTAAATCTGCATAATTTTTTATTTTCAGATTATTGGAACTGGCATGTGAACAATAATATATTTGATGCTTAACTATGTACTCTAGTTAAACGTTTTCACTTATGGAAGCTTTAATATTTGATAAAAGTATCAACGCAAACAGGAATTTATTTTATCTAAACATGAAAACCAGCCATAACGTTCAAAACCGATCAGAGTAAAATTTACCTAAAAGAGACACTCCATTAATAAGCAGTGTTGTGATTATTCTTGGAGTCCTCTTGAAGTACATTCAGCATTCATTAGAGATTTGATCCCTAGAATAAAACTTAACTTACCACCTCTTAAAAAATAAGTTCTTCAAGCAAATGAAAATCAATCTTTTTATTGTCCAACTCTAAATCCAAACTCAGAAAATGTTTCTTTCATTGAAAGAATAATTTCTATAGAAGTTTAAAATTTGACAGTATATCAGTTTTAGAGCATCTAGTAATTGGTCCAGCTTTCAATACGCTCAATCCTTTGATTCATAATACGAAGCGCTTTGTCGAAGCATCCGGTTCCATTATACATGTAGCTTTGATAAAATGACATGAAGATTTAATGGACTATTCTCCTAACCATTAGAAACTCGTGCAAAAATGTATCGTTTTCACAGTTTTATTATCAAGCGCTGTCTAAACTTTACCATACGAAATGAACTATACTCTGTCCCGAGTTTTTGCTTCCACCACTTTTTGCTTGATATTTCAATAATAGTAAATAATAATAGTAATAATAGTAATAATAGTAAATAATAGTAAATACCTTTGTGCTCAAACTACGTTCATCCACTAATATGAGAAACGTCCAGAATATCTGTTCTGAAACGCCCCCTCTACCGCTTTAGGTTTCAATACACAACCAAAAATTGAAAGTCTACGGAGATTTTGCATCGCATCAGCCATTAATAAGCCCGGATGATAACGTTACGAATTGTGCGGTGTATTTCGAGTGTATTCTGAATGGAGAAAAGATGTAAACATTTCCCATTACAAATCTCTGTAAGAAAATTGTTGTTGTTCCTGTGAAATTTTATGAGCAAAAAGGGATAATTGTTCAATGAAGATATCTTGGATATATTCCCTTTCATCGATTTCAGTTGTATTTCTTTCACAGGTATGTGTATTTTTATTAAAACTGAAAAAGTGAAGGAAGCAATAACTTTGGACAGACTATAAATAAAGGGATTACAACATGTGACCCAACAGAAAAAAACACCTATTTAATTTGACAATAGCAAGGTTCTTTTTTCATTACTGAACTAGTCATTAGAGGAACGTTTGGAAAGAAACATTTCCATTACAGTGATGCAAATTTTTTTCGCGATATAAACAATAAATTTTCGGAAAAAAAATATTTAGCTATAAGGTTTTTTACACATGAAACTCATCGTGTGATTACAAGGAAAGTTCTTCAAAGAACGGGACCCTGTGTCAAACCCTGCACATCTTTGCTCCAAAGGATTTTCAGGGTATCCAGGTTCCCAGCCCCTAGAACCATGTGCAGTTTGAGAGTGATTCCAGTAAAAGGTATCACCTGACCCAGAAACAGCCAATCCAATCCAAATTACAGGTGCTTCTCCAGCTGTTACTGATAAATAAATTTAACATTTAACAATTTATATTCATTCCAAGGATTTCTTTGACCGATTCAAAACTTCAGAATTTATACACAATTTGCTAAAAGTTACCATTTTCAGAAACCCAGGTCGCTTCACCCGGATTTTCCAGCTCAATCAGGTAGGCGTTCATTCGTACGCATGCCATCTAAACCATTTAATATAAAATAAGAGAAAAAAAAATTAATGTTTTTAATTTGGACAATGAATCGTGTTCCCGTTGTTAAACGTTGTTCTTAAAAAGTGAATAACATGCCTGCTGTGCCAAATATTTGGACAGGAACTTTTAAAACATTATGAAAAATGAGAGGATGAGCTTTTTTTCCAAGTGCTGCATAATAGGTGTACTTTTAGTAGGTGGTACCTCTAAAATATAGCGTATTACGTCATCATTGATTGTGTAAACTTTGTTTTTCACCTAAACTTGTAGCACATTATCTACACGTACACGTAAAAAGCTTGTAGCTTTAGGTGAATCTTGTATTAAATAAAAATTTGTTTTTATGATTAACAATTTAACAATAGACTGCATATTTTGTTAATAATCAAATTATGACTAACTAAATAGATGGTAATAAAAACAAATATGAAATCATGAACTTAGATGATCATAAGTTTCTAAATATGGAACGATATATTTTATTTTATTCTCTATAAAAAAAAAATGAAAGTGAAAAAATTAAAATCAGACAACAAAAAGAAACAGAAGAGAAGTTATACTGACAATCATTTCTAATTATTGTTTACATATTTTACTGATTGAATTCTCTTCACGAGTAAATTGTCATTTAGTATGGGGCGAGTCTATCAAATTTGTGTAGTTGACAATGATGGGAAATTGTAGCTCTTGGTACGCTTGCCCCAACGGCCACACCATAAAACATATTACAAGTTTGAATGGATGAATGAAGCCATGAATAATGTAAATACAATCAAAGAGAAAATATGTGAGCTAAACATCTGACAAGTGATGGAAACGTTTACCTTAGCATCTATCCATTCAAAATCCCGACGCACGTAGCAGTACTGGTGTGTTTCATAAACTTCCCACGAACTGGGACAACCTTGATTAAATTATACAGTTAAATGAAGACTGTAATAATTTTATAATGTCACTAAACTGGTATATTTTGGATGTACAGTATGATTTCTAAAATATCAGATCGTTTTTTTGCCAGTATACCAATTAAACGAATGTTTAGATATACATCATCATATTAAAAAATCACGAAAAAGAGAAAATCGTTTTACTCTATTAATTTAAGATTAAAGATTTATATCTAAAAAGAGAAACACAATACTGCGTGTAATGTCTTACTGTAATCAAATATTAATTATAATTGCTCGAACTTATACCTTCTGTCGTTTTACTTAAATATATGTAAGTATACACCAGAGCAGATCATTAGAAACCTGTATAAGCAAACAATGCAGAATAGCGAAAGCTTAAAATTTTATTTGTAACCTTGATTAGAGGGTATGAAATATATATAACAAACATATATTTCACTTGTGTTAAGGATTTTTTTTTTCATGCAAATTATGCTAATGAATTTAGACTCTTTATTTAAAATGTACAGTAGCTGGGTGTCAAAAAATCAACTATAATATGTGTCTTAAGCTTTAGTTATCATTTGTTTCGCTATAAACTATCATTTAGTCATGGAAAATTACATGCAATAAATATAAGTGTGCCTTTAAATCTGATTTGGGTTCTATGTCTTTAAAATATAGCTTTTCTTTTAAAGGAGATCAATAAACTCTTGAAATAGCGAGGACCATACAACCCTCTCAAATGAAAGGTCAGGAAAGGTCAGTTATTAATAGAGCTGTCATTCAGTCACTTTACCATTTAGTTTCAATTCAGCATCAGTTGCATGAATAAGAAAGTCTGAACTTATATCTTATAGTTGGCGGGTATAATTCATACCTTGTGTGCATTTATAATTAGGAATTTCCCACTTTTTGCCTGGAACACACCAAGTTGTATTTTTATCTCCAATGTCAAAAAATCCAGAATTGCATTTGTATGTTACAGAAGGTGGGTTATACTTTCGAACTGCGATGAAACCATTCTCAATTTCTGGTACATTGTTACTGCAATCTGCAACAAAATTAATTTAAAGTAACAGTTCTGAAAATGCATCAGTTGTTGACATGAATCAGGATATACATTGGTAACACATAACCGTGCGTTTAGGAAAACAACACTAACTGAATTAGAAACTAGATACCGAAATCAAACAATCGTCTGGTAATTTGGTAAGCAACACAAAAAACAATATGAAACCTTACCCATAGGAATGCACACCGATATGTTGAAGGATGTTTTCACACACTTGGAATAATGATGGCAATAAACAGAGCCGCACACCTTTTTAGACTACAAAAGAAGTACACGGTGATTCCAACCGTGCATGTGAATACACATACAATTTTTTAGCAATATTTTGAAATAAAAAAAAAATAACAAATAACTTACAAGCAATAAGCGTTTATTTTTGGTTATACGTTTTAAAAATTGAAGTATATCTGTTATTCAAAGTACAGAACCGACATTTGGTATTGCCAAATAAAGGTGTTTTTTTTGTGTGTGTGTTTTTTTGTTTTTTGTTTTTTGGTAACATCTACAAGAACATTCTTAATTTCATAAGAGGTTACAACAGATACATTTTGACCTGACTTTTTTGTTTGAATTTATGTCACGCGTTTCTTTGCATCAAACATGTACCAATCTTATGAATGAAAATTCATATCAGTTTATTTTATAAACATCTTATTTATTTTTTTAAGTATCATTTAAATTGTTTTAAATTTTAAAGTCTATTTCTTAGAAATAGAAATCGTCAAGATACATCAAATTGCAAACCCCGTCTTTAAAAAACCAAACATTAAATACTCTATCTTCATATTACAGAGGCTTTCATCCTTTGGAATTGAATTTAGTTTTCATGTTAAAGAGGTTCGATCCTCTGATTTTGGGTAGCCATTTTGTGTCATCTCTAGTCTGGAAATTCTGTGTCATATATGAATTCTACTTGTAAATTCCTTTTTTACAATGTCAAATAAACTCTATTGAATAAAATAGTGAAGAAAAAATTCCATATTTAGAGAGTGTAGTAAGGGACTATATTTTGTGGCGGAAGGTTTTTAAGAAGAAAATGAGCATTTTTCATAACTCAGTTGTTTTAGAGTACCGTAATTTTAGCTTTCTTATTTTCCGTGCAGACCAAATTTTCAGATAGTTTATGCATTGGGATATCTTCGTATTGTTTCAAAGAACATATTTCAACAATATTTCAATATTTCTATCGACATATATTGGCATGTTTAAGTGATATTTCATAAAAGTAAAGAAAAAATCAACTCCAATTTTCCCCTAAAATTAGCTTATTTCATGCCATATCTCAAAATTTACATTATAGACCCATACTTTTGGTTTTATTTTCTGAATATTTAAGTTTCTTTTGGCAACTCTGTCATAATTTGAGAAAAAGTTTGAGACTTTTAAATTATTTAATTTCATGTTGAATCGTTTATGAATGAAAATAGTATTTTTTCAGTGCAAAAAGGTCAAAATATCAATAAGGTGAAACAATTGCAAACTTTTTCATTATGATTATATTAATTCTATTAATTCTAAATAATGTAAATTTGTATTTGATACCATGGTTCATTTCGATAAAAAATTATAGAGGGAAAAGCGATTTATGTGCAATTTGCATTCTCAGTGCAGAAAGGTCATATTAAATACACCGTAGCACCGAAAGGAGCAGATAGACCCCAAAATTTTGTTTTGAATTTTGGTTTAGATTTGTGTGTAGATATTTAAAAAATACTTTAGAAAAAAACTTAGAGACTTTTGATTGCAGGATCCAACGTCCTTAAGTATGGTATCATTCACACATATTTCTATTAGAAATAATTTCACCAAAAATAAAATACTTTCAAAATTTACCTGGTCAGCCATTTCGTTGTACACAAAATCGTCATCCGTTATCAAAGAACCAGACTTGTTTTCTTTCACGTTGTTCAATTCGCACACAAGAAGTTTGCGGTTATAATTTACAGATAGACACACAGCGTAGGCATCACATTCCGAGCAACACATCTGCATTCCTAGATTATTAATAACCATAAAAGGAGTGCTTGGTAACTTCTTTCCAAATCTGAAGTTATCAACTGTTATTGACTGATAAAAACAAAATGTTAAAACTAAGAAGGAGGACATTTTATGAAGCATATTTTGTAGTGTATTCACGAATTTCTTTTAAACCTAATGCCTAGCTTATTTGTAAACGCATCGTGAGTGCAGTGATTATATATAATGTTCAAAGCAATTTTGACACATGCTCGAACACTACACTAAATTATTCATTTTTTCATCCTAACTTGATTAGTGTGAGGTAACTGGATTTTATGATGTATGCAAATTTACACATTTTGAATCGTTGATAACTTCGACATAAAAAAAATACAACAATAAATTTTATGAAGATTTAATTAGCTAACAAAAGAAGCTTTATTAACAACTACATTAAAGTATGTGAAAATGTTAAAATTACCAAAACCTCTACTTACAAAACACAATATATCATTATTCCTAAACATAGTGGAGTGGATTGCCATGCAAGCTAGCAAGAAGGTTTCAATTTAAATGTTTCTAATTCCTAGGCCTCTTAAGGTTTTCCATCCATATCTAAGGCAAATTTAACAATTTTTTTCATGAGGTGCATTAAATTTGCATTAACTTTTATTTTAAAAAGTTGTCCGCCCTTTAGGAAAATTTTAAAAAAATTCATTTTCTGAAAATATGTATGGTAAATTATGAATTATATTAGTATTTTCGTAGAAAGGTAGAGCTTTTGCAACTTTTTACCAAGAGAAATGTGAGGAAATTACTTGTAATAAAAAAAATTAAAAATGCTTTTTTACCATAGACTTCAATGATAATTTCAACAGATGGTAAATTTCGAAAGTGAATCTTTATTAATACATAAAACCCTTAAAATCACACTAAAATTATGATGATCAAACATTGGGATATTCAGAACCATTCATCTCAATTTAGTAGGGAACGGATCTTAATAATGTTGCTTTTAAAACTTAAATGTTTCCTGCTTAGTTATACAAAGCCTTTCTTCTAAATGAGAGTATTAGGGTACAAAAATGACAAAAAACACTGAGGCCTCTGTAGTAATGTAAGATCGTAGCCAGTCGTGCTCAATATCGTTTTGAAATCAATTTAATATCTGGCGACGAACATCAGGAGTTTCTTTTTGATTAAAAATTACTAACATGCCATTACAGCTGCTGCTGCAAAAATTACAATCTTTTCATGATGAGTTTCTGTATGAACTTTTTGAGGGGAAAAAGCGAATAGCTTCCTGACAAACATTCAGTGTTCCGTACGAATCGTAAATATGTTCGTTTCACACGGAACGCTGAATGGTTTACACGAAACTATTCTCATACGACAGTCGCAAGCTTATTTTGTGTAGCAATACTTTTCGTGTTTGTACCTTCCATCGAACATTTTAAGAGTTACTATTATGATGTAAAGTGTTGTACCAATAAAAACTTGTTAATTGTTATAAACGTTAGGATTGTTTATTAATTACCGACGCGAAGCGGAGGTTTTCGAGGAGTGTCAATTTCAACTGTTATCTTCCCAAACAGGCACTATTAATTAACACCTACTTGGTCATTTAAATGGATCCAGGCATTAGACGCGTGACCCGTGTCACGGGTTGTTTATTCAGGCGACACTTGTCCTGCAAGGTGAAAATTGTTTGATGATTGGCCATTTCGATACCTTATCTATAATTTACACGAACCGTTATGCGACAATTTGGAGACGCAGTGAAAATGAGAAATTAATTGAGACGAAAAGTTAATTTTGAACCATCGTTAACATTTTAGAATTATAAAACTGTAGAAATTATGCTTATCAGCATCATTGGCATTATAATGATTATTGCTGAACATGATATGATTGATACAACTAGTGAAGGACCCTTACAATGGGAACAATGGGTGATCATGTTGATACTCATTTATTTAATTTACGACATGTCGTCTCGCAGTCGAGTAGTACTGAGCAATCTGATCATAATATGATGCATAAAACAAATAATTGCAGTGTATCATGAATTTATTCAATATTTGTTTCAGTTTAGTTTTAAAAATATGCAGGTCTGTATATGTAATCTATCTGAAAACAAAACGTTGTTTAAGCATGTGCGTAAGGTTAGCACTAAATAAATGGCTTAATCATAACATCCGGTAAGACTAAATGTAAAAAAACCCGTCGGTCAACCCGGAAAATTCGAACTCTTGAAAACTCGAACTCTTGATACCTCGAAGTTTTTTCTCGGTCCCGTGGATTCGAGCTTTCGAGAGTTACCTGCACATTAAATAAAAAAAGTGTAGTTAGAAAGGTAAAGCATACCTGTTAAGGCATTCGAGAGGTAAACTTTACTATTTCGGAATACATTTATTAAAATTGCTATGTAAAAAATGATTTCTGTCTAATTCGTTCCTCATACGAAAAAAAAGCACATATACCTTAAGAGGACAAGGTTTAATCAAGATAAGCAGTATACGAACATTGATTTTTGCATTATTTATTTATTTTTATTTTAAAAAAGTATGTTGTAGTATCTTAACTGTTTGTTGTGGAAAAATAAAGATGCATTTTGCTAAAAACCATAGGCCCCATTTACCTATATTTAATACGGTTTCCCAAATTTGGCTTTCTTAAATGTAAATCTAATTTCACATGGATGCCATTGGGAACAAATGTAGGTCGGAAACGGAGACAAACCAAAAGAAAATTGAAATATCCTTTTCTCTACCAAATAAAGTTGGTCAGCTTGCCAAAGCACTTGAAATAATAAAGGTATTTTATTTTGTCTATAAACTAATTACAACACGTTGTTATCATAAGAGTTTCCCGTTTCACATGATCCCTTGTATAATACTAAATAAACTATTATTTCTTTTATTGGGTGCCATCATGTTCCAAAAACCAGTTTATAGACTGATATTAATGAGTTTGCATTATTCATATATTCGAAATGTGTTTAAGGGTCTTGAAATATGTATTGAAATTCACTTTGGTTTATGAATTTTCTTCTTTTCTATTTCATTTTGATCATTAATGTTAGAAGGTATGTAAGTAAGTAAGTAAATAAATAATTCATTTTAGTGATCAATGAATATATCCTTACGATGATATATATACTATCATAGAAATTAGTTTTTAAATACATGCTCGAGAGTTTAAAAAATACAAAATGTGCGGGTTGCTTTGAAATGTTTGCAAGATAAAGTTTAAAAAAATTGTTTTAAGTTAACAGCAATTTTTAACCGTCATTTTTTAAAAATTATTATATACACGAAGGCTATGCCGGTGGTTCTCTTGTATTAGTGTAGTTTTACGTTGCGGGCTAAACACGATACATTTTGTTCTGTTGTTATTAGACAATGTGAGACCAGTCTATTATAAAATGCCTCATTTCTTATAATATGTTTTTTGTTTTGTTTTGCAATTAATCATGCACCTGTATTTCATCATACAGATACATCTCTTATCTATTTTCTAAGGTAAAAGTATCCATTGTTCAAAGCATAGCCAAACATTTTGAGCTATATATTGAATTTTGAAAATCTAGCTACAAGGATGAATTGTGTTTTGTGGTTCAAGTGATTAAAACACAATTATGTGAAACGCTGTCTCAATAGTAATAATACATTATTCTATTATGAAAATAAAGTAGTGTCGTTTTTTGCGACATTGATTAAATTCAACTATAAAATGACCCATTGCAAATTATTGCTTTCGTGTTTTCCTACGTCCTCTGCTTCTTGTTTTGAATATTCTCTGCTTGTTCATACCTGAGGTCAATGATCAACAATTTGAGACATGGTGTCTTTCATGGTTTTGAAGCATTTTTCACACATCTTTTTTTCCATTGATTGCATTACGACTATCTTAATGAATGCATGAGAGAAAACCAACAGAAAATATTCAAAATTATAATGATTAAGGAATAAAATCTTAACTTTTATTATTATAATACTGCGAAAAATGTTTAGGCAGAAATTAAACTCTAAAAAACAAAAAAAAAAAACAAAATAATTTGAAATTTCCTCTGTTTTGCTACAAAGCCATTTTGTTTGTGCCTAACATCATGATATAGAAAATAATATTATCGTTTTACCCTATGTTTTCCCGGAGAACTCACAGATAATAAATTTAATTTCTTGGAGATTTTAATAGAAGATGTAGACATTTCTTTTTTTTCTTATTTCAATTGTATTCAGACAGACAGACAGACAGACATAAAACCACTTTTTCACAGACTCTCAAACACAGCAAGTTGGTACAATGTATTGGTATATACCTACATATGTAGATACATACAGTACACATATTCCAAGAAAAAGAAGATTAGCAGCTGCATCATCATTGTGTTAATTAAATATTTATACAG
Organism: Magallana hongkongensis; assembly: GCA_016163765.1. NCBI lineage: Eukaryota > Metazoa > Mollusca > Bivalvia > Ostreida > Ostreidae > Magallana > Magallana hongkongensis. Next base: position 16,355,542 of record WFKH01011925.1, on the reverse strand, counting down.
GAAAGAGAAAGATTCAGCAGTAAATAGTTTCATTTCAATATTGTAGTAAGTTTGTAAGTAGGACATTAACATTTTAAAACATTACTTTTTGTCTTTTCGCGACCTTTGTTGTCTTAGAGAAGATGCAAAAAGTTATTTATATCTAAAATTCTATGAATTATTCTGTAATTAAACCATACCAGTTCTGTATCTTTTGTGATTAACTTAGAGTTTCGACATATTCGGAAGTACTTGCACATCTTTTAACATAGTCACCCACTTTATATGTAATGCCAAATCCTTGTAGACTTTAGATATTCAACCGACTATTAAAACCTGACTAGCTAAAGGGGTGCTCTAAACGTGAAAACACGTTTTCAGAATACCAAAGGTTCATAAAGGGAGTTAAAACTGCATTGTTTCTAAATAGCATAGACCAAACCAACGAGTAAAGCTTGCAATAGAAAACATATTCACATAAAGGTATTAGACCTCATACGTTCAGTGTGTATTTAATAATGGGTTTGTTATTTACTTACACTTCTAGAGAGTTAGTTGTCATCATGGGTCATAAGCTTGTAAACCACTTTGTCACCCCCCGCCCCCCCCCCAAAAAAAATATACTTTTCTTCAATGCTTAGATTCCACAAAAGCTGAACACACGTCATATCCTACGCAATATATACGTCATAAATTCAAACCAGAGTACACACCAGAGTTAAAAGAAAAGCGTAAAATTCAAACAAGTTAATTATCTTTATGTAACTAACAACTCAACAATCGGTCACCCATTGGTCAGTAGCCTAAATCTTAAAATATGTGTCTATCAATCAACAAATGATCGAAATTCCAAATATGCATATGTTATTTCACATTGTTTGATGAAGGATAAAGCATTTAATGGCTGTTGGATCTGATTTTAGCTAACACTGTACTGTTAAAATACCAGTGCTTACATTGTCCACACCTTCATGTTAATTCCCAGGAAGAACCCTAAGGCTTATAATCTAACCTGAATGACAGAGGTTTTTGTTTATGTGCTTTTAATGTTTTTAATAGTCCAATATGAGGAAGGGTCAAGAATTGGGTTCAGAATATACATTTTGGTCAAAAAATCTCCTGTTGAACTTTTTGTACCCCCTGATTTTATGGGCTGAGAACCATTAATCTAACCAAACATGCTTTTAAAAAAATCAAAATGACCCTTTTAAAAGACAACACGTAATCAAATGGTACATATATTGTTTCTTGAATATTTTGATCTTAGAAAACTTTTCAAATTATTGTGCGTAACAGAAAAGCAACTCGGTGTTAAAAGCTTTACATGCATCCAAATGTTTTAAGTTTAAGCGTATTTTGATCACTAGGCGATGCTTCCCTATTTTTAGAACCACTGCATAGTGAATTATTAACCTGTAATGTTAAAATTTCAACATGTACTGTTGAAATATCAGCATGTGAGGTTAAATTATCATCATGTTTTTATGAAATATGGTCATGAAATGTTTAGGTGTCAGTATGTAATGCTACAATATCAGCATGTAATGTAAAAGTATCAGCATGTAATGCCAAAGTATCGGAATGCACTGTTGAAGTAATATCATATAATGAAAATCATCCACATTAAGTTACGACGGTTCTTACAATATGATTATATGTGTCTTTATGTAGATCTCACAGTTATTTTTTATTTAATATTAGATAAGAAATATTTTAAATGAATAGTAGTAATAAATAACGTTATGAATAATTATTCATTTCAGTGATATTTGTCACGAGTTATTGAGTCACGTGCCTCTATTTGCGGAGGAAGAGTTTTCTCAGTTTGCCCAAGATATAGGATTAGCGAGCCTCGGAGCCCCATCTGAATATATCAGAAAATTGGCAGTGGTACTGTACATAAACATTAAAGAAACATGCATAAACTTGCTTCAAAATAAATACAAAGGAAACAAAATGGATAATCTAAATAATGTTTTAAATGCAAATCACGGAATAAGATTTAAAACTTTCATTTTTATTCTAGTGTTATTAGTTCACTGTTGAATTTGGACTGTGGAAAGAGGACAATGATGACCTTAAAGCATACGGAGCCGGATTGTTGTCTTCAGCTCAAGAATTGAAGGTAATAAAAGTCTTGAATTGATTTGACAATTCTTGTTTTTTTATGTGTTTTACATTTAATGTCATTCAACTTTGTTGTCAAAGAGTGTTCTTTTTAATCTTTTAAAATTGTATCTAATCTATTTGATGTAGCATTGCCTAACAGACGCGGCAGAAAAGAAAACTTTTGATCCTTCCGAGGCATGTAAAGAAAAAAATGAACCCTAAAAAATCCAGCCTTATTATTTTGTGGCAGATAATTTTGACATCGTAAAGGAGAAAATAAGGTTGTATTTGCTATTTATTGTAAAGTCAAAACTAATACACAAAACATATAATACTTTAAGATCAATGTAGTTATTGGTTATTTTAAATTACAGAGCGTATGCCAAAACCAATCCCCGTCCTTTCGATGTATGTTACGACAAATCAACCAAGAGTGTAAAGGTATAAAGATTTAAGGCATACAGTTTAAATAAATCTTCAACATCCACTCGTTTTAAAAAAATTAGATTTCTTGTTTGATTGTTTAACGTCTTTTGAATGATCATTGACATTAGATGTTTTGTAATCCAATCTTTAGTTCAGTGCCATAATATTTGGTATGTTATCTGTATTACATGAAAAAAAATGCATAAATAATGACACGATAACAATACTTATACTCTATACCAAACATGTACCAAAGATATAACAATCATTATGATTTAACGACAAGCATATTAAACTCTGTATTCATTTCATATTTTCTTAGTTTCTGTATTTGTAAGATTTTTGACAAATATATAATATAATTATGTGCTTTTACATATTATATCTTTTTTATCATAACCTCCGATGAATATGGTATCTATACACTATGATGATACAACATTGGTTCAGAGTCAGTTCCAAGCCTACATGCTTTGTTTATTGCAGGTGATTTATTACTAATCTAAGGTGCTTTGTCAAAATAAGGAAGGTAAAGACTTTTTATTTGTAGAGGAGGTAATGGATGGATGACAACAATAAATAAATCTTGAGGTTTTTTGGGGGTTTTTTTTTTTGATTCTATTTCTGTTTGTTTTTCATCTTTATTTTTATTTTTGGATATTTATTAATTTGATGTTGCATTTGTATCTACGAAAATCGATTTTTAAAATTATGCTCTATTACACAGATATCTTACGCAATAGGACATAGTAAAATAGATTTAAAATCTATAAATCGTACGTTTTAAATAGATATAGAGCATTTTCTTAACGACAATTCTGTTTCGAAAACAAAAACTTGTTCTAAGTAAATATATTATTTGCCTTTTTTTGTGTGCTTAAAAAATGCATACTACTGTTACTTGCTCTTATTTGATTAGTCGGGTCAACCAAGCAGTTTTTGTTAACAGTGTGACAAAAAGTAGGTGGAGACCTTATCAAGTCAAGTTTTGATAATTTAAAAGATATACTGAACATGAAATTAGAAGAAAAATAGTTAACAGTATTTATTTACAATTTATGAATTACGTTGATATTTGAAGAGGTAATGCTCATTACGAAGAATATGATGCCATTTTAAGAATTGCAAATAGATTTGCCCTTTGATTAATTTTCAGTGGAAACACGGATTTGTTAAGGAAAAATCTGGATTTTAGTAAGTATTATTCGAACGACCCTGATACATGGACAACGAATCTTAGATCCAATACCATTCAGCATTAAAAGGCGTTTATGTTTGTTTGGTTTTGTTTGTTTTTTTTTTTCATTTTCATTGACCACCGATAATCGATATCGCCAAATATCCATTCGATGCATTTATTTATCTAGATTTTAATGTACGATCTTTGCAACACCGTTTTTAAGTCTTCTTAAACGTTCTTCATTTAATTTATATAAGGATTAAATGAAGATTCATTCAAAATATTATTCTGTTCTTACCGCCGGATGACGTTTACTTTAGCATTTGTAACAATACAAGGCTGAAGATGTCTTCTTGAAAAGTGAACGCACATATTTCCCCCACAATCATTAGTCAGTTGATTAGCACATTAAACGCTGTATCCTTGTTCTAACAACAGATGTGATGTTTGTTTACGGTATACGTTTGTTTACGTTAAACGTTTGTTTACGTTTTTTTTACATTACGTTATACACCCGTGCTATAAATAGTATACGATTAAGCAGTATTGCACTACTGTTTGACAATTGACATGCTGATCTCACATGGGTGACAACATCTATAAAATGAAGAAATCTTGTCCGATCGTGCATAATGTATTCTTTTGATTTTTCATAACTTATATATTGCGTAACCCTATCCATGTTTGATTATCAAAACAAAATACAATTCTTTGTCCCAAGATATCCCCGATTAACATTTAGCCTAATTATTTATACTTATTTAAAAAAAAAAATCAGGGTTCAAACGATAATTATTCAAAAGTTTGAAAAATTTCAAAGATTTTATTTATAGTTAAAAGTCATCCGTTATTTTATTAGGTTTCAATACAAGACTAAAAATGTGATGTCAACTGGGATTTTGTATTGCAGTAAACCCGATGATAACGTTGAAAATTTGAACGAGGTATTCCTAGTGACTCCCGATTTGAGAAAAGATGTAAACATTCCCCATTATAATTCTCCGTAAGAAATGAATTCTCAATCCTGTGATTTTTTTTCGAGTGAATAATGATAATGTATCAATGAAGACATCTTGTCCGATCGTGCATAGTGTATTCTTTTGATTTTTCATAACTTATATATTGCGTAACCCTATCCATGTTTGATTATCAAAACAAAACACAATACTTTGTCCCAACATATCCCCGATTCACATTTAGCCTAATTACTTATATCTATTTAAAAAAATCAGGGTTCAAACGATTATTATTCAAAAGTTTGAAAAATTTCAAAGAATTTATTTATAGTTAAAAGTCATCCGTTATTTTATTAGGTTTCAATACAAGACTAAAAATGTGATGTCAACTGGGATTTTGTATTGCAATAAACCCGGATGATACAGTGCTGCTATCCTGAAAGTTGACAAGGATAGGATAGGATAGATGCAGGATGCACGATACATGATAGAAATATAAAAGTTAAGTTCTATCCTATCCTATTCTACCCTATCCTGCATCCTGTAGCCAATCAGGTTCGAGTATAAAATTCAGAGTTATTTTGCAAAACGAAAATTGGCTTAACAATGTATTTTCAATGTCAATTTAATACGTTTTACAAGTTAAACCATTTAAGACTTGGGATAGACTATAAGTACATTTAATTTAAGATACACAGGAAGCTGTCATTGCATAGTTATCAAAATTGCCGGGTAAGTCATACGTTTCGTGTAAACCGTTCAGAAGTTTGTGTAAACCGATTAGCAAGCGTTAAGCGAACGTGCAGCTAGCGTTTTGCATAGTATATATACGTTTATGGGTCTGCACAAGTCTTTCTGTCTAGTTTAAGTTGTTCGGGTAAGTGATCCCAGGGTGTACATATGTTATGAGATAAGCGAACCAATAGAAAATTGAAACTATTACTTTGATGGTAGATAAATGAGAAATTATTTACATCAATTAATTCATGTCAGTTTTTGCTTAGTAAGTAACATTTTTTCAAAGTTAATGTGAATTAAAGAAAATATCGATATCGTTCTAAATAATATTTTGAATAAACGTTGGTGGTTTCTTTTTAGAGAAAGTGGTGGATTACAGTACAACAAAAATGTACCTCATTACTAGACATTAGTGTGTATGTACTTTTTCTTGATAACCTGAAGCTTATTAATCTTGATTTTAAAAAAAGTTCAAATGTTGTTCAGACTTATCATAATGCCTGCCACAGCGAGTAAATGATTTTTTCATACCATACACATGTACCTATTTTTCTCATTTATTTTTTATTTCATTTTTTTCTGAGTATGTACTTTTTGATTTAAATTGCTTGTATATATTGTGATCTTCCTATGGAATAGCTGAACATATTGCATAACTGGTAAAAAAAAATGGTATATTGTATTCACGTTAACCGTATATTTTCAACGACATTGGTCATATGGAACGTTATGTATGCGATGTCTGACACCAAACCGAGGTTCTGTCAATATAATTAGCTTTGACAATCTAGGAACAAACACTACTTATTATACATTAATTTTGTATATTAAGTGATATACCGAAGTTATATAATGTAACAAAGAGAAGGGGGAACTATTCATAAAACATCATGTATTAAATGTTCAATTTTTGAAGTAACCATGTTCATTGGAATTATTCTACAATGCTTTTTTATTCCGTTCCTTAAAAAGTTACATAAAAAACACAATTTGTAAAATTTCAGTATTCATTCATTATAGTAGCAATCTTAAATTCTATATAATTTGATATGTACATATGTTCATGAGTCTTAAGCTTTGAATTTTTCGCATCGTTCTTCTTTAAATTTTATTTATGTATACAAAAAAGGGATTACATTCAAGAACAAATTGCTGATTCGGTTTGTATTACAAAAGAGTCAATAATATGTTGTTTTGGATAAAGGAAAAAGATAATCTTGACGTAACAAAACATCTTAGTTTTGCGTTTTATATTATTCCGTCCTTTCATTTTCTTATGTTGTTTTAATATGTACATGTATATAAACTTACGACACTGGGAAGAGTTAGTCATATTTCTCACGTGTTAACTGAAATTGTTCAATCGATGAAACCAGTACACATTCAAAATAAATTCATAATCCATGTAAATCTCTATTCTGGATTAAATAATGCTGTTGTGCCTTGGATTTTTACATTTTGTTCAATATTTACAAAGAATACACAGTTATACATTGTGGACCGCCATTTGAGATCAACAAAAAAATTAAAGCTTTCAAAGCATTTTCCGTAACTTTTATTTCCTTTGAAACACTTTCGCCACAAAATACAGTCCGTACTAAACTCTGAAAATATTTCTTTAACAATTTCATTGAATATGATTTTAGACATCCAAGTATAATCAACACATGATGCGAAATTTTTTCAGATTAGAGGAGACCTAACATGGTTTCCCAGATGTATGACCCTTAAGGCTATCAACGTTTTGATAGTTCTGTTATGTAGTATAAACTAAATGTGTACACAGGCACGTAGCATCACGGGGGGGGGGGGGGCACTTTTTTGCTTGTCAAAATTTTTGGATGAGTTTGTGAATTTCCTTTGGAATATTAAAATTAAATACTGTTGTTATTACTACATTTACCTTTTGTTCCTGTATTCAGAATGAGTGATCAGTCATTTCCTTTTAAAAATATGCATTGCCATTTTATATGAAAACCTTTTTTTTTATGCTATTTCAATTAATTTGCAACGTTACTAACATAAAAAGGTGACTGTTGTTCAACTTTTACTGTTGAACTATAATTATACTATATTTCTATAATATTACTATATTTCTATAATATATTTCTATAATATTACTATAATTTTTATCCCATTTTTTGCAAACCCGAACATACGCATTAAAATTCAGTTAAAAAACAAAAAAGAACTTCATTATTCTTCCTCTTGATACAATTTCCCATTGTACCATCTGCTATAGAACCTGAAACCATTTTCACTCTTCTTATAAACAAGCAGTGATTTGAAATAACAAGGGGCCAATAAGCCCTAACGGTCACCTGAGTACATGTGCCATAACCTATACACAAATATTAAAACAACCTCCCGTCCCCATCCCCAGGGGCAGGCAGAAACTCTCCTTCTGTGCAAATAGATAAGTTTAAAAAGCTCTAATAGACAAGTTTAAAAAGCTCTAATGTGTTGCTCAACTTGTGATAGCTTTTAAATATTCAACCTTTATTGACACTTGATTATCATCTGGCATTCATACTAAACTCGTTTAACCTGTACTGCGCATCAGTGATTTTGGGTAACCAATTATTCCTATTATCAAGTTAATTTGATTATTAAAAAAAAAAAAAAAAACTTGTTTTTTTTTAAAATAAAAAAAAAAAAAAAAAAAAAAAAAAAAAAATCAAACAACACCCCCCCCCAAATACTCGCATAACTCCATTCTGAAGAAACAAGGAAAGATAATTCCATTTATCTCTCCTGATGCTATCACAATCTCTTAACTTTGATTGACAACTTTATTCTGTCTCTCATGTGAATTAATTCATTTCTTTCATCGAAATTCAGAGCAGAATAAAATAATAGAACAAATGTTTACCCTCTCCCAAACCTAACCATCGCCTAGCATGTATGTGACATTAAATACTATTAAAAATGACAGCTTATTTGGTTTTTTTTTTCTTCTAAATATGCTTTCAGTGTTTAATCTGAGTCAGTTGACGTTTTTAAACAACATTTTACATACATTAACCCTTAACGGTAATTTTGACAACACTTTGCCTTATGAACCTCTACTCTTTACACTTTACTAGTGGTTTAGCCCCGCCTTAGATTCAAATCCCTACATTGCGAAAGATGAATTATTTGATAAATGGCTTTATTGTATTTTAGCTAAAAAGCTCAAATGGGCTTTTCTAATCGAATTTTTGTATGTCGTCCGTCAGTCTGTTTGTCCGTAAACTTTTCACATTTTCAGCATCTTTTTAAGAAGTACTCACAGACAAAAGGAATTCAAAGCTGTAAAAATAAAGGACAAGTCCTATTTTAATGGGATATAATTCAGGAAAATAGAAAAATTTGAGAAATTTTCAAAAATCTTCTCAAGAACAATTTTGCAAGGAAAGCTGAAATTTATATTGAAGCATTTTAAGGTACTGTAAGTTGTTAAAATCATGATCCCTTGCGGTAGGGTGGGGACACAATAGTGAATCGAATTTGACATTGTAATATATAGAGTTATTCTTAAAACACCCTTTTCTCAGACACTGATCAGCCTAGAAAGCTGAAACATTTGTGGAATTATTCGCAGGTTGTGTAGTTTAGAACTGTAAAAATCACGGGTTAGGGGTAGGGTATGACAACAATTGAGATGATGTGAATTTCTACATCTTCTCAAAAACTGAATATAATCAGCCTGGAAAGCTAAAACTTTTGTGTGGAAATATCCCCAGGTAGTGTAGATTCATAGTTGTGAAAATCGTAATTTCCGGGGTTTGGTGGAGCCACAATGGGATGAACATTTTTACATAGGGATATATAGAGTAAATCTTTAAGTAATCTTCTCAGACACTAATTAACCAGGAAAACCAAATCTCGTGTAGAAGGATCCTCAGGTAATGTAGATTAAAGTTGTGAAAATTATGATTCCCGGGGGTAAGGTGGGGCCAGGGCCGACGGCATGAACACCTGACCCATAGGCCATGAATTTTACATAAAGGTAAAGGTGTCCGAGGACAAAATAATAATGCACAATTTTTTTTTTACATAAATATGGAAGAAAAGAGGAAGATTTTCTATGATTTAATAACGTCTAGCCCAATCCTAAGGTCTTAATTCTTGTCCGTACCAGGGGTCATGGATTCCACAATTTTAGTAGAAGACTTCAAGGACATAATCATACATTTAGATATTAACAATTATATATGGGAGATGGGGAACCTATTTTTTAAGATTTAAAACATTTTTACAATGTTGCTAAATTGACCCATTCCTAAAGCCTGCACCTCCGATTTAAGAGCCATTAATTTCACAATTATGGTGGAGGGCTGCACGGACATTATAACCTTGCATTCAGTTTTTTTCCTCACATGTGTGGGAATAGAAAAGAAAATCATAGAAATTCGGCTTCTTTTAAATATTATGCCCGCCTGTGGCGCCAAAGGGTGATAGCCCAAGTTTGATGGTGCGCAATATACACCGGTGCATGCTGTACACTTTACGGTACTTTCAATTTCTCCATAGATGATACTGATACGACATACATAGTTTCAAAACTTTCCATTACTGAATTTGGCTAATTTTCAAGGTTTAAGGGTATGTTATCAAACAGGACATTTTTGGTTTTTTGCAAGATAGATGATGCTTTTGACATTGGAATATTTAATCTTTTAACGACGTTATAATGATATACTTGTAGACAGTAGATATTGCTCATGAACCATTAGCTTTTATTATTGGTTATATTCGTTTGTTTGCAAGTTTATGTTTTTTTTTTTTTTTTTTGGGGGGGGGGGTCTGTGGGGTTTTTTCTTAAGTGTATCTATAACAACGCGTCTTGTTTTTTTAAGCTGCAATGATGGGAAACGACCAATCGACGAGAGTAATCTGTATTTGAACTTTTATTTTCACAATAATATATTTGAAAGGTTAAAGATTTAATCTTTTTAAACTCTTGGACTTATCAAAGTTTTAATATTTGATAAAAGTACAATGCAAACCACAATTTAACTTTTTAGACATGAAAACCAGACAAAAACTTTCATACACATCAAAGTAAAATCTGTCTTAAAGAGACATTTCATTAGTAATCAGTGTTGTGATTATTGTACTTCTGGAGGTACTTTTAATATATTTTTAAGAGATTTCATCACTTACTTCAATTTAATGAAATATCAATTTTTTTTATTGTCCAAATCGATATTAAAACTAACTAAATGTCATTTTCAATAGAAGAGCAACCAATATAAATTAAAGTTTTCAAAAATGTAACATACAAGCATCTAGTAAATGGCTCTGCTTTCACTACTCTCAATTCTCTGATTCATAATAGTTAGGGTTTTGTCGAAGCATCCGGTTACGTTTTAATATTGGTATAAGACATTAAATCTTGCTAATACGCTTACCAACTCAAAATGGAAACTGGTGCAAAAATGTTATATTTTCACCTTTAAGATATACACTGTATAAATTAAAGTGTTATATTGTTAAGCTCGACCATTATCCAGTATATAGAAAAACACTCTCTTGATTCATATTTTGTCATGTATATGTAAACATAGAACACCCTATTTAGTTTGGAAAATTAGAAAGTGTGAAGGCAAGAGATTAACGATTTTTAGATTTAAAAAAAATTACAGTTGAGTTTTGGTAAAATAAACCAAATTTATTTATAACAGACAAACGTAAGAGACGATAGCACATATGGTCATGTATTCGTCAATCGTTCTTCTGTCAATCTGATTACATCGAAGAACTCCAATCTTAGTTTTACCATATCATACAATTAGGTACGTCTGCACTTTGAAGCACTGTGGCTTTTTGTAGGTTTTCTTTTGATTTTCCATTGCACTGGTAATGTGTTTTGCATTTTTTCAACACTTTAAAGACTCTCACATATTTAGCATTCGAAAATTTACTATAAGGAATGAATCACGTAATTGCACCTCGAGATTAAAACATATGACTATTTGAATTGGCAATAACGCGATCCCGTATTCATTATTAACAAATATAAGAAGAACGTTTGTAAAGATGTATTTCTAATACTGTGATATTGATTTATTTCTATATATATATATATATAAACGAAATAAGATGATATTGTTTAATCATAAGGCTTTTTTACAGTTGAAGTTTATCGAAAAATTGAAGGAAACTTCTCCAAACTGACCGACCTTGTGTCAAACCCTGTACACTTCGCTACAAAGAATTTACACGATATCCAGATTCAACTTGAAGACTATGTGCAGTTTGAAAGTAATTCCATTAAAACGTTTAATCTGATCAAGCATCGAATGATTCTCTTGCTGTCACTTAAATGAATTGAACATTTAAACATGTATATTCTTTGTCCTTTTCCAAAATTATTAATTTATTCAAAACTTAGGTTGTTTCACTCTTATATTCCAGTCCAATTAGGTACTAGGCGTTTATCCGTTTGCATGCCATCTAGACTATTTATAAAAAAAAGGAGAGAAATCATTCATGTTTCTAATCTGGAAAATGAACCTTTTTCCCTTCATTAAGTTTCCTCGACAAAGACAAATTTTATTTGTTGGATCAATAAATAAAAAAAAAATTAAATTCAATTTTACTAAACAAAAACACATTTCAATTTCTAATAATTTTGTTTTAAACATTTTTTTTAATGAAATGGAAAAAAAAAATCTTGACGACAAACAAGGTATTTTAGAGCTTAAAAGTTGGTTTTGAAAGATGTGTATTTTAATATTGAATCAGTACATTTCAAAGATTGTCTTCTCAAGTATTTGATTTTTTTTTGTTTGAAAATATTTCAAAAAATCAAAATTGTGATTCATTCCAGCTTTATATAATTTTGTTCGGGATCAGTTTAATAAAATAGGGATCGATGATTCGATTTCAATATTTTCAAATTTTTCCTTATTGTTACTTTTTCGTTTCATTTTTGGTTTAGAAATTGTTGAAAAACAATTGTTTGGGGGTTTTTTTGACAATTTATTTGTATTTTTTATGAGAGGTTAACAAATATATCTTCAGTTCTTGTTTTTCATTATAATAAATATTTTGAAAAATACAATAAAGTTTAGCTGTCTGTCTTTGACATGCATTTATAGATCAATGTATTGTACATTATTTGATGCCACATTTTTAGGTATGAACTGGTCTTTTCGTAGTTTAAACGATGTTTCTGATTTCTTTTAAAAAATATTATTATATAGTCGGAGACAGATATCGGTGTCCTTTTTGTATAATCATTTCTCCAAACCTATTTGTTATCAATCAATCAATCAAAACAAGTCGAGCAACCTTAACTGTTTTTCTTTAAAAAAAAAAAAAGATGAATTACATGCTTGTAATGCTAAGTATTTGGGACAGGGGTTGCTGTAACATTATTATAAATGAGACGTTGACATTTTTTTAAGGGTGCAGAAACATGTACTTTAAATATGCGATTCCCCTAAAAAGGAGCGTACATGTATATCATCATCTGTTGTGTTCATTCATTCCTGCATGTACGACGAAACTTGTAGTGTCTACATGCAATCAGTTTGTTTGTTTACATTTATAACTTGTAGTTATACTGAATCTTATATCATTTGTTTATATGATCAACAATGGTTTACATATTTTGTTAATAATTAAATTACGGGAATGGCTGACTGAAAAGATAGTATAAAAACAAAGATGAAATCATAAGGGAGTATAAAAACAAATATGAAATCATAAACATATGATGATCATAAAATTCTGATATATGTAACGATACATTGTATGCCATTTTATAAGTGTTTAAAAAAGAAAGTGAAAAAAGTTGAAAGTCAAATAACAAACAAACAAACAAACAAACAAACAAACAAAAACATAAAGAGAATTATAACAAGGAATTTTAATTACTGTTTACAGATTTTACTCACTAAATTCTAAATACACGTATCATACAATTCAAGGAAGCATTAAACTAACACATTTACAATGCTGGTACATTTTTCATGCACTGTATAATTTAAAAAAAAAAATCAGACCGATTTGCCAGTCCGAGAATGCAAGTTTGACAAAAGTTAAAACATGCATGTAAAAAAACCCCTCATGAAATAGAAAAATCGTTTAAAATGAACACAATCAAGCTAAGGATTCATATTTGAATAGAGTTAACTAGTGCTGCGTTTAATGTTCCCCTGTTGTCAACTTTTATCTTTGAAGCATCTCTCCTCTGGCGTCTTACTTAAATAAATGTAAGTATACACCAAAGGAGATCATTAGAACTTGTACACACATACACTGCAGAATAATGATTTAAAAAAAAGAACGGATATGTTATTAATACAGTTGAGATTTCATTAAAACCTTTAATTAGAGAATATCAAATTTATCTTATAAACATATACTTCAATTGTGTTAATGAGTTCTTTTCTAGCAAATAACAGTAATATATGTACATGTAGACTCTTTACTTATATAATAAATTGATTAATCATAGGAATAAACTTTGTTAAACGAAATGTTAAATAGCTGGGTTTCAAAATTCAACCATAATATTTACCTCAAACATTTGTTATGCTTTGTTTACATTTAAGCTATTATTTAGTCATAGAAAATTACACATATGTACATAAACCTTTAAATATGGTTTTTGTTCTATGTCATTAAAAATACATATAGCTTATCCTATAAAGGAGATCAGCACGCTCTTAAATTGGCAATGACAATACGGCCCTCTCAACAGAAATGTTATGACAGGTAAGTTATAAGAGGAGTCATGTCATGCAGCCACAGTACGGTTTTGTTCCAAATCAAATTCAGTTGTCTGAGTAAAAGAGATAGAGTAAACTTGTTTTTCTCCTTCATGTGAAGTATACTAGTCTACCCGTTTGATAAACATATGCTTTATCAAAAGGGTGATGCTTTATCAAATTCTTTCAATCCGAAGTATTGTTAAAGAAGCCCCTCGCTTCAACGCTCCAGAGAGCTATTTTCAAAGATTTGTTAGTACTTCCAACATGACTATATTTTCTACAAAAAATGAAACAAAATGTATTTTGTCAAAGATTTAAAATACAAATATGAAGAACAACGCATAACTGTGTAGCATAGGCGTTGGATCCGGGGGTTGGAAGGGGGTTATCCCCCCTTTCTTTTTTTTTGCAAAGTTAAACATAACCATAACAAAAAAAAAATGTTTTTTGCTTGCTAAGGTTTTGATAAGTTTAGCCTCCCTCCTTACTTTTAATTTGCTTCCGACGCCACTGTGTAGTTCATTAAACTGCAAATTACGTTAGCTATCAAGGAGTTTATCCTGACGACAGAACAGAACGCTTTGATTGCGTTTATACGCAAGACAGTTAAGGCAACATTTTGCTTTCAAACATCAGTAAATGGAGGTCGTTTGTTTTTACTATATTTTTTCTGCATGATATATTTTTCTAAACTATATTTTGATTGATTTTGCAAAGATATGGGTCACCTTATCTTGACAGTACATGTACATGTATTTACATTTTCTTCAATCCTTTTTTTTTTTTTTTACAAATTAGTCTGACAATTGTAAATATCTCTGCAAATAACAAAAATAATGGAAAGTTATACAAATTTACATGCACACATACATAGGCCTACATGTCAACAGCAATTTGAGCATTCTTTTAGATGTCTAATTTGCATGAATGGGTAAAATGACAAACACTTTAACTATTATTTGGAAGTTTCATATGTACATTCTAAACAAACATACCATGTACATATTGATTCCTCATTTAGGGAAAATCAGATAAAGTATGTGACACGGAATTCAGTTATTTGTATATTATAAGATTTCAAAAGGTGATGATTGTAATGTTCTGAGTGATATAAACAGCTAGTAGTGACAATTAATGTGCATGCACATCTTATATCAGTTAGATGAGTAGAATGTGTAAACAAAATTAAAAAGATAAACTGTCATAGGAGAATTTTCAACACAGCAGAAACATGTTATTGATCAGCTTTTTATCAACTGGTCAACTAATTTTCAGAAAATCAAATCAGCTGTATATAGATACTTTGGTCTGAACTGAACTGATTTTCAGAAAACCAAAATCAGCTGTTTACACACAGTCTCACTTTGTTTACTTACAAACAACTGTAGTCAGATCTGTACAAATGCTATCATCTGATTTGATCGTGTCGATTGAACTTTTTAACAATTTAACGGACCGACAATAATCCTAAAATATTAATGTAAACAATGCAGTCTCTTCTCATATTTTGAACAAAACAACACAATAAGTTGATCATAAATTCACCAACTGTATACAAACACAATAAAATAGTTACTTAATTTTATCTGGTCCATTTAAAATACACTGTTTATCTGTTTTGCATACCTGATAAATTATTAAAAGATCATTATCATTGGGAACACCAGCTACACGTGTTAAACGACAAGCGCTTTTAGACACAGATTCACACCCATACGACAGATGTGTTATGGAAATTCTTCGTATATTCTTGTTGCTGTAAATTTACAGATAAAAGAAAGAGTAATTCGTTGTTACAGGTTTTCCTATGAAGTATTAAAACAACCGTATATTTTGCTAAAACTGTTGTTTTCGGTATTTTTTTAATATATGGACATTCAGAGGCAGGGCATGTATAATGACGTCAGAAATAATTATCCTTTCTCAGCATATCAAAGCGGTGTGCAGCCTTATCTGTTCTGCGTATACAAGAACTTACCAAAATAATGTTCTTAAGACTTTTATTCCACCACCAGTAAGCATCCTTATTCAATAATTTCAATTTCGAATCAATAGGCTATCGTTTGTTTCAGAAGACATCAATAACAGTTCCTCGTTCGAGTATTTTACTAACTCAACTCAAACGTTCTGAATAAATTAAAACATGTTTTAATATTTTTTTATTGTTTCGCATAATATTCAAAATAAAAGATATCAATATCTATTTAAAAAAAAAATTATAAACAAACGCCAAAATACTACAATAGGATCAATGTTTTAATGGTCTATATATTTTTATTATTATTTTTGTTATACATGTACATGTTTTGTTTTCTCAACAAAAACTTCGATTATAATAAATGTTTTTCTTTGGATATCAAAACGGCTATCATTTATGATCGCTCACTGAAATATGTTATTTATAAACCGTGAACTGTTGAACAGAAGTTGTTTTTTTTATTCGGTACACGTAAGCTTTAAAAATATACTGCTGTACATTTTAATAAAGGGTACGGCTGTGTACTCTTTATATATTTTGAACATATTATGTCAACATGTTTTGAAATTGTTTAATCAAACAGAATCTATAAATCATACAAAAAAAAAAAAAAAACTTGAACCAATCATGCAGCATATAGTAACTTCTTGCCAGGTTTACATGGTCACCGTGTTTTTTACCATCCACGTTTATTAATCACTCTTTGATCAAAACTTATATCCCAACAATAAATGTATATATTAATCGTTTATCATCATGTTTGTGTTTTAAAAACGTCCTATATACCTTGTGTATGTCGACTTTGATCTGTTTTAAAGTAGATAACACTGTGATAAGCACATGTAAGGTAGCCTATCAAAGTACATGTCAAAGAGCAGTCATTATGGACCTATAAGTAGTCCTAACTTTGTATAATATTTCATTGCTGTCAGATTGCGTGATTAATCTTAAGTCATAAAAAATGGTCATATTCTCGATGTTCTAACCTGTTACCGGGAACTAATACGTTTGATTGGAGACTCTAAAAATTAAGGTAATTTGGTGGTGATGTATTTTATATAATTATGTTTAACATATTAAAAGAAATTTAAGAGAAATCAAAACAAGATCATTATGTTAAGAAGATATTTAACTTAAGACAACGTTTTAAGGCCTACTCTGTTTACATTTGCAATATTCAAACAAATAATCATACAGATATGAGTGAAATTAAATCATTATTTCTGGATTGCTATCATTGAATAAAAAAAAACCCGCAACCCCTAACAAATCCGGGTGTAACGTAGGTTTAGAGAATCGGAAACCCTGTTTGCTTGTGATCAAGTACTAAATTTAAAAAACCAAAAACTGATATCCTTTTTTACATAGATTTATATCTTTCTTTTTTTTTTAAACAACTAATCCTCGTTGACTTGTATACAAAATGTACTATTTTATTTAAACAATCTTAAACAAACAATATTAAATGCCTTTCATTTTGTGAGATTTAGATAATTACTTCAGTTTTTGCCTTTTAATTGAAATATCAATGTACTCTATGAAATAGTACCAACATGAACAAAGTCATCAGTTTACCTCTAAATATAATTTTTTCTTAGATTCAGAAATAATGAGAAACAATTATATAATTTTATTTGTTTGATTTTTTTGTAATATTTTTAGCGTTTCAACGAAGCAGAGCGTTGTACCTTTATCCACACATACAAGGCAAATTACACCAAAGTTGGGCATACAAAAATATAGAATTACTGTCAGCAGGACGTGCAATATAAGCCCCCCTGCATTTATACTTTCACCAGATGATGGAATCTAAGGTAATTGTTTTGATAATACTACTATGAACTATAAGGTTGCCGTTTAACTGTAATCCGCATGTATCTCAAACGACTGTGTAGTGAGCAACCAGTGCGCTAGTTCCGTTCGTCATCGAAAGAAAGATTTGTTGTCTTGCCGAGATTGCCAAATGGCTAGCGCGGTGGGTGGTTGCTTACCGTTAGGAGCGTGGGTTCCAGAGGTCGTGGATGGGCATATGTATAGTTACAATCCCTGAATCCATTTCTGAAATGCTTCAAGGTACGCTGATTTAGGTAGACCTCTGGCTTGTCAATTATGTGAGATTATTATAACATCTTTATTCAAAGTTCTTCGTCTCAAAAAGATAAATATTAAGCTTAACAATGTCCATGATCATTATCCCCTTTTGATGTACAGTTGCTATGATCAGTTATGGCCACTGTTGCTCAGGTGAGTGCAGTGGTTCCTGTACATCTTATTCAACGGATTGAGAAATATGATGCAATTTATTATGAATCTGCGATTTATTCTATCATTCATCTTTCTTAAAAGGTCCTTCATCACTTTATTCATACTTTTTAAGGTTGTTCGTTTCGAATCTCTTCCAGATACTTTAAGAACGTTAACGATTTCTTATCAGTTGTTACACAGAGTGTATTTGATTCAAGAGACCTGTTATTAAGGGAAATGGTCGATCCATCAAATAAGGGATCTATTGGGGCCTAGTTTTATCAATCCATAGTTTTTTTTTTTAGATTCCATTCCCATTTCCAAATATGTTGTGTATATAAAGATCAAAGACAAGGTCATTAAAGACCTCCTCCTTGGATAAGCAACGAGATCTTTTCTAGCTTTTATTATTGTTTCTTCGGAACTTTTTTATGTATATTTCGTGATACTGTTCCACGTATATGTTCCTGCTGAATTGCGGTCCATATTATCCTAAAATAGTAACCAAAGTATTAAGTTTAATAAGTGATATCAGTTGAAGGTGGGTTTGCCATATAAGGAAATATGAATTTGTGACCCATCTCATTAACTTTGAACCATAAAATTCTTTTTGTTCTCACAGTGTGTGTACGTTGTTTTACCAAATATGAAACACATGTATCTGTCGGTCATAGTTTATAACTAAGCTGTTAAGAAGATGACAAAATGTATTATGTACAACTAGAAGAAATACCTAGATTCTGAAATTTAAACATGAATGCGATACATAATTATTTTAACGGTAATTTTACGTACTCAGTTGTAAAAGGACAATATTATTCTTTGTTAAGACTTTTCGAAACATTTATCATCCAATTGTCTATATATACTTTAATAGTTGATAACGTATTCGTAATTTCTGCAGCCCGTTTTATATATTAATACATTGCATAATGTACAGAGTTTCTTTACAAAGTGCACATGCAAAGTAATCACATGTAATTTTATATTTTACTCCAACTGTTTTGTACAGTGTCGGTTTTACATAACATATTTCAGAGTTCTTTTACAAGTTACAGTGTCTATATCTTTGCAATTTGTCGCAAAAGAAAGACATCGTGGTAAGACCAAATGTTCTAAACAAGATCTAACAAGGGCACCGCTCAGGGGAGCATTTCCTCTCGACAATAATTGTATTGTGGGGGATGCATTGTTTAGGAATATACAATCATGCAAATGTAAAAGGCCAAATTGAACTAACCCTCCATTGCTACAAAAAAGTTTATTCCAAAAAATACGAAGTTGTTGATTAGAGCTGTTTACTTTTACTTTAGTTTCACAAATATGTTTAAAATGGTGTTATTTTAACGATATATAAGAAAGCATTCGAATAATTGACTTGTAAATTGAAAGTAATTACGCAGGACAGTTAAGGCAGCATTTTGCTTTTAAACAGCGGTAAAAAGAGGTCGTTTTGCTCTTGTCTATTCATTTCTGCACAATGAAGAGTTTTTGGGTGTTTTTGTAATGATAGGGGTCACCTTAACTTGACCATGTCTAAATTTGACAGTCACGTGACTTTTTAAGGTCACGTGGGCGTCTTTTAAACAAAAAACATCAATGCTAAATTGAGACGAAAAATTCAAGGGCAAGGCAAAGAAAGTTAAGACTAAGTAATATGGCAACATATTCAAAATTAACCACACATCATAGAAATCAATGCTCATTTAGTTGTAGAGTTTAATAGTTTTGTAGATTTCTTAAAACATTGGTTACTTTTCCCTAAAATAGTGCATTTTTTGTATATTTTGATTAAAATCACAACGTAAACTTTCATCTCTCAACAAATGAGCATCAGTTTTCATTAAGAACTCGTAAAAGGGAAGAAAATCGTACAAAGTTTTATGATTTCTATAGCAGTCTTGCACTTGAATTTTTGCATTTAATTTTTAATCTGGAAGGTTTCTCAAATCAATACACATTTCAAACGAACAAGTGATCCCAACAGGGAGTAACTCTTTGAACGATAACTCTTCTGATATAGGTGTGATGCCAATTTATCACCTAATCCGAATTATTTTAAGATATAATTCAACAGTACATTATGTAAAAGGTTATTTGAACATAGTGTTTCTGTTTTATTTATTCTAAAAGACACAAGATGGTTACGATGAATCGCCTGCATTTCCTCTGTAGTATCATGAATGTAAAACAAAATACTGAAATATTTCTTCATTATGATTTAATGTCAGATGAATGCATGTGCTGCCTTCGCCCAACGACTACATATTCTAGAATACTGCTTGGGTCAGTAAATATTATTCTTAGGAGAGGATTCAAAAGGGGTAACTTTATTCTGTTTGTCAGGGGCCAGGTACCACGGTGTTTTACCATGTTAATTGTGAATTAAGTTAGAATTTTCAACAGGGACTATAGTCTAAATTACTAAAGTACTGTACAACAATATACTCCAGAAGTGCTATGAATCAGATGTGTATAATAAAAAAACTCTTAAGAATTATTAGAAAGTTTGAGGTCACACAATCTTACCAAAATCAATAACATCAAAACGTACGCTTTATACAACCATTCCCCAAGACAAATTAAAAATCTAGGCTTTTTATATCATCGACAATTGTTTCTTTAAAATATGGAAGTCGTAAAAATGCTTACTTTGACATTGGAAATCTAAAATATAATATTTTGTTAATAACCATTCTGATTGCACACACAAGTACTCTGAAGTTGACATTAAAAAGATGCTTGAGTTTCTGATAGACAGCATCTGTGTAGATTTTGGAAATCAAGTCTTCCAACAATCTGTTCGGATACCCAAATGGCACGAATTGTGCCCCATTGTTAGCAGACCTATGTTTCTATTCTGATCCTATTTCTTTTCTTATGAAGCTGAATTTATTTAAAAACTTGAGAAAAAAAACAATGAAAAAAATTAAACTACTCGCTGTGGCCTTCAACTTAACATTCAGGTATATCGACGACGTATTATCAGTTGTTATTTCTATAATTACGTCGATTCGATATATCCCAGTAAACTGAAATAAAATATACCACAGGGTCTGATTCGTCTGTTTCATATTTGGATATTTTACGGGAAATGGACATTGATGGTAACCTAACAATAAAACGCGATGACTTCAATTTTTCTATTGTCAACTTCCCTTACTTATGTAGCAATATACCACCATCACCTGCATATGTCTCTCAATTAATTTGATACGCAAGGGCGTGTTTTTCGTATGATCAGTTTCTAAGGCGAGGCAAGCTATTGGCAAACAAGTTGAAAAAACAGGACTATCAACAGTCTCGTTTGAAGTCATCTTTTCGTAAGTTCTATTGTCGATACAAAGACCTTGTCATCACATACACTCTTCCACTGTGCACGTGGACTGACGGTTTTTAATACTAATTGTTAAACCATATTTAATCACATAATTGTCTACGGACTTTTCTGGGTTTTTTCCGATTACGACAAAGAGTACACGGTGTGTGACCGGTCACCAGAAGATGCCCACTCCTCCTAAGCACCTGGTCCCACCTCTAATTTTTTTTGGAGTTCCGTGTTGCTCTGCGCTAAATTTGTATTTCGTTTAATGGAGTTTTGAGATAGTTGACGGTTTGTTAATGTCATTTTT
>WFKH01011925.1:16306363-16320198 GCA_016163765.1 Magallana hongkongensis | reverse complement strand
GTTTAATGGAGTTTTGAGATAGTTGACGGTTTGTTAATGTCATTTTTCATACATACACATAGCAACGATGCTATATCCCCTTTGCAATAGGTTGCGCGAAGGGGATAACAAAATATCGGTACCCACTGTATAAACACTCTCAAAAACTTAGAATAAGATTTTTAAAAAGTTGAAATAATTTTTCATTTACTTAAAGAAGTTTTAACTGATTGAAAGAATCGGTAACATTCTTTTCCTAAAGAATCGATGCATCGAAAAATAAATGCAAATTAGGGATGCACAAAAATCAATCTACCTACATTGTGAGGCTTATGGCCCTTGGGTTGGGTTCAGGTCCTTGAGTAGACCTCATATGGAACATATATGACCTTTTATAATAGTTTTCAAAGATGGAAGATAAGGTAAATGCATTTTTATAGTGCTATAAATATTTTCTTACATTAGACATTAACTGATTTTGATTGGTTCACGCTTCTTTCTGCGTTAATAAGAGTATAAATACTATAGGTGATCAAATGGCTGACCATACAATTATCTTAAGATTGTTGTTTTCTACATATACAGTAAAAATCTAATTTAATAATAGATAAAATAAATTTCAAGTCTGCAAAATAAATCGCAAACGTATTTTTTATCAATTGATAATGATGCCAAAGGCTTAATGACGTTACAATGGATAAATTTGTGAATAATTTATGGATAAAGCTAGTATCAATAGTAAATCTTGTACTTTTAAAAACTTCAGGTGACAGCATTGTTCGTTGTACCTTGCATATAGCAGGCATTGAGTAAATATATATATATCACCAAGATAACAACACCGTCCAATCTTTTTGTGTCAATGTGCAGCATGTTTTATAGCAATATATTTGTTCACGTAATCAAGGTATTTCTAAAAGAATGATAAAAACACTTTTGGATTCGCGACTATAAGCCCACACACTGAATATTTTTGGTCATTGTTTAATGTGTAACATTGAAGTCTATTTGACGTAGCGTTTCCGTGTAAGTACCTTTATGAATATAATATATATACATATAAATGAAATAACTAAATAATTTTCATTTAATCTTTTTTAAATTTCAATTGTATAGTGGGTACGGTTATAAAAGTGAAAGTGATCGACAAAAATTTATATAAATTCATACCTTAAGTGAAAGACTCAAATAAATAAACGTTAATAAAACTATTCGCATTACAAAATGTGAACCAATATTTGCAGTTCGTTGCTGATAAACTACAATGTACATATACTGTTAAATTCAAAGCTGACAGCAGTGTGTACTGGCGGTTTATGATTTGGAGCTAGCTAAATAATTATTAATGTTAATGTAAGCATTTTCAATATAAATTATCTGTCAAGTGGTTCTAGAGCGTTCTAAGTTGGTTAAGATTTTTTTTCGTGATTTCTTGCTTCTTTGACAGAGCTTAAAAAACTTGTTTACACAATTATATACATTATCTGGTATAGAACCATTTTAAAATACGGTAAGTCTCATTTTGATCCTCAACAAATCTGTGTGAAATTGACCAATTAAATATCTGTATATGCGAATCTTATCTAAATGGAAAAGTTTTTTAAACAACTGTACAATTGTTCCCTGTTGTACATATAAATGTATTTATTGATTTTGTACCAGATAATCTAAGAAAAGTTTTCGTGACGGGATGGAAACGAAGGTACAGTTTAAACAATTTAAGAGGGCATTGCATTGTTAATGTAAATAGTGATTAAGAAAATGATTAGAAGGCATAGCCAACTTTATCAAATTCGATGTTTGCTTCAAAGATAGGGTGACTGGAGTAGAAAATATTCATTTTTTATTGAATATTGCAATTTTTTAAAACATTTACTTTGCCCCCCCCCCCCAAAAAAAAAGAAATGCGGTATTTTCTGTAAATATTTATTAAATATTTTTAATCCTCATTATTTATTATTTGGTTTGTTTCTTCCCGTTACCTATCAAATATAGCTTTGATAGTTTATAATATGCTTTTAAAATATTCGACCATTAAGCTCTTGCCTTCCATTTTCTTAGCTCTTGCAACCAGTCATACCTTTTCCTTACTTATCCCCTGTTCATCGATAAACAGCTTAATCAATTTGCAGGTTTGTAGTCTACAATTCAGAACAAATATAACTGACGTAAAGATAATACATTTGATGTTTTGGCGGATTCATATCGGCGACGGAATCAGCCGAGGTCTGACAAATGTTTATTAAAATGGAAACTCCTGGAACTGGAAGTTTTATAACATGTCGAGGGGTTGGTTACCTAGTCAATTGTAGGGTGTGAGAATTAAATGTAAAATATCTAACAATGATGATTTTCCATTCTGAACAAATTGACTTACTAATACTTACAATATTACCTTTATTTACTTAGGATTAAATCATACAATTCATGGTCTGCCTGGATTATAACTTATACTAAGAATACCACGAGAATACCACTACATGTATGCCTTATTCAGGCAGTAGCGTTTACCTGTGGTACGCCTTAGCCTACACAATAGTCAACCGTTAGCAGAGGTAGTCACTGTTCTACACCTTTTGCAGTACGGACAGCGCAATTCTTCTAAACCTTCCATATAACTAATAATATTAGAGTATCATCGACAACAACTCTAAGAAGACAGGCTCTATTATACAAAGCAACTAGTTGTTGGCCTGCAAACACGATGGTCTCAAATTAATGTACATGTAATACCTAAGTTATTAATGTGACCTATTGCCATTCGTCTATGTCCATTGTCGTGGATCGTCCGTCAACAGTTTGAAAATTTAACTTCTATTTGAAAACTGTTAGGAAAATTGTTACCATATTTTGGCTGACATATCTCTTTGATAATAACAATCTAAATTGTGACCTTGTCATTTCTGTAGTCCCATTGGTTAGCCAAAGTATGAAGAAAAAGTTTAAGTTTACAAAAACAAATATGCAGAGAGAATAACTCGATTGCTGGTTATGATGAAACCCTCTACAAAAAATTGTGACATTCATGACCCCATCGGTCAAAGAATCGGACTTGATAGTGGACCATAAAGTGAAAATGTATTTAACCTTCAATTTTTCTTTTTTTCCACAGTAGTGCGAGATAAACTGAATGCACAATATCGATGATAATAAAGTAGTTCGCTGCAATTGTTAAATTCATTGTCCTTTGGTCAGTATTTTTGGCATTTGGTCGGGACAAGTATGGCCATGTTGTGAAAATATAGTTAACCTAAAAATATATTTTTTTTTACTACCAAAGCATGGGAACACATACTGAATGCAAGGGCATGAACTTGACGCACTCATTAATATTCTTACCTTCTAATTTGAATGATGATATCGGTAGTGAATAATGCATTTAACACATGCATACGTGCATTCATTATTCATATACAGTACATGTGCCTAAATAGCATGATACGTATTCGCACTTCAAATAAGCGTTATATGTATGCCTTTTGAGGCTTATTTTGAAAAAAAATGTTAAACAATTGGAAATTGTCTGTATTACGAAAGCCGAGAAGGATCATTCGAGATTCAAGATTCAAAATACGAGATTCGAAATACTAGATTCGAGATTCGAAATTCGAGATTCAATATCTAAATTAACCGATCAAATCATGGATCTGAAACTTGTATCCTAGCAACATCAAACTGTTCTAAATAAAGATCATTCGTACATGCTCTTTCCTACAAATAAATCTCTTAATAGCTCTTATATAGTGGTTATAAAATGGTTAAATTAACATTGATGAATTAACCCCACACAGTATAAACAATTAAATTAGAAATAACACTGTTGGCTTTGCAAACCTAAGTGGTTTTGTTTGCCCGGTATGTATTTTCCCCCGAACAATTTTAACCCGAAGTGTATTCGCCCCAACTGTGTAAAAATCGGCTCGCGAAGAAAGATCTGTTTAATCTAAATGTTTAAGCTATGAAACGAAACTCTGTGAAATAATCGACATGTCAAAATATAGATTATGATAAAGTTTTAAACCCTAGAAGATATAATGATTTACAACCTCAAAGACAAAAATCCAGATAAGAATAGTGTACTGTGGAATCATTAGAATTCGTGGTGGCTCAATTTTCGTGGTATTCGTGGGTACCCATTGCCCATGAATTTACATCCTCAACGAAAACTAATTATTAAAGATTTAGTTTACCTACTCAAACTGAAAACTGACACATCCACGAAATTACATCTCCACAAATAAGCAGAAAATTCACAATCCCGGAAAATTGGCCCCCACAGAATTAAAGGATTTCACAGTATTGTAGGGTATGGCAATGCCATTGTCGATATGAGAGAGAGAGAGAGAGAGAGAGAGAGAGAGAGAGAGAGAGAGAAAGAAAAAGAGAGAGAGAGAGAAAGACAGACAGACACAGAGAGAGTTTGTAGTGTCAAATTCAGTTTTGATTTAGAATTTGTAATTGATTTGATTTGTTACAAGCATATATAGACAATAATTAAGCCTCTAAAAGGAGAAAAGAGAGGAGGTACATGTAGCTAGGGTAGGGCGGACCAACTAGCAAGCTTTAATTTTAACGGTGTTAGCGCATCTGTGATTTACATCGACTCTCTCTCTCTCTCTCTCTCTCTCTCTCTCTCTCTCTCTCTCTCTCATCACCTAGCATTTCCTTTTCCGTGAGGGGGTTTGGGGTATTTGTGATGTCTTACATTAGCTAGCGAAAATGATAAAAAAACATGAAATTTTCTTTAAATTGTGTGCGGATGTTGTACTCCAATATCTGTTTTCAGTATATACATTTCAAGAGGGGGGGGGGGGGCTATATAGTCCTAATTAGTTTGCCAGTTATTCTGTCCCCACTTTGTTTTCACTTGTTTTCCAGGTTTTTTTTTTTTGTTGGCTCGGCAAATTAATATAAAACTTTCTGTGTAGCTCCATAACGATGCACTGTAGATAAATTATGAGTAGTTTTACATATCCATACTTGATTTTTAATTTGACTCTTATAAGCGGATTTAATATTCCAATAAATATAGGGTAGGAAAGAGTAGACGGGACTTTTTTGCGCATATCCTACTGAACCATTCATTCAGCACAGGTATTAGCACTCATCGAGTTCGACCTGCTTTCCTTTTTTTCATCCACTGGATTTAAAGCTATTAATTTTTGAAAATATTTTGAATTTATGGCCTGATTATATATAAATTAGAGCTGCGCTGGTGCATATATTTACCCAAATGGACCAAAATATAACCAAAAACGTACGACTCTTTTTCAATTCTAATCGGGTATGTCCTTTAGAAAAATCTTGAACCACACACATTTTAGCAAATAAAACGACAATTGTTTCATTTTTTTAAGGGGAGGGAGGTGGTGCCGGTAAAGGACATGTTTTGTTTGTGGCAGTTGTGCTATACTCTCATTTGTTATAATAGGTAATACTACATATTGATATAAAATGAAAGTTTCCAATTACACTGTACATAGCTTCTATCATGCATTTTGACCCGTGTGATAGTTTAACACAATTTTCAAAGCATTTAATGTAATTCAACCGATCATTTTTGAAATTTAATTTTCTGGATCCCCGCCTGATACGTCCGCCTTCTTGTATATTAGAATTACATGTACGTTGACCATATGTACACATTAACTTAATCGGCTATGTTATGTAACGATTACAAGTTTTTGCAGGATATGTAACAAATAACAGTCTATTTGTTGGTTTTTGCACTGATTATTTGAGATAATTTGCCGCCATCTTTTATGCATTCCACACACCACTCACAGTTTCTTTATTTGGTGTTCCGTGTGTATGGCGACAAATTGGTAAATTTGTACCACTCACCCCTTGTAGCTTCACCCTGATTACATTTTATCTGGCTAAGTGTAATGTAGTAGTATATCAAATACACACATCTTTGTTTGCAGTGCTTATTTACATCTTTAGAGATTTACTTACAAAAAAAGTAAACATTTGTATGACTTATATGTAATTATTGTCAATTTTAGTGCGGGGGGGGGGGGGGAGGAAACTACAGAGAAACTTAACTTGGCTGTGAAACATATGCTTTTATTCTTTTCTTTCTTGTTGATATATCAATGAATGAATTATAACAAAATACATGTACAACAATTAATTTTGAAATATTTATGCACAATCAAATAAAAAGTTTTACTGTTCTCTGCACAAGAAATCGGCAATGTGAACAAATTGGCACCCTATCATCCTTACCTTTAATTTTAGAGAGTAGGTATCCTTCTATATTGAAAACAATTCCAAAAGTAAGACTTATAATAAGTTGTTTACTGAGGAAAAGGAAAAAAAAATTGTATTTATTAATAATTCCGTATGATGTGATAATATCTCAATGATTTGTTTATAATCATAGTACTAGTGTATCACTGTATGCATACATAAAAACGATAAGTAATGCTTATATTTATTAGTGAAACAGGACAGATTATTTATATTTAGATTATTTAGATACATGTACTAATCTTCATGCGGGGATCTAGAAAGGAGGGGGTCAGGGGATCTGGACCCCCTCCTCGGGAAAATTGGAGCTTATTAAATTTACATAGTAAAATTATCTAAAATTGGCCTAGGACCCCCTACAGAAAAAATTAGCTACGCTTATTAAGTTCTCTACCATGACCGCATGTTTACACAAAAGGGGTGAATAAACCCGGGTTTTAAACTATTACTGGTGGTGAAATACCTTAGGGTTCAAACGCATCAGGTGGAAATGCACAAGGGCAAACAAAATCACTTAGATCCGCGAAGCACACTGCATTATTACTAGTCTTCTTAGATATTCTGTGTAAAAGTTAATACAAATAATTATTTAGTTAGGTATGGAGAAGTGAACATAGCATTTATTTGTATATAAGAGCATGTACGTATGATTTTTATTTAGAACAGTTTGATGTCGCTAGGATACATATTTTCAGATCCTTGAATTGATTGGTTAATTTAGATATTGAATCTCGAATTTCGAATCTTGAATCTCGAATCTCGAATGATCCTTCTTGGCTTTCGTACTGTATAGTCACGTACAGTGCTGAAGCTCTGCTGTGTGTTGTTGAGGATTACTAAAAAAGTGAAGTTATCTAGCATATGGCAATTATTTGCAAAGTAAGAGCACGAGACTAATTTTTCCCCAAACATGATACCATGAAGTTCTATGATATCAATATGACTTCTTCACTAATCCGATGATTAAAATAAATTTTGAATCTGACTTTATAGGATATGCCATTTCAAATTTGTAATAAAGCCTGCCTCGTCAGGAGTTCACCTGATGCATTAATAAATTAATTTCTTTGTACTACATTTGATTTCAATTTGGATCTAATAATTTGATCCCCTATATTTTTGGTTTACTGTATGAAACCATAGGGGGTGTTATTTTTTGCATACTGCTGCATATGTTATTCCAGTATTTCATAAGTCGTTTTCTTGAATTTCTATACCTGTGTTAAATTTGGTCACCAATATAATAAGTGCAGTTTTCTTTTGTTTTTTTCCCCTTTTTTAAGATGATCCATTTTATTAGCAGAAATAGATCTTGTATTAAATGTTCCATTTTTGATTGTTTAGAATCTCTTTTTTCAGATGAGTTTTGAAAACCTTTGAATAGGAAGGCCTTATTACAGATTTGAAATGATTTGTTCATTAATACCGGCAAAACTCTCTTCATAAGCAGTGAACAATAAACAATTGACCAAATGTTTCATTTAGAGTGTCGGGCTCTAATTAGCTTAAGACATGTCTGGATGTTGTAATATTTTCCAGCGTTGGAAAATATAAAAACGCCGAGTTTCTCAAAAATGTGGAAATACTGCTTTACAACATACGGGGTTCACATAAAACATAACATGACCAATGCGACGTAACAGAGGCAATCTCAAAATACAAAATCAATATTATTACATATGCTAAGATATTAAGATGCCGTCGTTTTTTTGCGCTACTATAATTTTAATATATACTAGATGATACCCCACACAAGCGCGGGAATCAACACATTACACATTTTTATCATATGATGCTTAATATGTTGAACCATGTTTTTGTTCATTTTTTTGTAAATACTTTGTCCAGTTTTTTCCCTATCTTATTCTTTAAAATTGAAATAAAAAACATACTGCATTTCTGGATGTTTAGAGGAGCGAGCAGAGATGAAAAATCTGAACTGAAATTGATAATATAAACATGTACGTGGCCTTTATCCTGTTTTTTTTTTTTTTTTTACAGCTAACTGAAAAACATTAACTTTTGTTAATGTATTTATTTCAAATCAGTGAACAGGTATTTAGTGTATATCTCTCTATATTTGTTTCTTCTGGTCAATCTTCGAAATAATTTGTATTACACTCGCAAATAAGAATTTCGGATAAAAGACTGTTTTGAAAAGCAATCAGGAAGGGGGGGGGGGGCTTTAAACTAAAAGACGTAAAATATTAATAATGATTTGTTCATTAATGTTTAAACATTAATATCTAAAGTGTCATGGTATAAAATGAGTATGAAATCAAATTACGTAACGTTATGCATTATCATCCATTTGCACGCATATTTTAAAACAAATTTGTCTGATTTAAAGTATCCGGCCGATGGTAAACTCGCCCTACACTTTCCGCCATGATGGCAATTAGTCAACCTGTTTCTGGGCACCACTTTCTGGAGAGCTCTTTTCATCAATATTAAATTGGCATTAATTGTTCCATTTTATTTATTAATGTTTTGGATCAATAGAAGTCCGAGCGAAGTATCTACCTGCGATGCATGATGAACTCGTCCTACGTTTTTTGTTAATTAGTCAATCCGCGTTCCTGGTTACCCCGTTCTGAAAAGTTCTCAAGCGAATGTGTACAAAACTAAATTCACCCACTAAAGAAACAAATTGACTCATTCCATTTATTCAACATTTGTCAAACTTAACGTGTATGTATTCTCTAAATAGGCTCACAGTAAATATGTTCACTTCCTATGTAATCATTCAATACTATGTCATGTTGTAAATTTTGAATTTACTCGGTGGGTGTAAATACAAAATTTACCACATGGCAACTAGTAAATTCAAAATTTACATGACAACTATATCATTGCTTCCATATATTTTGATGCAAACTATCATTAGAGTGGATCCTCCCAAGCGTGTCCACCACCTTACTCTCATTCTTGCTATTTCGGGCTTGCTTATCGAAAATAATAGTAGGTTTTTGTTTAATTTTACAACAATAACTTATCAGTTAAAAAATTCAGTTATACCTCAGGGACATCATCACGCGTGCTGAAATACAAAAAATGTAAGCATGTACTTTGGTTCAGGCATTTTGTAGTTTATTTGCAAAATGCCTTAATTTATAAGCACGGATTATTATTAAGTCTTCACTGATAAGATGATATAAAGAATTTTGACTTGCCCCTAATATATCAAAATTTTAAGACTTTATTTTCTTAATTATGAATCAGTTATGTTGTGTGCATGTGTGAATTATGGTGGTTTCTTTTGTTTAATATATGAAAAAATAAAACACCTGGTTACATTTTTTTTAGATCATAAATGACCCCATATGGGGACCAATTAAATTACATCCGCTTTGCGTAAAGATCATAGATACGCCACAGTTTCAGCGACTCCGGCACATAAAGCAGCTTGGCGGATGCTCCTTTGTTTATCCTGGAGCCTGTCACAGCAGATTTGAACATTCGATCGGGTAGATTAAATGAAAGAAAACAAATATGAATTTGACGAAATATCATTACTTATTTAGGGAAAAATTCCCTTTTTATCTTTTGAATTATTAAAACATTTCAGAACGGCACATCTCGCAAGGATGATAGGTGAGGAATTACAGAAGAAGCATGCCGACAAAATTACCAATGAAGAAATCCTTTGTTTAGAGGTTGCGGGACTTTGTCATGACCTGGGTTAGTTTATGCAATGTGAAAGCACCGAGTTTGAATATTTACGACTCAGACATGGTAAAACAACATTTTTGTTGATTTGTAGGACATGGTCCATTCTCCCACGTGTTTGATCAGCAGTTTCAAGCAAAATGCAAAGACATTAAAAAATGGACGGTGAGTGGGATATTTATGTCGATTTACATTTTCGTTTACAAATACTTTTCCTGACCGGATTTGCTTTTTTTAACCATACTGAAAAATTTGACTCAAAAGAAAACCAGATTTTGAATTTAAAATAACTAATAAGTTGTCATATTCAAATTATCTGCCTGATGGTTAACTCGCCATATACTTTCTGCCATGGTGTAAATTAGTCAAACCGCGTTCCTGGGCACCCCGTTGTTAAAAAAAATATTATAACGATTAAAACTATAAATAGCATCAATTTGTTCCATTTTATTAATAACATTTTATTAATCAAATATGCCCCATTCAAGATGCACGATGTTTTCGCGATGACGTTAATCAGCCAAACCGCGTTCTTGGTTACCCAATCCTGAAAACTATCCTATTCTCTCGCCAGAGGTCGCGCGTCGCTAGCTTCTATCTATCACAAATTGCCTTAGTCTATTTATTCAACATTTGTCAAATCTTAACATCTATGCATAATCCAAGTAAGTTCCTAATAAATTTATTCACTGTTTACGTTTTACTAAACATTCAATATTATTTCATTGTAAGGATATATTTTAATGTTAACTCCGACTGACTTGGATCTGCCAAAGCGTGTTCACTACCTTACTCTCATCTTTGCTATTTCGGCTGGTTAATCGACAATGGAAGTAATTTTTTAAATCAATTTTAAAATAATTACTTATTACTTAAAATTCAATTTTAGCTTAATTACTAACATCATACAACACGTGTGTTGAAATAACAAAGATGTAAGCAGTTCCAATGGTTCAAGCATTTTCAGTTTATTCGTAGTTTGCAAAAGGTCTTGATTTATAAGTATAGAAATGCTTCAAGATATATTTCAATATTTGTTAAGGTTTTAAACTTACTTCTTTGCTTCTTGAGAACATTTGCTGTTGAGTTGAATCAACCCGATGTCCCTGGTGTTCAACTCATCAGTCAGCAATGATATTCTCATATGTTCTGACAATGCACTCATTTAAGTAAAATGCGTCTTCATAATATCACCTTTTAGTTTTCTTCTCTTTTTTTTTTATTTCCAAAGAAACATAAAATCAATAACCCGGTCCCAACATGAGGAGGATGCAGTGGCAATTGATAACATACAATGGTATACATTGGGTAGTTTTGTTTTGGTAATGCACAGGATGTCTGCACATGTTTTCCATGTTTTAATAATTGAGTTATGGGGATTATTCAACCCCTCTGCATCGATAAGTTGTAGAAGCTTACGTCTAAACAACAGCCTTAGCTCTTTTGGTGATATGGGTCTCCCCAATAATGGACGACATTATGGTCAAATCCAAGCTTGATGGCTTCTGTATCGGATAAGCCTTTGTATATTGTCATGTACACTGTAGGGGACATGTTGATCCCTTCTTTTAAAAGTTCCTAAAGTGCTACCCTGTCTGATTTCCACCAATTGTTTCAACGTTCACATATCTACTGGTGCCTAAAAGAGGGATATCGAAATCATCCTTGAGATTAATATTACAAAAGAAGATAATATTGTCTTCCGGTCTTTTCCTTAAAAGCGGTTTTCAATGAATCCACGTTCTTTCTGTCAATTTGTCTAAGCCATCTTGATGGATGTAGAGCAGTCATGTTTTTACATGCACTCTAATGCAGCGACCTTATAAGAAAAATGACAATTTTTAGAAGTACAACTTGCTGTCCTAGTACATGAGTTATCTTTAATCTTTCTCTCACTTTCTCTCTCTTTCTCTCTCTCTTTCATCATATTCTAATTTTTTATCTGATTCAATCTGAATAAAATCTGTCTGAGCAATTTTCTCACGCATCTACTATACCATTTCGATATCTATTTGTAATATATTTTACGGTGTTTGGGCAAAAGCAGATAAAACTACACATATCTTGTATCTTTCTCAACTGCATAAACATTTTTCGACTGAAATCAACATCATTTCCTCTTTAATACTTCTATCCCACATTCAGTTTAAAAATTGTCATTCCAATTTGTCCTGCTCTAATCTATAATGTATTGAACATCCACAGAGTCAATTTGCCCGAGATTAAAAGATATATATCAAAAATGTTTCATGCATGAAAAGTTGTAAATCATGAGTAACTTTTAATATTAATGCTTAATGAAAATTTGATCGATAAAATCTGTAAGCATTCTATTTGTCATTGTTCATTCCTTCCCTAATTGTTCTTATCGTAGTTTTTTAACCTTTTACTTAAGTTTATATTTTACGTATGTTCAATTTTGGATGCTTTGTCCTCTAAAAGTATGATATCTCATGCCTGTTTATTTTCTTTCTTTCACTTCAAAATGATCCGCATGTTATTCTAATAGAAATGACTTTCTTCCGTACTATACCTACTGTATGCAATATATGTATGGATCGAAGTGACAGTAAATTAAACATGGAAATGTGTATCATCCTCTTATTCAAGCCATAACAGAGTCTAAAGAACAACAAATCAACAGAGAGTTAGCGGTTTACCCTGAACAGGCGGTAACTTTCTTCTTGTAACACGCAGTACAGATGCTTGATCAATGTCTACATTTTTTAAGGGAAATTAAGAGCGATTTCTTTGTGACTTCATATAAATGAATTTAATGTTTTTTGACAAAATATGGAGGAATAGAGGCATTAAATAGCTTTCTTGATTCTCGCCAAAACGTAAGCAGTACTCAAAACGAGTCAACAAATATCACGAAATAGTAAAAATTCGAGTGATAGGTCAGCCATTTCAGCAAAAACATTCCGGGAGCTAGAAGAAATGTTGGGATGCTGCCAAAAAATCCTTGACGAATCTTTAGGTGCAGCTGCGCAATAGTTCTAAGTGCTTGTTTTGCTCAAAGAAACTCTCTGAAATTGAATTAAAATTGATACAGGCATCTTCATATCTGATCTCATTACACGTCTTGAAATAGCTTGGGGTAATGTAACATTGCAAACTATTGGATAGAAATTAAATTACTTGTACAAAGATGTAGGGCAACGATTTTATATGAATTTTCGGTAAGTTGGTTTTGGTCGTTGCTTCATCTTAATATATGAATAACTCACTCTATATAGCTTTGAAGATAATAGCATCAAAGAAAAAGAATTGTGAAGTATAAACTCTTTACCCGAAATATCAGAGTAAAATTTAAACGGTCCTTTAAATTCTTTATTATTAGATATTCCTAGTTTTTTTTTAAATAAGGACAGACATAAATATCGGTATTTTAAAAAAAAATGTATCGAAAAAAGGCATATTCACTTCTTCTACGAGGCTACCGTTAGCGTTTGTCTGACGTATAATTTGTATACAGTATCGCACATACAAAACATTGCAATTTAGTGCGCACATAAACTTGCGCTCCTTTAAACTAAGTATCAAAAAGAGTAAAATATAATATCACACAGTAAACTCAAATTAAAAAAAAAGGAACTAAAAATGCACAGTTCCAAATATTTCATGTTTTTTACCCGAAGACGGATATTTAAATCCAGAAAGCGCTGGTGAAATAGAAACTTTGGAATAAAATATGTGTCATTTTTTTGTTTCATCATTTCTTATGAATAAGATTTATCATACTTTCCAACTAGTATGAAAAACATCAATCAGCATGCTACCCATAGGTCATTTTTATCTTTTATATAGCACGAGGACCTCTCCCAAAAAATGCTAAAAGAGATTTTTGATACATTATCGCAACGTGGTGTAAATAAAGAGGAAAGGAAAATCATTTTATATAAACGGGAATTTATTCAGGAACTGATAAA
>WFKH01011925.1:16263725-16297923 GCA_016163765.1 Magallana hongkongensis | reverse complement strand
AAAAATGACATTAACAAACCGTCAACTATCTCAAAACTCCATTAAACAAAATACAAATTTAGAGCAGAGCAACACGGAACTCCAAAAAAATTAGAGGTAGGACCAGGTGCTTAGGAGGAGTGGGCATCTTCTGGTGACCGGTCACACCAACCGTGTACTCTTTGTCGTAATCGGAAAAAACCGGAAAAGTCCGTAGACAATTATGTGATTAAATATGGTTTAACAATTAGTATTAAAAACCGTCAGTCCACATGCACAGTGGAAGAGTGTATGTGATGACAAGGTCTTTGTATCGACAATAGAACTTACGAAAAGATGACTTCAAACGAGACTGTTGATAGTCCTGTTTTTTCAACTTGTTTGCCAATAGCTTACCTCGCCTTAGAAACTGATCATACGAAAAACACGCCCTTGCGTATCAAATTAACTGAGAGACATATGCAGGTGATGGTGGTATATTGCTACATAAGTAAGGGAAGTTGACAATAGAAAAATTGAAGTCATCGCGTTTTATTGTTAGGTTACCATCAATGTCCATTTCCCGTAAAATATCCAAATATGAAACAGACGAATCAGACCCTGTGGTATATTTTATTTCAGTTTACTGGGATATATCGAATCGACGTAATTATAGAAATAACAACTGATGATACGTCGTCGATATACCTGAATGTTGAGTTGAAGGCCACAGCGAGTAGTTTATTTTTTCCATTTTTTTTTTCAAGTTTTTAAATAAATTCAGCTTCATAAGAAAAGAAATAGGATCAGAATAGAAACATAGGTCTGCTAACAATGGGGCACAATTCGTGCCATTTGGGTATCCGAACAGATTGTTGGAAGACTTGATTTCCAAAATCTACATAGATGCTGTCTATCAGAAACTCAAGCATCTTTTTAATGTCAACTTCAGAGTACTTGTGTGTGCAATCAGAATGGTTATTAACAAAATATTATTTTTTAGATTTCCAATGTCAAAGTAAGCATTTTTACGACTTCCATATTTTAAAGAAACAATTGTCGATGATATAAAAAGCCTAGATTTTAATTTGTCATGGGGAATGGTTGTATAAAGCGTACGTTTTGATGCTATTGATTTTGGTAAGATTGTGTGACCTCAAAGTTTCTAATAATTCTTAAGAGTTTTTTTTATTATACACATCTGATTCACAGCACTTCTGGAGTATATTGTTGTACAGTACTTTAGTAATTTAGACTATAGTCCCTGTTGAAAATTCTAACTTAATTCACAATTAACATAGTAAAACACCGTGGTACCTGGCCCCTGACAAACAGAATAAAGTTACCCCTTTTGTATCCTCTCCTAAGAATAATATTTACTGACCCAAGCAGTATTCTAGAATATGCAGTCGTTGGGCGAAGGCAGCACATGCATTCATCTGTCATTAAATCATAATGAAGAAATATTTCGGTATTTTGTTTTACATCCATGATACTACAGAGGAAATGCAGGCGATTCATCGTAACCATTTTGTGTCTTTTAGAATAAATAAAACAGAAACACTATGTTCAAATAACCTTCTACATAATGTACTGTTGAATTATATCTTAAAATAATTCGGATTAGGTGATAAATTGACATCACACCTATATCAGAAGAGTTATTACTCAAAGAGTTACTCCCCGTTGGGATCACTTGTGCGTTTGAAATGTGTAATGATTTGAGAAACCTTCCAGATTGAAAAATTAAATGCAAAAATTCAAGTGCAAGACTGCTATAGATATCATAAAACTTTGTACGATTTTCTTCCCTTTTACGAGTTCTTAATGAAAACTGATGCTCATTTGTTGAGAGATGAAAGTTTACGTTGTGATTTTAATCAAAATATACAAAAAATGCACTATTTTAGGGAAAAGTAACCAATGTTTTAAGAAATCTACAAAACTATTAAACTCTACAACTAAATGAGCATTGATTTTTATGATGTGTGGTTAATTTTGAATATGTTGCCATATTACTTACTCTTAACTTTCTTTGCCTTGCCCTTGAATTTTTCGTCTCAATTTAGCATTGACGTTTTTTGTTTAAAAGACGCCCACGTGACCTTAAAAAGTCACGTGATTGTCAAATTTAGACATGGTCAAGTTAAGGTGACCCCTATCATTACAAAAACACCCAAAAACTCTGTGCAGAAATGAATAGACAAAAGCAAAACGACCTCCTTCTACTGCTGTTTAAAAGCAAAATGTTGCCTTAACTGTCCTGCGTAATTACTTTCAATTTACAAGTCAATTAGTCGAATGCTTTCTTATATTTATTTAAAATAACACCATTTTAAACAGATTTGTGAAACTAAAGTAAAAGTAAACAGCTCTAATCAACAACTTCGTATTTTTTGGAATAAACTTTTTTGTAGCAATGGAGGGTTAATTCAATTTGGCCTTTTACATTTGCATGATTATATATTCCTAAACAATGCATCCCCCACAATACAATTATTGTCGAGAGGATATGCTCCCCTGAGCGGTGCCCTTGTTAGATCTTGTTTAGAACATTTGGTTTGACCACGATGTCTTTCTTTTGCGACAAATTGCAAAGATATAGACACTGTAACTTGTAAAAGAACTCTGAAATATGTAATGTAAAACCGACACTGTACAAAACAATTGGAGTAAAATATAAAATTACATGTGATTACTTTGCATATGCACTTTGTAAGGAAACTCTGTACATTATGCAATGTATTAATATATAAAACGGGCTGCAGACATTACGAATACGTTATCACCTATTAAAGTATTTATAGACAATTGGATGATAAATGTCTCGAAAAGTCTGAACAAAGAATAATATTGTCTCTTTACAACTGAGTACGTAAAATTACCGTTTAAATAATTATGTATCGCATTCATGTTTAAATTTCAGAATCTAGGTATTTCTTCTAGTTGTACATAATACATTTTGTCATCTTCTTAACAGCTTAGTTATAAACTATGACCGACAGATACATGTGTTTCATATTTGGTAAAACAACGTACACACACTGTGAGAACAAAAAGCCTTTTATGGTTCAAAGTTAATGAGATGGGTCACAAATTAATAGTTCCTTACATGGCAAACCCACCTTCAACTGATATCACTTATTAAACTTAATACTTTGGTTACTATTTTGGGGTAATATGGACCGCAATTCAGCAGGAACATAGACGTGGAACAGTATCACGAAATATACATAAAAAAGTTCCGAAGAAACAATAATAAAAGCTAGAAAAGATCTCGTTGCTTATCCAAGGAGGAGGTCTTTAATGACCTTGTCTTTGATCTTTATATACACAACATATTTGGAAATGGGAATGGAATCTTAAAAAAATCAATGGGTTGATAAAACTAGGCCCCAATAGATCCCTTATTTGATGGATCGACCATTTCCCTTAATAACAGGTCTCTTGAATCAAATACACTCTGTGTAACAACTGATAAGAAATCGTTAACGTTCTTAAAGTATCTGGAAGAGATTCGAAACGAACAACCTTAAAAAGTATGAATAAAGTGATGAAGGACCTTTTATGAAAGATGAATGATAGAATAAGTCGAAGATTCATAATATATTGCATCATATTTCTCAATCCATTGAATAAGATGTACATGAACCACTGCACTCACCTGAGCAGCAGTGGCCATAACTGATCATAGCAACTGTACATCAAAAGGGGATAATGATCATGGACATTGTTAAGCTTAATATTTATCTTTTTGAGACGAAGAACTTTGAATAAAGATGTTATAATAATCTCACATAATTGACAAGCCAGAGGTCTACCTAAATCAGCGTACCTTGAAGCATTTCAGAAATGGATTCAGGGATTGTAATTATATATAGGCCCATCCACGACCTCTGGAACCCACGCTGCGGTAAGCAACCACCCACCGCGCTGGCCATTTGGCAATCTCGGCAAGACAACAAATCTTTCTTTCGATGACGAACGGAACTAGCGCACTGGTTGCTCACTACGCAGTCATTTGCGATACAGGCGGATTACAGTTAAACAGCAACCTTATAGTTCATAGTAGTATTAACAAAACAATTACCTTAGATTCCATCATCTGGTGAAAGTATAAATGCAGGGGGGCTTATATTGCACGTACTGCTGACAGTAATTCTATATTTTTGTATGCCCAACTTTGGTGTAATTTGCCTTGTATGTGTGGATATTGTTGGGATATAAGTTTTGATCAAAGAGTGATTAATAAACGTGGATGGTTCTTAGATGCTGCTATTTTATAGAACAAAGGTTTAAAACTAGAATCACAAAAGTTTAAAGATGGAAGAACTGATAGTTTGAGCTCTTTCAGCACCCCAAACTCCCCTACAGCCCGGATTTGCACCTATGGATTTCGCATTTTTTCCTCATCTAAAGTTGAGTATGAGTGGACTGAGATTTTTGGACCTAAATGATCGACGGTATGCCACAAAAGACATTATACAAAAACTTGACAAATAATGGTTTGAACAAGAATCTTATAAATGGGTTAAATAACTTGAAATGAGTGTGGAACTGAAAGGTGTTTACTTTAAAAAAAGGTAACGTGTTTTACTTTCAGTTGTTTGAAGTCACCTAACGTCGTGGAAATATGAAATGGTGCTCCGTAAATCTAATTCATGCAAACTAAAAACTTCTGTATCGTCGGGAAAAAAAATCAAATTCCTGTGATTTTTGCATACTTTTTTTTCCTTGGTAGTCATTTAATAAAACATACGCCATCCTACAAAGTACACAGTAACGTTGACGTAAATCACTGTCCGCGAAGTTTTCTAAAAACCCTCGTATATCTTAATTGGATCACGATAGCAATCATGCCGTTTAAGTAAATAAGTAATAGATAAAATTCAAATTTCAAGACATGTTAAAAGGCCAAAATATTAATAAATGCAGTTTTTAACTTATATTCTTTTGTCTATTAATTAATTAAAAAATTATATAAATATTGTTCCTCATCCTTACAAAGTATAGAAAATACATAAAAAAATGCCAACATAAGAAAATTACTAGTTTTTATCCAATAGAAATTTAGTTTTTAAGAGATACTATAAATTATAGCAATTTCAAGACAATGTACTCAGTTTATTTTCGCCTGCTAATGAAGTAGAAAATTTAATTTTCTTAGATTAACCAAATGGCCATACTAGTTACGCCCATAGGCCTAAATTGATGACCAAGGGCCATGCATTTAACAATAAATAGTGTAGTAGACGACATCATTAACATCATAATTGTGCATTGAGTTTGTCTCCCTCTACTGTAAAAGAAAAATAAAATGAAGATTGAATACATTTTCATTATATGGCCATCTCTAAGATCAGAATACTTGATCTAGGTGCCATCAATTGTAGTAGAGGGCTCTATGGACATCATTACTATTAATTGAATGTTGTTTTTCGTACATTTGTATAGTAATTATTTTTACAAACTTTGACTTTTTTCATATTTTGGCTCACCGGTAACACTCAAGGGAAACTACGATGAGCAATTTCACAATTTAGATTGTTCTTCATAACAAATATGGTAAACATTTGCCTTAAAATTTTCAAAAAGAAGTTAAAAATGTAAAACGATCCACAGGAACCGACATAGACCAATGGAAATAGGTCACCCTAATAACTTATGTTACCTAAAACGTGATTGTGAATATGAAGGAAATATATTGCAAAATAGTGTTGAAATACATAAAAGATATGTTACAACTTAATTCGATACCGATATTATGAAATTTATAGATAACAGGCACATTTCTAAAATCAGGGTCATTTATTATCTTCAGTAAACAAAAACGCGTTTTTACCTATTTTATGCATAAACTAGCGACAATATGAACATGCTGAAACATATATGTTGTACTGATGAATCCTCTATCGTTTAAGTAAACATTTAAACAGCAAACTGTCCTCTTTGAAATATTTACATAAAGTCTATAATTAAGGTTTTCCGTTTCCAGCGAAAGACCTTATTGTTTGCGTACTGTTTCTTTCTTTTTTTCCAAATTTTGTGCACTCGATTTCTCCAAAAATATTTGACCGATTCCAACCATTCTTTTCACAAAAGATGGCACTTGATGAGAACTTAATACATTTTGTTTATGTTTGTGTCGTCTCTTCCGGTACCGATATAGCGGCCATTTTGTAACTTTTAACGACCTATTTTGTGCATAGCTCATCTCAGAAAGTATCAGAGATATGAATTTGAAATTTTTAGGATAGGTAGTGAAAATGTGGTAGGAATTTTCAAATTCATACGTTTTGATTTGTATCTTTTATTAGGTCATATTTTGTTAATACATATATAACAAAAGTGGTAGAGAATCAAAAATTCTTTCCAACAAAATAAAGAATAAGGGGTTTGCCCCTTTATTCAGGGGTTAAGAGACTCGTAAATACTATTACAAATAACCTAAAAACGATCAATATTTTGTAATAGATTATAGAAGCAAAGTTGTTAATTGTAACAATATCTGTGTGAAAAACTCATTGCCACCCCATTTATTGCGTAATAAGGGATTTTTATACATTATTTGAAAGTGTGTTGCGTGTGTGTGGGGGGGGGGGGGGGGGGGTAATTCTGAAATTGTATCGATTATTCATTGTACCATTTAAAACATAAATCACACGGAAGACCTACTCGTTACTCGTAACGAGATCGTACCTAGTAACAACAGCAAATAACACTCGAGGAGAAAATGTTTATGTAATATACACTTGATAACGTACAGGAAAAATCAGCATAACATCAGGCAATTCAAAAAGCTGTCACTATGTGATTTATAAAACAATCAAAAAACCATTAAAAGATACTCTAAAAGATCATCTAAAACAAGATGTTGTTGTTTTTAAAATTCATTAATCATTTCAATTGATCTTAAGCACATATTTGAAAGAAGCACGGATAATTGCTGATTTTAGGTAACAAAATATAAAATGTATAACAAAACAGGATTAATTTTGATTTTTAGCATTGACTTTTCAAAAAATATTCAGTACTTTAACAGTGTTTAGATACACGAGCTTACA
Organism: Magallana hongkongensis; assembly: GCA_016163765.1. Classification (NCBI taxonomy): domain Eukaryota; kingdom Metazoa; phylum Mollusca; class Bivalvia; order Ostreida; family Ostreidae; genus Magallana; species Magallana hongkongensis. The sequence continues at coordinate 16,290,901 of WFKH01011925.1, read as the reverse complement.
TATGTAGGATAGCAGTGGCTATTTTAAGATATCCCAGACATAATATATGCAATTGTTTTCTGACCTTAAATTAATATGTTAAGATCAATAAATTTATTTGCAAACTCAAATTTTAGATACAAGACACTACAGAAACGAAGACTAAATATAAAAGACTTACAGTCTTTTCAAAATGAGTAAAATAATAGTAACGCATATTCAAGCCAACAAAAAAATATATCAATTTTTTTTTGGAAAGGGGTATATCACATGTTGAATAAGATCAGATGGATGTTCTTGCTCTTCTGATTGTATTACGTTAACCGGGCAAAAGTTATGGATAGTCATCACTTTTATTAAATGACAGAAATATGGTAAAACGTTGATTAAATGAAATAATTTCATTTATCTTTATGTTGTTATTTGCTTGAAATTTTTAATGTCAATACAGCAAACCTTCAAACATTTACATAAGTTATGATTTTACATAACCTTATAATTTGGTTTTGAATTATCTTCATTTTCTTAAATTTGTTAAACAAAATCACACAACGTATCTTCCCAAAAATATTACCTTAATTCTTAGAGTCACCAATCAATTATGAAGTTAGTTCCTAATACATGTAACAGGTGAGAACATCAAGAATATGACATTTGTTTTATGTCTTGAGATCAACCACGCACTCTGAAATACTGTACAATTGTACTTAACATTAAAAAGTTAAAACTACTTATAGGTCCAAAACAACTGCCAATGGACACGTGCTTTGATAAGCTATTTTTTATGTGCTTATGATAGCGATCTATATTTTTAGACAGGTCAAAGTATGCAAACATATGCAATGTATATAGGAGGTTATTTAAACACAAAAATATGCTAAATGTCTATGTATTTATAGCTAGAAATTAGAACTAGCCGATTAAAGTTAGATTCGTTAACACGGGGGTAAAAACGCCACGCGAACACGGCAACGAATCATCATAAGCTGCATGATTTGTTTAAGTTTATTCAGTTTGACTTACCGATTTAGTAGAAATCTTCAAGAATGCTGGATAGAATTGTACCGTACATGATGGATAAATTATCGTATACAACGCACTGGACTTCTTGAATCATTGATATAAGGTTACATGTATTTGGTAAAGAAAATGTATACAACGATTTACATGATAGGATAAACAGAAAAAAAAACCTGTTACATGTAAACCTGATGATAAACCTGATCGGATTAACGCATGGTAGGATGAATTAACACGATATAACAGTATTCACGCACGATACGATATGATTAACGCACGACAGAACAGTATACACGCACGATACTATAGGATTGATACACGATACGATTGTAAAAAATAACGTTGCGGGTACTGTATTAAAATTAAAGTCATATATTATATGTTAAATTAATAAGTTACCAGCGGATTAAAGTTTATCAAATGGCCTTATATTTCAGGTTAACATAAAGTCTTAACATAAAATGTATTCAGTTTATTGTGATATGATTTTGTTGTTTTTTTTTTTACAAAGAAAGGTATTTTTTCTAATTTTTTCTCATTTTTGAAAATTCATTAAAAATCATACCATTGTCCTATATACAATATAGATAATCTAGATAATATAAGAAATGAAGATATCCAATTTACAATTGATGATCAACTTTTTATCGATATTCTTCTTACTGAAATAAGGGGCAAATCCATTTCATACTCTGCTTTTAAGAAAAAAAAATCTAATGAAAGAGAAAAGGAATTAGAAAAAGAGATTACTTGTCTTGAGCAGAATTTAACGGGAAACTCCTTAGATATATTATCGAACAAACAAGATGAGCTACTCAACATAAGAAAAAATAGATTAAAAGGTCAATGTATCAGGTCAAAGTCTAAATGGATTGATGAGGGAGAAAAGCGAACCAAATATTTCATTAACTTAGAGACTCGGAACTACATAAGTAAACAAATACCAAATATCGAAAAAGATAATGGGTCGGTAATTCTTGATCAAATGGAAATATTAAAAGAAACTAAATCATTTTATGAACACTTGTATAAAAAAAGAGAAGTTATACATGAAGAAAGTTTCCATGAAAAGTTAAAAGAAATAAGGTGTCCTAAACTTAATAGAGAAGAGTCAAATACCCTCGAAGGTCCTTTAACTGATACAGAAATTCTGAATTTCCTTAAGAAAATGAAAAATGACAAAAGTCCTGGCCCTGATGGTTTTACAAGTGAGTTTTTTAAATTCTTCTGGAGAGACTTAGGAACATTTATCACAAGAGCAATAAACCACTCTCTTAAAATAGGAAACTTTTCAGAAATAAATAAATTAGGTGTAATTACATGCATTCCCAAATCTGGAAAACCTAAACAATTTCTGAAAAATTGGCGTCCCATTACTTTACTAAATGTTATTTACAAACTAGCCTCAGGAAGCTTAGCTGACCGCATGAAAACTGTTCTAGATAAATTGATAAATAATGACCAGACTGGATTTTTGAAGGGTAGATTTATTGGGGAAAATATAAGACTTATATATGACCTTATGTATTATACAGAGCAAAATAATATACCTGGCCTTTTAATGTTAATTGATTTCGAAAAGGCTTTCGACACTATCTCATGGAGTTTTATCTCAAAAACACTAGACTTTTTTAATTTTGGACCCTCCTTTAAAAATTGGATAAAAACATTCTATAATGGAATAAAGGCTTGTGTGATTCAAAATGGTATAATTTCAGAATACTTTTATCCAGAAAGGGGCTGTAGACAAGGCGATCCAATATCCCCATATCTCTTTCTTCTCTGTGCTGAGATTTTAGGAATATTAATAAGAAATGAAAAAGATATCAAAGGTATACTTATAGATGGAGAAGAATACAAAATATCTCAATATGCAGACGACACATCAATTATAATGGATGGTACACCACAATCATATGATGGCATTCTTAGGGTTTTAGATTTTTTCGCACAAGTATCTGGCCTAAAAATAAATTTTACAAAAACAAAAATGGTTTGGATTGGTAGCAAAAAATTTTCAAAGGATGTATTTCATCATTCACGATGGAAACTTAGTTGGAATAATTTAAATTTTGAGCTTCTAGGTATTAAATTTTCAGTTACACTAGATGAAATGGAAGAATTAAATTATTTACCAAAATTATCTGAAATTAGAAAATTGATTAATCAATGGAAGTTACGAAAATTAACTCCAATTGGTCGAATTACGATAATCAAGACACTAATAATACCAAAGTTAAATCATTTAATACTAGCATTACCCAACCCAAAAACTGAATACCTAAAAACCTTTTAAAATGATATTTTTCATTTCCTATGGGGCTGTAAAGTTCATAAAGTAAAGAAAAGTACAATCATACAAGATTATAATCATGGGGGTCTCAAAATGGTTGATTATGGGAGTTTTATCACAGCTCTCAAAGCTACTTGGATGAGAAGACTTATAAGAACTGACACAAAATGGATAAAGCTTTTAGAATCAATTTTGAAAATCAGTATATCTGAAATATGGAGGAATGGTCCAGATTATTCATACAATCTATGTAAAAAAATTTAGAAAATTCTTTTTGGAAAGAAATGTTCCTCAGCTGGTTAAAAATAAATGAGCAAACTCCACTTAGTAAACCCCAAATTATAAATGAAAATATATGGCACAATCCCAAAATTACAGTAGATAATAAATCTATATTTTTCAAAAGTTATGTTAATACAGGATTTATTTTTGTTAGTGATCTACTTAATATAGATGGAACATTCAAAAACTTTGATGAATTGAAACACATTAATCCAAAGACAAATTTTATAGAGTATGCAAGTTTAAGAATTGCAGTTACGACCAGACTGCTTACACAAGATATACACTTACCAAACTTGCAAAACACAATAAAATATGGACCAATTATCCCTAATCATATTCTATTGTTTATTAATACATGTAAAGGTTGTAAGCCCACGTACAACTTACTATTAGACAAAAAAAGAGAAATATGTACATCTATATTAAAATGGAGAGATAAGGGTTACAACTATTCACAAACTTCTTGGAATGAAATTTTTGAACTCCCATTTAAGTCTACACAGGAATCAAAACTACATTGGCTACAATATCAAATACTTCATAGGATTGTTCCTACAAATAAATATCTTTTTAATATAAAAAAAAACCAGAGTCTGCTGTATGCACCTTTTGTAAAACAGATGAAGAAAGCATTAGTCATTTATTTTATGAATGTAATATAGTAAAAGAATTGTGGTGTGGTGTTGAAGAGTGGATTCTTACACAGTTTGAAATCTCAATTACATCTGATATTCAATCAGTTCTTTTTGGAAAATATAAAAATAAAGAAAGTTATAAATTTTTTAACCTGATAGTTCTTACTGTAAAGCAATATATTTTTTCATGTAAATATAAAAGTAATCCAATACCTAATATACATGCTTTGAAAAAGGTCATAACAGAAAGAATTTTAACTGAAAAATATTTGCTGTTGAAAAAATGTAAATATAAGGAATATGAAAGCCACTGGCAGAATATTTGTGAAAAATTGTAGTTATATTGACAAAGTCAAGCTTTTTGTTTTTGATTTTTGTTTTTTGGGTTTTTTTTTTCCATATCTGTGAACCCTCATATCATTTCAGTTGTCCTCAACTGAGTTTAGAATAGTCTATCCATGTATAATAATCCACCTGCATTACCTCTCTCTCTCTCTCTCTCTCTCTCTCTCTCTCTCTCTCTCTCTCTCTCTCTCTCTCAAAATCAGCTTCACTTCATATGAAATATAATGAAACATAAAAAATTGTTTTATTAAGTAGAAGTAGCTTAAAGATTATGTGATATGTTTCTACAAATGCACCAATCACCTATTATGTCATATATGTACATATGTTGTGAAACGAAAAACTCAATAAAAAAAAAATCATACCAAGATAAAAACATTCTTTTTTCTAAACCGGAGCCTATATATAAATTTTGTCTCTTATCAACAACATTCATTCATGTTGTTTTTAAGTGAAAAATGTCTTTAAGATAATGCAATGTCTAATGTTTTGTTTCTTTGTTTTTCTTAAGATGAATAGTCTCAATGCAATCTCTTCTATTGTAACACTGAAAATAAAGGGAGTTTTTCATCAAAGCTGGAAGTGGTAAGTTGTATGTAATAACTCCTGTCCGTTAACAACAATAAATATAGGTGTACCTACCCGTTTTGAGTTTTCATGAATTAACTCTACAGTTTTTATCAGAAACCCTTATGAAACAGAAAAAGAAATTATTTTGTGCTTTCATTGATTTCAAGCAAGCATTTGACACTATATAGAGAAGTGGTTTATGGTACAAAATGTCAAAAAATGGTATCACTGGAAAATGTTTTGTTTATATTAAAAATATGTATCAGGGTATTAAATCTCTTATTAGTATGGATGGTATCACATCTGATTTTATAAGCTGCAATTTTGGAGTTCGCCAGGGCGAAAATTTATCACCATTTTTGTTTTCATTATATATCAGTGATCTGGAAAATTTCTTATTAGATTATAACATTGTTGGTCTTAAGAGTCTTCCTGATGCTATAGAAAACGAATTATTTCTGTATATGAAGCTTTTTATCCTTTTTTTATGCTGATGATACTGTAATTATGGCTGAGACTGCCGAAGATCTCCAAAATGCACTGAATGAATTTTATCTATAGTGTAATCAATGGAAGTTACAAGTCAATACTGACAAAACAAAAATTTTGATTTTTTCAAAAGGCCCTTTGCCAAAACATGTGTTTTATTACAATAAGGTTGCAATAGAAAATGTCAAAGATTTTAAATACCTGGGTATTATTTTTTCAAGAACATGATCATTTGCTAAAGCTAAAAAAACATCTGTGTGAACAGGCACAGAAAGCAATGTACAGTGTTATTAGAAAAATAAGACAATTCAATTTACCAGTCGATTGTCAGTTTGACTTATTTGACAAAATTGTAGCTCCAGTATCATTGTATGGGTGTGAAATTTGGGGTTACGAAAATATAGAAGTTATTGAACGTGTACATTTGAAATTCTTAAAATATGTTTTTAACTTAAAAAGTAGTGCACCATCTTACATGGTTTACGGGAAGACAGGCCGTTTCCCTTTATATATAAATGTATATATCAGAATGATTCACTACTGGTCAAAATTATTTACAAACCCTGAAAGCAAAATTGTATCTGTTTTATACAAGTTTTTGGTCTTGCAATATCAAAGGGGAAATATGTCAAACTCCTGGATTGCATGTGTTAAAAATATTTTAGATATGTGTGGTTTTTCAAATGTCTGGTCTGAACAAAATGCTGTAAATGTAAAGTGGATATCTGCAATTGTAAAGCAAAGGTTACAAGACCAATATATCCAAAAAGGGTCTAGTGAAATTCATAACTCGTCAAAAGGGCAAATATACAAGATTTTTAAGAAAAATTTAGTTATGAAAATTACATTAATTTATTGCCACATAAGCTCAGAAAGATTTTTATGAAATTTAGAACATCAAACCACCATCTCCCAGTGGAGACTGGGAGATGGTCCAATATTCCTTTAAACCAAAGAGTGTGTAAACTGTGTAATACTGGTCAAATTGCTGACGAATTCCATTATATTCTTGAATGTAAAGAGTTGTTGACGTTTAGGCATAGATATCTTGAGGATAAATACTGTTCAGCACCAAATACTATAAAGTTATGTGAGCTTATGTTTGTAAAAATGTTACAAAACTGAAAAAAATATATTTCATTATCAAAATTTACAGTCTGATATAATAGTCTGTCCTCCACAATTCTACCTTTTTCTATTTTCATTGTATATATTATATATTTATACTTATTTACTATTTATTTACTACCTATCTATTCACTTATAAAATGTACCTCTGACTTTTGAAATGTATAATTATACTGAATGACCTCATGTACCATTTCATGGTTTGAGTGAATAAACTGAATTGAATTGAATTGAGTTTCCTCACATAAAATTTCAAATCCCATTTGATCCTTCTATGGGTGTTTTCTTTGCTCAGCTACCATACCATTGGTCTTTGTTTTATAATAGTTTCAATTAAAAACATTCTTGTAGCCTTCGTTTAAGTTTGAATTAGTTTTCTTTGTATTAAAGGCGCATACATGTGTATATTTGTACACTTATATTTCATTTACTTGTAAATAAGTTGCTTGCAATTATATTGTACATTATAACATATCTTAAAAATGTTGTTTTTTTCATACTTAGAGAGTTTTATAGTTCTTAAGCAAGATCAGTCTCTCAATAAGTATTATATCAATGACAAATCTGTTTAAATTGGAAACGAGAGAGAGAGAGAGAGAGAGAGAGATTAATCTTTATATTTAGATTTGTGCTACTCTGGAAATCTGTATTTTAATCAAATTGGAAATATCCTAACCTAGTATTTAAAAAAATATTAGTATATATTCACAGGCTGAAGCTGTGCCATTCAGTCAACTGAAAGGTGGCTGAAAGATAACTGAAATGTGACTGAATGGCATAGTTCTGCCATTCAGTCACCTTTCCAGACCATTCAGTTACCTTTCAGTTGACTGAATGGCACAGCTTCATCCAGTGATTGTCACTATATTACCGATAAATACATGCCTTAAAAGAAAAACACCCAAGCTTCTGCCATGAATTTCACAATTTGAAAAAATTGCTTTTTATACATGCTTTTTATTTCATGTATCATTTTTGCGCAGTGGAAAATTAGAGGAATAATTCATACAAAATAACAATATGACTCACAGAAACCAACTTTCAAAATTTGAACGTCTTAACGTCGCGAAGAACCCCAAGTTCATTATAACAATGTATTTAATTTGATTGCCAAATGTGAAGTAGTATAGCATATTTTAAGATTTCATACATTTTCACCTACAACACCAATACCCTCTAGTAGCCGCAATTCTGATCAAATGGCTAGGAATTTTACAATTCTAACAGAGGCACTTTTGTCAATATATGATTTGTATATAACTTTGGTTTAGCCTGTCTTCCAGATATATTGTAGTAGAAAAGGCGATTTGTATACAATCCATTTTAATTCACAATTTGACCATTAAAGCCTCTAGAGACCTAAACACTCACTTGATCTCTCAAGTAAGCGTTCTGGAAACAATTATATCGTATCTAAAACTCTTCAGATATCAAATTTAAACGATAATGGATTGCCTAAAACGTCTTAGTCATACAGTACCCGCAACGTTATTTTTTACAAGATAAACGATAGGATAGGATTCACGCACGATAGGATAGGATTAACGCACGATAGAACAGTATACACGCACGATACGATAGCATTAACGCACGATAGAACAGTATACACGCACGATATAATAGGATTGATACTCGATAGGAAAGGATAAACGATGTTCATGATAAACGTATAATCGCTTTAAACGATCTTCATGAATAACCTGAATATGGCATAATTTGGGAAATAACACGTACGAATAAAGATTTACATCGAATTTCTTTTTAGTAAAAATTGCTGAGTTGTTAATCATCACTGCATCATTTATAGAATGTATAAAAATGACGTTAATTTTTTTAAACAAAAATTATGAGCTTAAATGATCAATAAATTTTCTGTATTGTAAACATTACTTTCATTACCGAACACCCTAGCCTATCGCCGCGAATATTGCAGCCCGAGATCAAATCACACAGAAAATAGCGGGTTCAACTATAAAAATCCAACTCTTGTTTAAGGTTAATATACAATCTATCATAAATACATTTCTTTCTGTAAAAGAAAATGATGCATTAAAAACGAATTATATTACATACAAGTTAAATAAATATTTACGCAGATATACATTCCGCGTACGATTTGTTAACATTGTTTTCATTACCACACACCCTAGCCGATTGCCGAGAACATTTCAGCCCAAAATCAAATATCACACGGAAAATAACGGGTTCAATAAATATACAACTCTGGTTTTAATTAAATATAAATTATATCATAAACACTTTTGTTTCTGTAAAATATGATGGATAAAAAACGAATTATATTGCATAAAAGTTAATGTTTACGCAGGTATACACTGCGCGTACGATTTAATATATTCGATATACAGGTATATATGTTACCTTGTTACTAAGAACTTCGATAGTTTACATTATTTTTTTTATTTTCAATGCTTACAGATATGATTTACATGTAATATTGGTTAATTTTGATCTAAAAAATAAGACATTAGTATCATGATAGATTGCTGGATAGGATTTTACAATTCTTGTTCGATAAATTTTCTTATACGGCGCACTGAACGACTTGCAACTTTGAGAAAAATTTACTTGCTTATGAAAAGGCACGAAACGATTAACACAATAGGATAAACGGAAAAACTGTTAAAATTGAACGATAAACCTGATAGGATTAACGCACGATAGGATAGGATTAACGCACAATAGAACAGTATACACGCACGATACGATAGCATTAACGCACGATAGAACAGTATACACGCACGATACGATAGGATTGATACACGATACGATAGGATAGGATTGTAAAAAATAACGTTGCGGGTACTGTATCATCGTAATAAGGACAGTGGTCAACATTATTATTTACACACAAGAACAAGTTTAACTAGGAGCTTTTTGCAGACATCAGTAATTTCAATGAAATAGGATTGCATGTTATTTTAGTCAGATATATAAATGATGAAAGGTAAAGGCTGTTGTTGTATCTTGTAAAAGACACATACATAGGATTGCAAGCAGACACAGACATTTGTTGACCTGGAAAATTACACTTTTTTTATTTGCGTAGTTTTAATTTCAAATTTCTGAAAATGCTTTTCTGAATTTTAACTGTTATAATAGATACATTTTATTTGTGTATGAACACGTGTCACATTCCTTGAGTTTAATCAAAATTATAAAGATAAAGATCTTATGTAGGTGTTATATTGCCCATTCAGCGCTAGATCCATTATGACGCAGAAATAAACTCAACTTTCGATATATTTTATTTGAAAACGGAAGTAAATTGTGAAGAAATATTATACCAGCTCTCATCAGATTTAAAAAAGACACTTTGAAAAATGAACCTGAGTAAAGTATTCATGTTGATCTTTACATTCAAGCTTGTGGTTAAATTTTGCACCTAATTTGAACTTTTTAGGTTACATATTTCACTTTTTTAAATGGTATATTGTATACGTATATATGCGTCATTGGCATTTGTTTGCACAAATGGCAGCTACTCCTTACACAGAAAATTGAGTGTATTTCTTAAACAGAGTGATAAAGCGTTTTAAATATTTTCATTGTACAATTTATTTACGTTTTTGTTTTATTTATTACTTCAGTGATCAGTGCCAAACAATGTTATTGAATTTCCTAATGCTTAAATCAGAAACCGGTCAAGGGACATCATTTGATCATGTTGGATTAAAAAGGGATTAAAAATTAAGGTTATAGCACATTGATAGCTATCAACACTTAAAGTCATTTGTTTTAAAATAACTGTCATTACAACATTGTTGATTAGTTCTTCGCTTTCTCTCTGATTTGCTGTACAATGGTCACAGAGTTCAAAGGTAGTTTAGGTATCGTATTGGCTTTAAAACAACAGCAATTACATGATAGTTTTAAATACGGCGTCCTCATAGGATTAGTTGATATATTGTTACTCTTAACACAATTAGAACTGCAAACTTCATTATATGGAAAGTCTCTCGGTTATTTTATTTCGATGACTTTATAGGAAAACAATTTAACTTATGCAATGCTAACAAATAATTTTACACTAAAATGGAGTTTATGGTATAACAGGTAATAATGTTGAATAAACTAGAATTTGTTAGTGACTTTACAGTACCTTAGATGGACCAGGCTGGCTTTCGTCCGCCATACTTCACAAGTTTAATGAATATTATGCAAACTTGATAGCCTAAAAAATTAACAATTTTAAATCTGTTTAAATGACTAGTGAAAATAAAACCCATATTTTGTTATTGGGAAAAAAATTCTGTTTTATCCAGGCTGAAATGCGATATTACGTATATAAGTGTATCATACGAATTTGAGCATTTCTTTGCGATGGTTTTTGATCATTTGCCAAAGAATAGACGACTTTTTTCTGCAATATGCTATAGGCAAATCGCAAGTAGAGTAAATAAATATTAAAATATATTCACATCAATGCTTGAAAACGTAAAGCACTGTTTTCCATTTGAGGTTGATTTTTCTTTAAAACTTAAACATGTATAGATTATCAATTGTCACTTTTTATACATGTACTATAAAACTAACACATACATGTACTTTGGGGTTTCTTCCCTTTGTCTACTTTATCGAGTTACAAGTACATACTATTATGTCCACAATGCATTACAAACACCTTTAATTTAGTTGCTGAAAAAAAAAACAAAAAACCGTGAACCACAACTTTTGCTTTTTAAGTATTGATAGAGTTACATGTATATGAATTTTCATAGCAAAATCATGGAATTTGACAAATAAAATTGTTTTTAACATAAATATAAGAAAATATGCTTTGATGTATAAAACTCAACGTAACTGAGGGTCACAGAGTCTACAATAATATATGACAGATAACGATCACTTGTTAAGTAATTTCATTTCATAATCACCTTAAATATTCCCTAACGTGTATTGCTAATTTCATGGGAATTTTAACAAAACTCAAAATACGGCTCTGACCATTGGGTTAGTTCTAAACATTTAAACTGTTGAGTTACAGACTGTTTGGTTGAAAAACATTACAAGTAGATTAACAAAAGATAATTTATATGACATTGTTTTTAATTTTACATGTAATCTGGAATTATATAAGCAATACTCAATTGTTACATTAGTTGGCAAATATATCTATAAACTTTGAAATATAAATTAATGCTTGATATATAAACTCCAACAAGTATATCATATTTGTGTTATTTAACTAATGTCTGAAATGATTATAATGCATATTATTTGTCCTATATTCATAAATGAAACATTTTGATTTTCGATAACTTGATTCAAAATACCAACAAGACACATTCTGAATAAAGTCTAAATCTCTAGCATATGATTAGATGTGGTGTCTAATCGTCAGAACGATTCCCCGGAATTAAGTCCAACTTTGGTATTTTGTGATCTGAAACATAAACACGCTTTTATCATTGCTCTTATAAATCATAAGAATATTATAGAATATATGAGTTTGAATTACATGTAGAATATATTTGAAGATATATAGTACCGATCAGACCCAATCTAACACCAGAGTAAACCCCAACTAAACTCCGGGTTTACTTTTGGGGTTTACTTGGGGTTTACTCTGGGTTTACTTTTTGAAAATTTGGGTCCACTCAGGGTTTACTTTGGGTTTACTCGGAGTGTACTTTGGGTTTACTTGGGAATTGCTTTTGAGGTCACCTGTACGCACTGAAGTGTGAAGCAGACCCGTCCTTAATATTACCATCTTACTGCCTGTAATTCCTGCCCCTTGTATATTCCGAATAAACATGTAGCGTCTGCTTTCAGAGGTATACTTCTGATCGGGGTTTACTCTCTGTGTCCACTGGGTTTACTTTGGGTTTACTCTGGGTTTACTCTGGGTCCACTCTAGTAAACCCGAAGTAAACCCGAAGTAAACCCAGAAAGTAAACCCAGGGTTTAGTTGGGGTTTACTTTCTGTTAGGTTGGGTCTGATCGGTACTGTAAAATCATTATCAATGAAGATAAAATCGAAAGAAAGCCATTATGCATTATAATAAATAAGTAGTAAAAAAAGATTATTTTTACAATTTAACTTTAGGAAATTAAATAACAAGAAATATATTTCGACAGTATTTATAAAACTCAATTTAAATATAATGAACCTCTTTAGCATAAGGACTCACAACGTAAATGACGTTTTTTATGGCATTTAAAAAAGTCACTATGTATTAAACATTGCAGAAACAATGAAATTTCCAAAGGCATTATAATTAAGCTGTGGGATTACTCAGTTGAATCAATGTAAATAATCTAAGAACGCGTGATTAATTTAAACATCAATAAGACTTATGGGTTGCGCGTGCGTTTTAGAAACATTAAAGGCTTAAAATCTAGTCAAAAGTACACAAATAAGCTAAGAAAAACAATATATATTGCATTCAGGTGATTATTGTAAGGTGCGTACCCTGTCAGTCGGTCAAGCATGGTATCAACAAACTCAACAGTTATGTTGTGTTCTTGGTCCTTATATGCTTAAAAAGAAACGTTATATTGTAAGAAAACATACTATCAAAGGAAACATTAGACGTTTTTGTAAAAAAAAAAAAAAATGAACCATCTTGCAAAGTAAAATTAACTTTTAAGAGGAATTTTGGTGTAGTGGAGTTTGCATATTTTACATACATTTTGAAAACAGATTGACACATATCGTTGAAAAGAATTGCAATACAATAGTACTGCTTAAAACTTTAACAAATATGCATGAAATGACTGTTTTTAATATGTCGATATCAAAAGCGAAAAATGCTTGTAACAAAAGGATATGATGCAAATCTAATTTACTTTTTATTTTTGGAAATTCGATCAAAATATGTTGATACGAATTTCCGCTTTTAGTTCCCTTTCAAAAAAGTCGTATACATTTCTGCTCAAATGTTTTAGGTAACATGTCAGAGATCTACAACAGAAAAAATCAAAATAAATTGATTTATTTTTTTTACGTTTTTGACGTAATGTTTATATTAAATTTAAAAGTGTTTAACACAATCCAAATCAAAAAGGGAAAATCAACATTCCCTTTTTTTTGACCCTGTTTTTCATATCTGCATCCATTTACACCCCTTTTTGCCAAAAATAAGCCAAAGTTCATGGAATTTTCCTGAATCATTGACATTTAAATGCACTACACAGACATTTAAAATGAAGTATGATCCTCTTATCCATTTAAAAACTCATGAAGCATAAGAGGAACGTTCCTCTTTTCACTTTAACTGAAATCCCTGCAGTTCAATCTGAGGAACGTTTCTCTTTTTTTCAACTAAAATATTCACAAAGCAGCTGAGGAACGTTCCTCTTTTCACTTGACTTAAAATCTTGACAAGTCATATGAGGAACGTTCCTCTTTTCACTTCAACAGAAATCTGAACAAGTCATCTGAGGAACGTTCCTCATTCACTTCAACCGAAATCTTCACAAAGAATCTGAGGAACGTTCCTCTTTTCTCTTTAACTGAAACCTTTACATGGTACCTGAGGAATGTCCCAATTTTCTAATTTGAAAGTAAAAACAGCAAATAAGTTGAAATATAATAATCTTAAATTAGATATGCATTTAAACATGTCATACTTTACGTAAATATTAAGGATGTAAACAAGTACTCGAGTACTTGACAGTCTCGATAATGATCAGCTGATCAGCTTAAATTTTCTTAGTCGATTACTCGATATAAAGTAAAAGAGTTTGAATTTTTCATGTTTTTTTATTTCAGCATTTTTGGGTTACAAATCAAAATAACAGGTTTTTTTTTGGGTTTTTTTCGCTGGTTTTTTTTTTTTTTTTGTTTTTTTTTTTTTTTGTTTTGTTTTTTTTTTTTTTACATTTTTGGTTGGTCTCTTCTATCGATGCCCCTTGTGTATTTTTTAAGCGGCAAATTCATGTATATTAATTGGTGTCAAAAATTGATCTTGTATTGTAGATCAAATTATAATTAAATGTTTTCAATTAAAGTACAAAGGCATGTATTAAAGAATACCAATTTAATATTTCTTTTATAATATTCAATATCAAGCTTTTTTAAATACATAGATTAGATGTTTAGATAAATAAAAATATAACTTAATAATTGTCGCAGTGCATATGTTTTTATAATTATTAAAAACATAAAACTCGCATCCATCAAATTCAGGATTGAGTTTCCGAGTAGAGCTGCATTTTCCTGAAAGCACTCTCACTTTATTCGGTCTTTGATACATGGTTGACAAGAGCCAATGTTTATCTTCTGTTCTGTTTGTATTCTGATCATACTGTTTGACTGCCTGGATGGCTTCTTAACTTTTCTGTCCCCCATTGATTTCCTCCCGGGGGGGGGGGCGGGGGGGGGTGTTCAGATCTTCTATAGAATCTATGTATGATACATATTTGTATTTAAATTCATCATTGCTAAATAACTTCCTGTTATTTCATTTCATAATGAAGATCTGGCTGTGATACTTTTTTTGTTAATTACACACAAATTTAAGTATTGACACTCTTTAAAAAGAAATATATACCCAGTATATATATTAAAGGTCACATAAGTTTTTCCCTGCTTTACTTGAGAGAGATATAGAAAAATTTGTTCAACAAATACCTAAGTATGTTTAAACATTTACAGAATTCAAGCAGGATAATTAAGCATGAATTTGATTTGAATCTACCAAAGATCAATATACTCTAATCTTAAAACACATTGGTATCATTGCAAATTTTTTTGGATGGCGGCAGATCTTAACACTTCACATCAAATCCCAAAGCTAGTGTTATCGGGCGGTCATTCTTGTGAGTATGAGAATGGTTCACAGCTGTAAATTATTTGTTTGATTTGCATCAATTAATTAAAGCAGGAATTATTAACCACATCAAACAAGAAAGTTGTATAATTCAGATTCTGTTCATTCTATCAATTTAATGTTACAACAAGGAAATACTAAAATTAAGTTAATTAAGCTTGATGAGCTTGGTCAAACTTATTTTTGTTTGAAATTTAGAAGCATAAAATATTCAGAATATTTGCTCATCATAAATTCGGACTTGTCATACTAAGGACTTTGTTTGTTTCATCAAAAGTCTCAGTTACCTGTGTCCTACCTAAGTTAAGCTAAACAAAATCATTCAAGCTCCAATCACATGAATTAGATGTTTGTGTGAAATCATTCTCAGTGACCACCTGTTCAAATGTCTGGCCGTCTTTTTGTCTCTCCTTTTGGAGATGATTTTAAATCAACTCCTCCATGCAATCACAAGTTGCACTGGGAGTATTGTGGACCTGGAGCCTGTTTGACAAAGATTTCCAAAGATGTTTCCTAGGACAGAACTTAAGATATGCCTAAGTTATAACTTAGGAAATTCCTAAGATTTTTTTGTATAATATTTTACATTCACGCATACAGAAGTAGATAAGAGTTATGCAATAAACCCGTATATTCTTTAAAAACGGTATTTTTTTTTAATTTGAGAGAGAATGAATTGATCGTAGTATCTTTCTTGTTTTGCTACATGTATATATATTTTTTATTTTAAGTATTATTTGGATATGACCGTATGAATCAATTGAAAACATTGGTCACTGCTAGAATTTCTGTTGTTCTTTATTGATGATGGAGTGCATTTTATTGTCTATTTGGTCCATTATGAATAGTCCGTGTTAATATATACAGATATGCTTAATCCTAAATTAAAAATGCTCTTTGAGATATCCACCGTAGTGTATCTATAACTTCAATTTGTTCCCATTCTCTTTCCTTTCACTTCAATTTTTACATGCTCCTAAAAAAAGTTGGGGGGGGGGGGTGACTCCATCTCCATTTTAATTCACTTTTTGATATGTAAATTTAAGAAAAATGTTTGCTGCGAGAAAAGGTGAAGGGGGGGAGACCCCCCCCCCCCCCCCCCTTTTTTCTGCGCCGGCCAGATTCCTTGTGAAGGGGGAAATATAAGAAAGATGTTGAAAAAACTGCAAATAAATGCATCTTGGGTGATAAAAGAAGCCAGGGTTAAAGGCAAATTTCTGAATGAAACAGCATTCCCATGGATGATTTAACATCGACATTCCTAAACCACTTAACTTGCTGTCACTCCTACCTCCCTCCCCCCTCCCCCGACTGAAAAAATCAAATGAAGAAAACACCTAACATTTCTCCCATAAAAAAAAAGCTTATTGCGTGGAGGGAAAGGACAAATCATCCAGACATTCTGTAATTGAATATTATTTCTTTTTATGATATCAGTAAGTCTCGGGCATGAATAATTTAATTATCATAAGTCCACACCAAAGAAATTAATTGAAGAAATATATGTATAATTTCATAGTTCTAATGTTTTCAGTTTTGAAGTAAAGCGGATATATTACAAGGAGAGGATATACATAGGCTATGCCTGTTGTCCAATCCTATTGAATTTATTCAATAAAATATGTTTAAATAAATTAGAAAGTGAAAAAGTCTTAATGATACGCATAATCTAGTATATTTGTTCAACTTTAATGGCATATCATTCATTTCAATATAACATATTCTGTGTTAGGGGAAAGGTATATTTTATCTATTACAAAAAAAAAATTCGTTAACATCCTTTTATTCTATACAGTTCTATAGCCTACATGTAAAATGGCTCACAAGACACGTTAATAGGACCAAACTATGAGGGCGGATAGCATAAAAACTGTCTGGTCAATTTCGTTTTAATTTGGCAAAAGCTTTTCTTATATGTTAACCTTCCGTTGCTGAAAATTAAAAAAAAATCATGTTTGTATTTTTTTTACATATGAAATTGAAAAGGATAACTCCTTATTTCCTATGTAACCCTATATAAAATGTCGGGATGAATTGGACATATGACCAAAATTTGTGTGTGGTAAATAGATGCTTTGTTAGGATTTCAGTTTACATAATTTAGTGAAAAGAGGAAAGTTCCTCAGATGACTTGTCAGGATTTCTGTTGAAGTGAAAAGAGGAACGTTCCTCAGATGATTTGTCAGGATTTCTGTTCAAGTGAAAAGAGGAACGTTCCTCAGATGACTTGTCAGGATTTCTGTTCAAGTGAAAAGAGGAAACTTTCCTCAGATGAAATGAAGAGATTTTAGTTTAGGTAGAGAGGAACGTTCCTCTGATGCTTCCTAAGTTTTTATAAGGATAAGAGAAATGTTACTCATTTTAAATGTATGTTTAATGCATTTAAATGTCAATGATTCAGGTCAATTCCATTAACTTTGGCTTATATTCGGCAAAAAGGGGTATAAATGGATGCAGATATGAAAAACAGGGTCAAACAAAAAGGGAATTTTGATTTTCCCTTTTTGATTTGGATTGTGTTGTATTTGATTTTAGAAGAATAAATCAATCATTGCTTTCAAACATAACGATGTAATTTAAACGTTAAATATTTAATACTATCATACTGACAAATTATTAAAAATATCTTAGCTATGTAGTTTCGACACAATACAGATGCAGATAAAAATATGTCTATTTTACACAAAAACGCAAGAAAATAATATCATCGCATCAAATTTAAGTCTGATAAATAGCGTTAATCGTGGTAATGGGTGGAGTTGAGTTATTTTAATTTAGATAAGTACATACAAAAAAATTAAACTGCCCGTCGATTTATAAGTAAACCATAAAGTATAATAAAGTAATACATATGCGTGATTCTCATTAAGGACTGAGCTCTCTACGCTTTGATACAGGGTATATTTATTTCCGTCTTTTCCCCCACATTCCTATTCCTGTAAATAAAAACAGAAATAAAGTGAATATTTATAACTGTTTATACACGGACGTTTGTAAATAAAAGTGTTTTTAATTTATGAATTTTAGTGTACCTTTACTCTTTGACTTTTTGATACCATTTTGCCTTGTTCAAGGGGTTTTCATTTCCATTCCCGTAAAAAAGGTTACTTCCTGTTTTAATAATAATTAATGTCATGTTTTTATTTTTTACTTTACGTTTTGCAAAAATATTAAGTTAAATGTCCTTTTTGTTCTAACATAGTAAGAGATAGAGAGAGATGATGTGAAAGAGAAATCAATTGGAAATTAGAAATTGTTGTCACTTAACAAATAATTCACATAAAAATTCATTTTTGATAAATGACATGGATTCACTAACCATTATTTCAAATAATCCCCCTGAAATCCCGCTAGATTTAAGTTTCTCTTCCATCCATTTTTTAAGACCCCCCCCCCTTTAAAAGGAATCATTTCGTTAATGTTAACATAACTATATATATTGCACATGTAGATAGATCAGAAACACACTTCATAATGGTTAAATGTCACTCCCTTCGAACAAATACTATTTATAGAATTAACAACATACTGCTGAGACAGGTCCATCTATGCATTTAATTCTTTTTTCTCCGACGAGTTTGTACAAACCCCGTTAGAAAATTCTATCAATGATTTGTTGTGCCTTCCTAATGTTATCATTTCCATCACAGTCAAGAAATCTGATCTGATTAAGAACATCGTCTGTCACCCATAGGTATGATTTCATATCATCTTTTGATTTTGACAGACACTTCTGACTAGAAAATGTAAAAGTAATAAAGTTAAGAACCTATTTTAACAATAGTAAATTTTACATGGTTTGCTGGTTATTAGGAAAATAGTTTTGTAGTCTTTATAAGATACAGAATACATTAATTAGATCTGGTATCATTGTAATTCAGTTAAACACTTACAATTTTTCGAATTAATGTTAAATTCCTACTGAAGAACACAGGTGGTACATGTAACAATTTCTTAATATTCTTTACTGACTGGTTAATTAATAATATCTCTCTCTCTCTCTCTCTCTCTCTCTCTCTCTCTCTCTCTCTCTCTTGGGCTTATTTATACTTCGCCTGATTTGGTGGGAACAGTATATAGACTCTTGTCTGCCTCCACAAATGCATCCGTTATCCTGAAAATCGTGTCATTTTAAATGAAAAGTATATTAATGTTTTGTTTATAGTTGTATTTATATATGAATTAATAAACAAAATCATTAAACAATATATTTCATCATGTTGACTATTCAGTGTATTCATGAAAGTGTCTCTTACATCATTTCTACGGCTTTAGCCACGGGATGATGATAAGCCTGACGATGCGAACCGTGTGTAAAACATATTAAACAGGTTGTAATATTCCTACAACAGACCATGTGTAAAGCATAACAAAGACGTTATAATATTCCTACAACAGATTATGTGTAAAAATTTAAAACAAATCAAATGAACACAATTGATTATGTTTGCATAAAATGTTTCTTAGTTATTGGCTGTATGAATATTATCACTTTTTTGAAGTGTTTTACACGGTTTGTTGTAGGAATATTACTACAAGTCATCAGATTTTCTGATGATATAATATTGCAATCTGTTTAATGCTTTACATATGGTCTGTTGAAGGAATAGAGCAACCTGTTTAATTGGTTTAGACACAGTTTGTCGTGAGAATAGTACAACCTGTTTGATGTTTTACACATGTCATTGATTGTTGTAGGAATCTTGTTTTATATGGTACAACATGTTTAATATTTTTTACACATAATCTGTTGTAGGAATATTATAACGTCTTTGTTATGCTTTAAGTATTAAGTTTCATATTTTGGTATCTTGTTTCTATAATTTTGTTTGCAAACACTGCATTCGAATGGTTTGTTCTTAATCTTTTTTAAATGTCACATTATTTACTACATTCTTATTGTAATGTAACGTAAAATAGGTGATGCATATATAGAAAATGTAATAGATTAGAACATTGCAGTGTTTGCAAACAAAATTATAGAAACAAGATACCAAAATATGAAACTTAATACTGCAAATAGTATTTATTCAAATAATGATCGAGGGTTTAGTTAATACCAAAGCTTATTCTGGCATTTTGTAAAAAAGGTAACCCTGACAATAAAATATACGTATATGGTTTTTCTATATTATAACTAGTTCAAAATTAACAAAATATTATAAGTAGACAGTCTAAATGATAAAATACGTGCTGATATCGGATAACTGATGTGCCATTCCCCACCATGTTTGATCACCCTTGCAAGCTTTATACTTCGCTCGCATTGAAAATTGTGATGAAGCCCCAGCATGTCACAGTCTCTTGAAAAGTAGTCCCATTTATCTACATCGATCTTGTTTAAACCGTTGGCAATTATCTGTTAACAGAATGTGCAAGACACGTTAGAATTATGTGATCAAATCTAAATTGATGTAGTTAGATACATGCATGCACATATATCCTAATCTAACATTAAATGTGCATAACACTAAAACAATTACCTCGTACAGGAAAGGTTTCGTTTGTCTCCTTTCTGTTTCAGTATCTTCTGTTTTCTAAATAAATTACAAATTCAAGAACATGTGTACCATTTTTTTTTTTAATTTGGTAGCCCGGTTACATGATCCGTAATACATGCGCATTTATAAATTGCATAACATTTTATCAACCAGTATGCAGTGTCTGAACATTTAATATGTTCATGTAACTGAATTTATGTAATTACTTGTTGAGTTAATGACAAAGAAAACTTTCGTATTAAAAAAGCAATACCAATGCATACCTTAATAAGAGCTTTGATGAACTTGATATCCTCGTCTTCTAGATAATCGTTCCATGTAATGTCTTTGAAAATAGCATCGACCATCTGTAGCGTTGCGTCCTCATGCTAATAACATGAAGAAAAAGGAGAGAATTAGAATAACTTTATTTATTGAATATGTTTTTGGTATATCAAACAATTAAATAAACCTGTTTGTTTGATTATAATCATTTCTGATCTCAATGTGGATTTGAACGTTTTTAAATAAATTTTTAATATGCACGGGTTTCTTTTTTTTTTTTTTTTTTTTTTTGCTTTTATACATTAAGGATTATATGTTGTCAACAAAGTACCAATAAGAACTACTCTAACTTTTAAACTACACCAAACTAACATTTTTAAATAAACTCATTATACCTTAGTATATATTTTTTTAAATTTATTTACAAGGTTTTTTGGTCACGTGACACGGAACAGGGTTGACATGCCATCCCTGGCCAGCTCTCGTGTTTTTTCACAGTTTTTGCGAATATTTTTTTCTGTGGATTTAAAAAACAGCCTATATAACACAGGAGGATATTTGTAATGTGTATATATGTGTTTGATGTGTTCGAATGTTGTGTTTTTCAGTTTATTTGTGAATTTTATACATTTATTTACCGGCTTACCTGGTGAACACTCAGTGAATACCCTTCACCGCACAAAACTCTCGACCATCTCGCCTACACTGAACTCGTAAACTCCGTCATGGGTGAACAGGCAGAGAACCGCACGATCAAACCGTTATACCTTAAGGACTCTGAGATCCAGTGCTTTGACAAGGGAAGGGTAACGGATTTAGAGCTAATGGACTGTGTCGCAAAAGTTGTTGGTAATTCTTTTCACTGTCTACAGCTCGATCGCAACTTATAGCATGTTTACCTGAGGGATGTGGCAAGCCGGGAAAAGCTGCTGACAGAAGGGATTCATATTCATAATGTGTCTATATCATTCTTTGATACCAATCCGTATTCATCGGGCAATCAGAATATTTCGGAAAAATCTCTAAAAATTCGGCTATGTGGTCTATCCCTGTCTGTAGACGATTCTGCTATTTTAGCGCAAACGCAAGTGCCAGTACATTGGCGCAATTATATTTTAGCGCACGCACCTTTTCTTTAAAAAAGAAATCAAAAAATGTTCTTGTTTGATAACGATCACGCCCGAATTTAGTTCTGTGTTCACTCAAGCAAGTGAACACAACGACTTTGATTTCTATCTCGCATGCACGATAAACTGTCGTTGAGAACAATACACTTACTTTTGTGTAAATCGTCAGTAGATAGATATGAAAACTTCATTTATTGGCGATGATGTGTAATTTTTGTTGGTAAACAATATCGGACTTTGAATTTAACGTGTCGACTTCGATAACACTAGAAGAGTCCCGAAACTAAAAGTGAAATCGAATGCTACATTTACCATGAGTTTCGATCGCCATGAGCGAATCTTTTTCACACCAATTTTACATTAAAATAACACAAAAAAGAGGTATCGTCTTGTTATCTTTATATCTACTAATCAGAGATCATAGAAATTATGATCAATCATGTATTGTCAGCGTTAACGATCGCCATGCTTAATCACATTTTCATCTCGAGGCGCTAAATGGAAAGTGGCATGGGGAGAGGCCCAATTTTCAAGGTGCTAGTGAAAGATATTAAAAAGCAATTAAAATTGAATTAATTAATCCATATTTAGGCACTCATACTCGATAACCCATACCGTTTACCTGTGTAATTGTTTAAACAAACAGAATTGACGGCATCTGATATTACGTAAACGAACACTTCTATATAGCATTAAAAATGGACTGACCTAATTGTTTGGCAACTTGAAGAAATTTAGTACATATGGAAAATCGTTGGCGCACTATTAATTTTAGCGCTCAGAGGCAGTTGCGCCAAAGGCGCTAAAATTCGTAATGCGCCATATTTTCTCGTTTTACAGTATATAAGAAAATCCGTCACCCCATTACAAATAAAATGACAAGTGTGTTAAATGGAAACCGTTTTCTATACATCAAACCCCTAAAAGGAGAAAAACATTTACGCAGAATAAATTATTGTGCCGGCTTGCGATGCCAACTCTTTCATTTTGGTCAGCCAAAGTCCCAGCGACAAATGACATGCATAAAGTGTTGGGCCACAGACCACACTATGAAATTCTGCAAAAATAATCCGCGCTGCAAAGTTTGCAAGCTCGAAGGGCATAAACCCGAGGATAAAACATGCTACTCTTACGAATCGCAAAGCAACGTCATTGTTTTTAATGGAAAGGACAACATCCTATCCAACTTTTTCCCGTGTGAGCTTAACATCTTTGGTTTCACCCACAAATAAGCAGAACATGCTTTTCATTATGCGAAAGCTGTAAGATGTGGGGATGTGGACATGGCGAAAAAGATCCTAGAGGCCAAGGATGCTTTATCCGCTAAACGATTGGGAGACAAAATACGGCCCAAAGAGCAGTGTACCAATACCAGGGAATCCGTCATGACGGAAATCATAGAAAACAAGTGCGTACAAATTCAAAGGTTCCGGGAAAAGTTGAGATCGGTTAAGAAAGACACAATTTTTGCTAAATCCACTTATAACGACACCTGGGGCACAGGACTAAACAAAGAAGCCACGAAAAATACAAAGATCGAGGCCTGGCCAGGGCTAAATCTTCTTGGTCAGATCATCAGCAAGATAAGCAAAAAAATCCGTAAACGGAAAAAGAGCAAACAGTGGATCAAGCCTAGCCAAAAACAGCAGTCGAAAGTCAATATCAAACAAAGAGACATTGCGCAGACGCTTCGCGAATTACCCTACCAGTTAGAATCCAAGTCGATGTCGGGATTCGATGCTTCCACGGAGTCCGACTCAGACGAGCCAACTTCTTCTAAAGACAAGGGCTAATCGCACGTTGCTAGGGCCAGCAACTCGGTCAATCAGGACACGGACTGTTCAGGACTTTGATTATGAACTATGGACCGGAGTATTGTGCACGGTATATATATCTGTATGTTGCATTTTTTAACGAGTAATTCAATTAAGGAATTATGGAAAAATTAGAAATTATTTCAGTTAACGTAAGGGGGTTAAATACCCCCCCCCCCCCCCCGAAAAGCGGAAAAGGGTGTACTCTTGGTTAAAAGAAAGTAACATTGAAATTATTTTGTTGCAAGAAACACATTATATAGAAAGGAATGAAAACTTATACAATTATAAATGAAAAAGGCAATTTTTTTTTCACGCTTTTAGCGACTCAGCTTTTATTAAAGGTGTGTCTATATTATTCAACGACAAAATTAAAACAAATGTATTGAATGTTAAAAAGTCTATTGATGGGAGAAGAATTCTGATCAAACTTGAAATTGACAAACTTTTTACTCTGGTAAATATTTATGCTCGGAATGATGCTTATAAAAGGTTCGAATTCTTTAAAAAGCTAAAAGTGTTTATATCAAAAAATTGCATCAATGAAAATATTATATCGTGCGGTGATTTTAATTGTAATATGTCTAAAAATGCTGATAAAAGTTTACGCTATTACAAGATTTGAAAGAAAACTTTAATTTAGATGATATGTGGACAACACTTTATCCAGAAAAGACAGGATATACTTCGTGTGATGCTAAAAATGACCCTAAAAGCCGAATTGATTACATACAGATTTTTAAAGCTAAATTATGATATAGATAAAACAAAAAAAATAAGGACCCGGATACTGGAGGCTAAATGTTTCTTATCTCGAAAATGATAACTACAAAAAGGGAATTAGCGATATCGTTCATAACATAGATCCATCCTTAAACCCACTTACAACGTAGGAATTAATTTAAAGAAATGCAAAATAATTTTCTATTTAATTTGCAAAAACTGAGCAAAAATCATTTAAACAAAAAATAAAGACAATAGAACATGAAATAGGCGAATTAGAAAAAGATAAGGCTGACAGATTCAATTATAAAAGACTATAAGAATTAGAAGCAGAATTAGATTCCTTATACGATAAAATAGCTAAAGGAGCTCAAATAAGATTTAAAATTAAATGGATAGAAGAATGAGAGAAAAATTCGAAGTATTTTTAGGCCTAGAAAAACATAGCCAAGCGGCAAATGTAATTAAAGAAATAAAATCAAAAGCGGGTTTGAAAATAAACAAAACGAATGCAATATTGGGGGAAATGCTTTTGAAAATATCAATGCATATCTGTCGGAAATTAGCGAAAATCCTACCCTAAACAATGATGATAGAAACTTATTAGACAACTTTCCCTCTTATGAAGAATGTAGAGAGGCAGTAAATAGCGTGAAAAAAGAAAAATCACCTGGCTTAGATGGCTTACCTAGTAAGTTTTATCAATGTTTTTGGGACGAAATCGGTCTTTTTTCTACAAAGCTCTTAAAGAAATATTTCAAAGAGGTGAATTGTCATACTCTCAAAGACTTTCTGTGATATCATTAATTTACAAAAAGGTGAAAAAGATAGCTTACAAAATTACCGACCAATCAGTTTAACAAATACGGACTATAAAATCATTGCTTTCATTTTGCGAAAAGATTACAAACGACCTCAACTAAATTAATTAGCGAACAACAAACGGCTTACATAAAAATTAATTAATTTTAGACGTTTTTGAATACTGTGAAACAGAAAATCTTGATGGCATATTACTCTTCTTAGACTTTGAAAAAAACATTCGATTCAGTTGAGTGGAATTTCTTGTTCAAGGTTCTAGAAAACATTAACATTAGCAACAACTTCATAAATTGCGCTAATATACTTTATACCAATCCAATATTTAAGATGAAAAATAACGGTTGGCTGTCAAAAACACGCACAATGACTCGCGGAATCAGACTAATTGTCGGCTCTTCGCCTTGCTATATCTTTTTGTTGCTGAAATTCTAGCTATTAGGATAAACTGTAGTCAGAACATAAGAGGAATAACAATAAACGACAATGAAATAAAATACATTCAACATGCAGACGAATTAAGTATAGCCCTAAAAGATGAAATGTCAATGAAACATGCTTTAGAAGTACTAAACGAATATTGTAAACATGCTGGATCTAAACTAAACATAAACAAAACAGAATGTATTCTTTTAGGAACTCTAAAAATCTTTATAATGAGCTCTATGGCATTAAAACTACAAACAAAGCAGTAAGATGTCTGGGAATCTTCATTGTTCACGGAACAAAACTTTCTGCCTTTTGAAAGAGTCTAGAGAACAAGAAAAAAATTGTTGACCAGATAAGAATTCTTCTCTAGAAAACTGTTCACACATTCTCATTTGTTCGGCTGCCAAATAAGGATCAACTTTGTTTCCAGTTAACTTTCCCATTTAAAGATTTCCAAAGGGTCGGCTTGTCCGCGAATGTTCTTTAAAATTATAAAAGATATTGAGTTTAATATATCAGGAAATACAGACTTGTTGTAGATATGTATTAAGGCATTTACAATTTTTAAGCACAAAGAGCGACGAATCTCGGTATTGCTTCAAATATGGTATAAAAAGCGTTGTTAATTTGCGTAGTTTTCTAAGTTTATTTATGTTCTCGAAAATATTTTGCTAGGGTATGTAGAGTAAAACAGATTAATATTTGCACTTTATTATGTAAGACATCAAAAACAAGGAGATGGTTTCTCAAATTAGGGCCAAGAGACTAGTAAAGTATATTGCAAATAACTTGAAAACGATCAAGATTTTGCAATGCATTCTAGAAGCGATGTTGTTGAAGGTAACAATAGTTTAAAAAAAATCATTGCCATTCCTAATTCTGACGTAATAAGATATTTTTGTTCATTATCTGAAAATGTGTGTGTGTGTGTGTGTGTGTGTGTGTGTGTGTGTGTGTGTG
>WFKH01011925.1:16238997-16256773 GCA_016163765.1 Magallana hongkongensis | reverse complement strand
GTGCGCTAACGATTTTCCATATGTTTTAAATTTCTTCAAGTTGCAAAACAATAACGTCAGTCCATTTTCAGTGCTATATAGAAGTGTTCGTTTACGTAATATCAGATGCCATCGATTCTGTTTGTTTAATCAATTACATAGATAAACGGTATGGGTTATTGGTTATCAGTGCCTAAACATGGATTTATTAATTCAATTTTAATCGCTTTTTAATATCTCTCATTAGCACCTTGAATATTGGGTTTCTGCCCATGCCACTTCCATTTAGCGCCTCGAGGTGAAAATGTGATTAAGCGTGGCGATCGTTAACGCTGACAATACATGATTGATCATAATTTCTTTGATCTCTGATTAGTGAATATAAAGATAACAAGACGATACCTCTTTTTTGTGTTATTTTAATGTAAAATTACTGTGAAAAAGATTCGCTCATGGTGATCGAAAGTCATGGTAAATGGAGCATTCGATTTCACTTTTAGTTTCGGGACTCTTCTAGTGTTATCCAAGTCGACACGTTTAATTCAAAGTCCGATAACTCAAATTTCTTTACCAACAAAAATTACACATCATCGCCAATAAATGAAGTTTTCGTATCTATCTACTGACGATTTACACAAAAGTAAGTGTATTGTTCTCAACGACAGTTTACCGTGCATGCGAGATAGAAATCAAAGTCGTTGTGTTCACGTGCTTGAGTGAACACAGAACTAAATTTGGGCGTGATCGTTTATCAAACAAGAACATTTTTGTATTCTTTTTTAAAGAAAAGGTGCGTGCGCTAAAATATAATTGCGCCAATGTACTGGCACTTGCGTTTGCGCTAAAATACGTATGCGCCAAATTTTCTCGTTTTACAGAATATATACATTGTATATATATATAAGCACAGAGAAATTCACTTTCATTGGACCTCCACCCCGACCGAGGCTTGAACTCATGACCTCTGGAACCCATTCTCCTAGCAGTGAGCGGCCACCGCGCTAACCACTCGGCCATCTAGGCAAGACAAAAATCTTGCTTTCGATGACGAACGGAAACTAGCGCGCTGGCCGCGCACTACACAGTCGTTTGAGATACAGGTGAAATACAGTTAAACGGCAATCTGAGAGGATCAGAACGATACACATTGCATATATATATATATATATATATATATATATATATATATATATATATAATTAGCACAAACATTGCAAAAACTCTCATATTGATAATTAAAAAACAACACTTACTTTTTCAACTCATATAAACATAATAAATCTCTATCCATGCACATATAAAAAGTTACAGACCGGGTCAATGCGGGGTCTGCTCGACAGGAGACAAATGCATAAAAAGGTTGAACGATAAGCCTGGAGTTTTTTTATCCTCCCCAATAATGACACATTTTCATTATTATTAAAAAAAAAATATGAATGTTTTGCCCACGAAAGATAAATTAAACACTACCAATGAGCCACCTTTGATAGAGTTCGTAAATTTGTATTTGAGAAGATTCGGAATTCTGGATCATTTTTATCATGTCAAATCCCTCAATTACTAAACTTTACACTCTTAAAATATATAATAATCATCTAACGATATGAACGTATAATTATTAAGAATATGCTAGTCTTTTTGAAAATCTGGAATATCTAGATATTTTTGACCGAAATTGTAGAAAATTGGGTATTTTCTAGATCTTGATAAATCACAAAAATTCATATTTTTTAACTTCAACTAGCTTTTTATTCTTGATGTAATGACATGAATTCCTAATTATTCTTATTATTAGGGAATCTTAAAAACATTATATTTAAAAACATTATATTTAATGTAAAAGATTAACACATTTGTATTAAAAAAAATGGAGTTAAAATTACTACACATAAGAAAAAAAAGATTCTTTCAAATTGACTGGTCAATTTTGGTTGCCAATGCATCTGCCACCCCACCCCCCACCCCTTCCCTCCAAAAAAAGAAATGAAAAAAAAAGTTGGTTTTCACCATCAAACACTCGAGTACACTCCCTATAAAAAAAGTCCTGGATTCCTGGATTTTACATGGAACGACTCTTACATGTAAATATGTTTACGGTGCTACCGCTGTGGTAGCAAAAATTACATATAAACCTATCATTATCAACTAAGTGACATTTTGATGAGAATTATAGACTAACATTCAGGATTTTAGAGAGAGAGAGAGAGAGAGAGAGAGAGAGAGAGAGAGAGAGAGAGTTATATTTTGCTAAGTTTAATAAAAAAAACTCATCTTCTTATAAATGCATATATTTGCTTCCCTTGCATACATCTGTTGAACATACATCTTCTTTTATTACATTATATTCAATGATTAATTACTAAATATGAACAAGCAAATGAAGATAACTTCACTATGAAGCAAAGAAGGACAACTCCAATTATCGTTTAAACCTTTTTACTGAACTCTTTCAAATTGTTATCAAAATATCTCAACTATCATAGACAGGTTCATTCTTCCTCTTTTATGTTCCCTTTTATAAATATGTTAATTAACTAAATTCTTTCATTGACATTTTTAAGCAGAATGAAATGTTAAGACAGATATATATAACCCCCTTCAAGCCATAAACCTGCCTTATTTGACATTATATATTATTGAAGATGACAGCCTAATGTGTTTTTTTAATAGGCAGTTGGTTTTTAGTCTTTGTCAGTAGACGTTTTTTAAACATTTCATATACATGAACATAAAATGACCATTTTGTCCACAACATGCACCGAGAACCTCTACCATTTACACTATATGAGTATCCCTAGACTAATTGACAAGGAGTTTGTAAATTTTGATAAATGGCTGCATTTTTTTTCTTTAAATACAAGTCAGTTTAAATCAGACGATCTTATTAAAACATAAAATGCATTAAAACTATATGACTTTTTTTGGCCCCGACCTGGAGTCAGAACCCCTACCTCGGGTAACAAGAAATATAATTTTGATAAAGGACTTCCTGGTTTACAAATTTATGACAGTCACTTTAGTTAGCTTTATTTGTTTTAGAGAGTAGGAAAAATAATTTTGAAACATTATATGGATTAACACTATATATCAATCTTCCCCCCCCCCCCCCCCCCCCCCTAGAGTCAAAACCCGTATTCTGGGGGACAAGAAATTTAAAAGTTTATAAGAGGACTACCTGGTAAAAATAATTATCAAGTCAGTTTTTAATACAGATGTGTGAAAGAAGAGAAATTACAGTATTATTAATATATTCATGACCACTATGGCCATACCCCCATCCCCCAACTCCCCCCTTCCCCCACGGCGGCCTGAACATCTGATTTTTACAATGTAGGTAGAGGAGTTCTTAGACATTATAACCATGGATTCAGTTTATTTATTTATTTATTTTTTTCGGTGGGAGTTCACATTCTGAAATTTAAACCATTTTCACTATATGGCCAAGTTGGCTCAACCCTAGAGCGTAAACCCCTGACCCAGAGACCATGAATTTCATAACTTTGTAAGAAGGGCTTCACTGGTGTGGGAAAAGAGGAAAAGAAGAATAATTATTTATTTTAAAAAATGGCTTGTTTGCATATTTTTTCGGCAACACGAGTGTGGTAGAGCCTTGTGTTTCACATTTTAGATTCCTCTTACACAAAAGATGATTTACACTCAAACTGATGAAAGGATGATTTTGTTGTTGTCATAAAGAAGATAAAAATGTAAAATTGAGTGTAAAATTGAATCTATCTATATCTAACTAATTCTAATTGGTGCGTCCTTTAATCGTACTTCTATTGTAGCTTGTGATTTAATTTTTTATTTGATATCTGAATAAATTAAGTCTCATACGGTAACCAAACTTCAACTGTGACAATTTATTTTGTGAGATACCGTTAATAAATTGGTTCATGACTATTAATGTTAGTTTTCTGTAATAAGCCGTATCCAGACCTGTGTTGTTTTCACAACTATTTTCGACAAGGTTTTTGTTTGGAACAAAAAATAAACGCAATGACGCGGCTCTCACGAACTTATTAAAACTTTCTCGCTCGCGGATAAAACATGGTTTACAGTAAATATTTTTTCATGCATATTTTTCATTATCAAATGCAATGCCTACTGAGAAAGAGAAAAAGAGGAAAAAGTTTGCAAGAAATGTTGAAAATGAATACATAGCAGAACACAACAAAAATAGTGATTATATGCAAATAAATTTTATACAAGTTTTGCACAGAAATACAATCTCTAGCAATTGCCATATTGATTATTATAACAAAAGTATGATGCCTATTTATGTTTTCAGCTTTTTTTAAAATTCTTACTATAGTCAATTCATCTATTTTACCAAGAACACGTAACAGGGTTTATGTATTGATTTATATACTGTAAAACGAGAAAATTTGGCACATACGTATTTTAGCGCAAACGCAAGTGCCAGTACATAAGCGCAATTATATTTTAGCGCATCTTTTCTTTAAAAAAGAATACAAAAATGTTCTTGTTTGATAAACGATCACGCCCAAAATATAGTTCTGTGTTCTCTCAAGCACGTGAACACAACGACTTTGATTTCTATCTCGCATGCACGGTAAACTGTCGTTGAGAACAATACACTTACTTTTGTGTAAATCGTCAGTAGGTAGATATGAAAACCTCATTTATTGGGGATGTTCTGTACTTTTTGTAGGTTAACAAATTTGAGTTATCGGACTTTGAATTTAACGTTTTAACTTGGATGACACTAGAAGAGTCCCGAAACTAAAAGTGAAATCGAATGCAACAGTTACCATGAGTTTCGATCACCATGAGATAATCTTTTTCACAGTAATTTTACATAAAAAAGCACAAAAATAGGTATCACCTTGTTATCTTTATATCCACTAATCAGAGATCAAAGAAATTATGATCAGTCATGTATTGTCAGCGTTAACGATCGCCCCGCTTAATCACATTTTCACCTCGAGGCGCTAAATGGAAGTGGCATGGGGAGAAGCCGTATTTTCAAGGTGCTAATGAGAGATATTGAAAAGCAATTAAAACTGAATTAATTAATACATGTTTAGGCACTTAACCCATACCGTTTATCTGTGTAATTGTTTAATCAAACAGAACCGACAGCATCTGATATTTAAATTAACACTTCTATATAGCCCTAAAAATTGACTGACGTTATTGTTTTGCAACTTGAAGAAATTTAATACATATGGAACAAAAAGAAGCCCAAGAGCGAACACCTATT
Organism: Magallana hongkongensis; assembly: GCA_016163765.1. Taxonomy (NCBI): domain Eukaryota; kingdom Metazoa; phylum Mollusca; class Bivalvia; order Ostreida; family Ostreidae; genus Magallana; species Magallana hongkongensis. Next base: position 16,251,567 of record WFKH01011925.1, on the reverse strand, counting down.
CTCAACGCCAAGTGTCAGTTTCAACAGGGGTGCCTAACACATGGCAATTTTTCTTGTAGAGCTGGGATTAAGCTCTCTTAAAATAATATCAAATGAGCAGATCTCTCAAATCGCCAGCCTGGTTGAGATGCTGACTACAACTTTTTAGTAATATCTTAGTAGGAATTCAACCCCCCCCCCCCCCCGAGTTCACCGATACAAAAGGTTGGGTTCGGGTATAAACCTCAACTTCTGAGTAAATCACTAGCCAGGAAACAACGTTTCCATTCCCCTTCTAAAATTTTCCAGAATGACAAGATGATAAATAAGGGTAAAAAGCAAGTATCTGTTGATTTAAACAGGAAAAGGGAATGGTATTAGGTTTCAACGTTAAATAAAATAAAACTGACCTAAAGTATTCGAGCATTACTGTAAGGATAGTTTAAAAAAAAAGATTGATGTCATATTTTTAGATAGGAAGTGCTCTATGTTAAAATGTGCGTAAATAAAATGATTTTGAACACAAATTGTGCATTACTGGTTACAGTAAATGATACAGTTTAAAATATATAATATTCAGACTTCCCATCAGGCTCCACGTCAGGCTTCTTCTTACGCTCCTCATCAGGCTCCTCGTCAGGGTTTTTCTTAGGCTCCTCATCAGGCTCCTCGTCAGGTTTTTTCTTAGGCTCGTCGCCAGACGTCCCATCATGTTCCTCATCAGGCTCCTCGTCAGGGTTTTTCTTAGGCTCCTCGTCAGGCTTCTTATCAGGCTCCTCGTCAGGGTTTTTCTTAGGCTCATCGTCATTCTTCTCATCAGGCTTTTCTGACGGAAACATCAAACAATTGTCTGCTTTTGAAAAAGCATCCGCAATCCTGTATAGAGAGAAAAATAAAAATATTTTCTAAATTTTCATCACAGATAAAAAAGAAGCATATGCAAACACATATTTTTTTCATAGGGGCATAAACAAGTTGCAACGTTAAGTTAAAAGACAGAAAATGTAAATTTATTTTCAGGATATATAATAAATATAATAAAACTTAAAATTTAGACAAACTGTCAGATTATTGTCTAAGTACACATTAAGCAGTGAAAAAAAAAATGCTGAAAACATTCAACGTCAAGTCCGAGATCTCAGTCGTCCCAAAGAAAGCCAATCGCAGTGGGGTCTTCGGCACCTAGTAATCCAAGAAAAGGTAGACAAACGAAATATGTCAATGTCAACGTCATTGTCAGATAAAACAATGTCAACTTGAATATTATATCGCTTTCTAGGTACAGATGTAACAACCATCAAATCTACCAGACTTTTAAGGCACCGGGGCGTAAATCGGCAATCCATTATTTACCAATTAAAACGAGGATTGTCAACAAATAGGACAAGTAAGCAAAAATGTCGATTACAAAGACCTGAAGCAACAAATAAAGCAGAAATATTCAACAGAATCAGCAAAAGAAAAAAAAAACCTTCCATGGCCCGTCGTCAGTTACCAATCACCTAGCAACTTAAAAACAAAATGTTGAAATAAATGCTAAATGGATCGTCCTTCTAAAATTAGATGGTACATATAATGAACATTGTGACAAGCACATGATTAAGGACACAGTGGCAAAAACCTTCGTGAATCTGCCAAGATAAAGAGGCAGCATTGACATCTATGATTAGGAAAATAACAACGCTGCATTAAGCTGCAAAATATATTGAAATGCCATGACTAACCATCGCGTTCTGTATTGAACAAAAAGAAGTCCAAGAGCGAACACCTATTCTCAACGCCAAGTGTCAGTTTCAACAGGGGTGCCCAACACATGATAATGTTTCTTGTAGAGCTAAAATTAAGCTGTCTTAAAATAATATCAAATGAGCAATCTCTCAAATCGCCAACCTGGTTGAGATGTTGACTACAACTTTTTAGTAATATCTTAGTAGGAATTCAACCCCATCCAGTTCACCGATACAAAAGGTTGGGTTCGGGTAAAAACGTCAACTTCTGAGTAAATCATAGCCAGGAAACAGCGTTTCCATTCCCCTTCTAAAATTTTCTAGAATGACAAGATGATAAATAAGGCTAAAAAGCAAGTATCTGATGATTTAAATAGGAAAAGGGAATGGTATTAGGTTTCAACGTTAAATAAAATAAAACTGACCTAAAGTATTAGAGCATTACTGTAAGGATACTGTGGAATCATAAGATTTCGTGGTGGCTCAATTTTCGTTGAATTCGTGGGTACCTCGCATCCACGAATTAACATCCTCAACGAATTCATAAATTAGGGTAATAAAGTCATATATCCTTTGTAGGTTTTAGAAAATACACGAAATTACGTCCCCACGAACCTGTCAAATTTAAGCAATCCACAAAAATTGGCCTCCATGAAATGTAATGATTCCACAGTAGTTGAAAAAAAAGATTGATGTCATATTTTTAGATAGGAAGTGCTCTCTGTTAAAATGTGCGTAAATAAAAGGATTTTGAACACAAACTGTGCATTGCTATTTACAGTAAATGATACAGTTTAAAATATATAATATTCTGACAATACTGCTGTGCTTAAGGAATGGATGATTATATAACAATAGAACTAATTTTGGAAGCCAACCATTGAATTATAAGCATAAACATAGTGGAGAGAAAATTATCTCTTGAAGACAAGCCATTCCTTGTTTAGTTTATTTCAGACTCACAGGCATATCAGTTTACAGAAAACAATATGCATGTCCCATAATGCCTAAATAAATGTCCTTTTTAACTTGACAACCGATTAAACAATGACTATGTTGTTTCTCCGGATCCTCTACAACAACAATTAGAGGTTTATGTATCATACCATTGAAAAAAACCTCATAACAGCTACCAGCTTCATAAATGCCAACACATCAGACCTGTGATTGAAGAGACGGAGGCTTATGGCGAAATATTCCAAAATGAGGGGATTTTTCAATTCATCCAGACTAACCATACCAGTTTTCCCAAGGATGATAAGCTTCCAGAACGTCTCTTTGACCTGTACTACAAAGCAACTTTTTAACTTAGTGACAATGAGAAGTATGCTCTTAGAGAATTACTACAAGAGTAACATGATATTTTTTTATCATGACATAGACTTGGGCCGTCTAACTGTATATACTAAGTTGCTCTTATTTCTCTTGTTCTTGCATTAACGACTTAGCTTTACCAAGTTATATTTGATTTGGGACAGCTGCCAGCAAAAGACATTTTAAAAACTTTAGACTGCCTTTTTGCTTGTTGTGCATAGAAATTGTAGCTTCTCCTGACCAATGCATAGCTTCAGTGGCAGATAAGTTCTTGGTTCATTTTGGTGTCACCTTTACTTGTATTTTACCTCTTTTAAGTCGGAGAGCCAGCAATCAATGCATTATTTTGTTTTATATTTTTAATTAATATGATTTGCTTTATTATCAGCGAAATCATACTGGATGAGGACATGTATAATGCATACTTACCCTTCTATGACATATTCTATAATATTCTACGGTCATTTGTCCTAACGCCAGTTAGACAATCGGTTGACCATCGACGAAGCTTTAGTACCCAGTCATTAAAGAAAAAGGAATCCCACAAAAGAAAGTGTATGTTGATCGTATACCAATTTGTCGTGACTAGAGGTCATGTCACGCAGTCAGTACATAAGCGGGCGTGCAAGGCCTTCGATATGTTTTGGGCCTTTCGGGAGTTGTCAAGCAGCATGTCTTTTGGAGCCGAAAGTCGTAGTACTAGATTTAGACCCTTCAGTCTACATGAGTGGTGTCAGTTGATTAATTGGTTATTACATGAATCAGGAAGGGGTTTCATGCTGAGGTTAAGAGGATAAGTGTGTATCAGTTGTGTATTGCTTTTCTGATATCGTTTACGAAGAATTCACGATGCCTGAATTTACGCTAAAGAGGTTTTATAGCCGCCGCTTTTGTGCAAACAAGCAAGCTCAGTTTACAGATGTTCCCATTAATTAAAATACGTGTGTACTCCGTTTGCAGTCGGATTTTGAAAGACCAATAAGGATTTATCAACCACCTATGTAGGCTGATGACAGGGGCATAGCAGTATAGTGAAGAAGGCGGTGGCCAATACGAATGTGAACAGTCACTTTCCTCTCGACGAGGTGCCACATGTACAGTCGTGGGACATAATTATTCGCCACTTTAAAAATGGCCGCCGAAATCGCAGATACACTTGGCAAAGTTAGAAAACTGTTTATTGTTGATAAAATTAAAATCTTACCTCAATATTTGGTCAGATTTCCTTTCATTCTTATTACCTCCATTAGTCGTCCTGGTATTGAATTATATAGGTTTCTTATATAGTTTAATGGAATGTTTTCCCACACGGTCCGAATTTCCGCCATTAGATCTTGTTGCGAGTTTATGACATTGACACGCGTTTCTAGCACTCTTTTCAAATGCAGCCAAATGTTCTCTATGATGTTCAAATCTGGTGATTGCGCTGGCCATTTTGTTATGTTAATATTGTTATTATTCACATAATCTTTCACAATTTTCGCTCGATGTACAGGGGCATTGTCGTCCATGAAAATATAATCATTGTTTGGGAAATGCCTTGCAATTACGGGCCAAATATTATTTTCAATTATTTTAAAGTACTTTTGAGCATTAATGTTACCTTGGACATCAGTTAATGTACCCAGTTTTTGTACAAAATTGATTATCCCTGTTTTCATTAATTATACCTGTTATATCTTTAAAAGTTCGCCTTCGGTTTTCTTTAATGACCCGCGAAAGTTTGTTAGTGTCTCTCTCAGTAAATAATGACTTCTGGCCTCTTCCAGGACGATTTTTACATCATTATGTTGTTTAAATTTCTTAATAATACTTTTTACAGTAAATCGTGGAATTCCTAAAGTTCTTGATAAATTTGAAACATTTCTGTTCAATTTGTATGAAGTAATAATAAGATTTCTTACTTCAACACTAAGCTCTTTCCCTTTTCGGCCCATTTCAAATCAGCTATATGTTTATTATTTTTTATTTGACAGCAGACGAAAAAATATTTGTGTACACGTCATCATTTTAGTAGCATGACAATGTGACTTAAATAGGAAGGGGAAACCTTTAGTCTATTTATAGCGCGGAACCCTATTTTCGATTCTAAAGCGGAAATCAAGCGCGATTTACGTACGGGGTGGCGAATAATTATGTCCCATGACTGTACGCCACTCTCGGTACTGCCACTGGCCCCAACCTAAGTGTTCACGAGGGCAGAAGATGCCTGGAATTAGCGAAGGTAAAGTATGTGTTTCTTGAAACGTAAGGCTTTTGAGGAAAACAAGAAGCATCCGTCAAAAACTTCAATGTTTCTGTTAAGATTCATACTCATGATCTATTCGAGTGACCATAAAGTACGCTCAATTCCTAGAATGGCCGCTCTCATGCCACAAAAACCTCTTCCTCTATAAACCGATGCGCCTTATCTGTTCACCACCTTTGGTTGAAGTCTGAACCACCCACGGAATGTTTTTTTTATTATTAAAACAAAAATAATTATTCAGGAATACACCATCATTTTTTTCTTTTAAAGTGTGGAAGATGCTAATGCCAAAAACTGCTATGCTCAGTGATCCGACTTTAATATACTTGATATGTTTTTTATGTTTTAGGTTGTGACTTTGAAGATATTTTTACAGCTGTGACAGGTTAAGCAATTCTCATATCATGTACCATTTTTTTAATGTGGGGGGGGGGGGGTATTTAAGTATGAAAGATATACGTCTCTCACAGCATTATAAATGTATATATTTTTTTTTAAAAGTATATATTTTATATGCTGCTTGTCAGAGCTATTATGAAAAGCTATCTTAGGGGTTAGATTTAGATTTGTAATATACCAATCTGCCATTTAACAGCATTGGCAACAGTATTGGCATATATATACATGAACATATATATACATGAACATATATATATATATATATATATATATATATATATATATATATATATATATATATGTGCGACCTTTGTTCTCTTGACCTCCATCCTACTGGACGTTGCTTGCTGCATATCCTTTTTTTTAAGACATATCATATATTTGTCAACGAATGCGATACTGAAGATATTATTATTGATGTCCGTCTATAAGTACACATTAATAATGCTGATATATTGATATATATTTTTTAAAAAAACTTACATCATTTCAACAGCTTTAACAACGGGATGTTGGTAAGCTTTACGGTGCAGTGAAAACCGTGTGTAGAACATGTCAAACAGATTGAAATACTCTTACAATAGAATAAACACATTATTACTAGGAACGTAAGGTCGAGTGCATCTTATTTTCTTTTGACGATTATTTGAAATATTCGCTCTTTTAGCTTATTTGAAAAAAAATGAAAGCATACGGTGTAATCGAATTTCTTCTACCTAATAACACGCTGATATACTGTAAATATTTCAAATTTAAATACCTGAATTTCTTAATAGGTAAACAAGCAACCAATAGATTTTTACATACATAGATAACTTAAAAACTTGCTCTTTATAAAAAAAAACATTGATAACACGAGGTAGTGTCCTTTAGAGCGATGTGTTTTCCCTTTAATGTTTATTTCAAAGAGCTAATTGCGGCTGTTCCAAGACCCTTCCCAACACATTTTCACTGCTTGTTCGTTCAAATAAAAAAAAACAAATTATTACGTTATATATCGTCTGCATTCGATCCCGATCGATTGTATGCGCTTGTCTGATTGTAAAAAAATGCCGATGTACTAACAAAACCTTTTGGGTTAAGCAAAACAGCCGTCTCAACTAATCAGACTTATCTCCCTTGAAAATATGACATATTTCCTCTCTCTCTCTCTCTCTCTCTCTCTCTCTCTCTCTCTCTCTCTCTCTCTCTCTCTCTCTCTCTCTAGATAAACTGATCAGCTGATATTCGGAGCTGTTAGTAGAATAGAAATAAAGTTTTTGTTATTGCGAATGAATAAACTCCTCGAGAAGTATTGTTTAGAAATTTAAAAGCCGAGGCGAATGCAACATTCACAAAAACTTGTACTTTATTTTTGAAATAACGTTTAAATATGGCTAATAATACCAATTTATATCTGATGAGCTTTAGAATTGCTAAATCGACTAATATCTTGAATACGAAGGTCAATCACAAAATACGAAGATAATGTGGCTGTCTATCATATAATTTTCATGAAAGTCATGACTCACATGTTAATTTATGCACCAACAGTTTATTGATATAGAAAGTTTTATTCCATTTGACGAAAAGGTATTTTTGTTACCCGATTTTAAAAGCAGCATGTTTTGTCACCAGGACACACGGTAACGATGAAAACGTGAGTCAAGATGACGCTCGCCAAGTTGATATAAAAATCCAATCTTTATCTTGACCAGTACCCTGTGTCTTTTGTGCTGTTCACCATACAATCTGAATCGGCACTATCTCACTTAACATCCAATGTCTTAACATTTGTCCGAGAATCATAAGTTAGCTCCTCGAATTCTCTTTTTTTTTTTGCCGCATGACTCATCGACTCATCGTTTACAGTAAAAAAAAACTTGAACGTCAGATGACGTTGATTATTCTTTTGAACAAATCCATTTACCGATATTCTAGTCTGTTTTGTACTGCTTGATGTTCAAAACACAAATATCCTCCCCCCATCCTAATATTTTTGACTTATTTTTAACTTATTTTTACAGTTTGTATTGGCTTTTCCCCCGAGTTAAATCCATTATGTGAATACTTTTCGTTACGCCTTGACGTCCGGCGATGTCAACGTTTTCAGTCAATTTTATAGTGTAATCTGTCTTTTGTTACTGATATATGTTCAACAAAACTATTTATCCTGTCATTATTTGGTATATAAAATATCATGATAATTCTTAACTTGAAGTTTCAATATTATTTGGTTTAAGCCCAATTCATAAAGATGATATAATGTATGGTGTAACCGTTTGGAGGGCAAAGCCAATGCTGGGGCTAGATGCCCTTTCATCATCTCTTGCCGGTCATCTCATTAATATTGTTTGTTTTGTTGGGACTCTAATCCTAATGCTGACCCAAGAGCATTAGGCCCTGGTTAAATTACTTCAGACCCAGATATACTAGATATATAGTCTATCCCGAGTTACTGTTTTCATCACATTTTGACAGTTTTTATGGAAAATACACATATATCATGAGAAAAAAATACAATTGAAATTATTCATTAAAACGTCGTCTATTTTTTGCTCTGAGATTTTTACAAGAACTGAAAACATATCTTTTTATGTATATTTGTCTTGTTGTTTTCCATTTGGAAGTCTCTTGGAACACTTATATTTTGAAATTTTATCATCCAGACTTTATTTTATATTATATGCCATGCGAATCGTTGTCTATACTTACATGTATAAATAAGACATTGTGCCAATAAACTACGAAATGCCTCTACCAGAGTAACTGCTTATACCTTTAGTATTTCTACACCTGTGATTTGGTGTCCGTAAGCTATAAGTTAATTATACTTGATATGTTATTATTGAGAAATAAATTTGAATCCTATTTTCATTTACGATAAACTAGCCCGAAACAGCAAAAATCAGAATAAGGTGGTGGACACGCTTTGGCGGATCCAAGTCATTGGGAGGTTGCATCACACTATATGCTTGCAATAAATAACTTTGAATGATTACGTTAAAAGTGAATATATTTACTGGGAACTGATGCATAAAAAGTGAAATATGACAAATGCTGTATAAATAAAATGAGCCATTTCGTTTATTGAATGAACAATTTTGGTTTTGATGAATAGAACTCTCCAGAACGAGGTAACGCGGTTTGACTAGGGCGGGTTTATTATCAGGAAGTTACTTTAAAGATGACTTTGGTTAGGGTATGCAAATCAATGTGTATACTAGCGTTTTAAAATTACATACATTTTTATACCACTACAGTAAACAGGTTAACCTTATACACTGAATAGCGACATATGAATATTTTGTGTTAACAACTCTATGTCTGTATAAATAAATAATGTAGGCATAAAACGGTGAAGCTGATAGGGGAGGGGTCATTCTTTTATCTGAAATTCTTGTATGGCACAGTGATAAAAGTTAAAGTAAGTTTAAACCTAAAGAACAAGTAGAAAATAGACAAGAAGCACTATACACCCACTTTCTGGTTTGAAACAAGATAAAAAAAAATTCCAGTCAAATATAATTTAGTAGATCTTTATTTTAAACAGCTTTCTTTAGTCGGACAAGTTAGAAAATAAAGAGAAATTCAAATAGAAAAACATGACAACAAATTTTCATTCTGGTACCTAAATTAATATTAATAGAATCCGGAGGTATTTATGAAAAACTATTAATGAAGCAAAAAAAAAAAAAATAAATGGACGACAGATTTCAAATGCATTTCTGTTATTTTGATTCTATCAATTTATATTATTTTGACGTCTTATATTGTTTTTAGAAAAGTAAACAAGCATGACCTTTGTCAAGTCAATGAAGAATATGTCACGCCATTTGACAGCATTTACTTCAATTTCTTATATATACTAGACTTTGACCCGTGCGTGCACGGTTTGACATTGCATATCGGACATTAACGAAATAGATACATCGACAAACCGTATTATTGACATTTACATAACAAAGCTATAATCCTACAATAATGCTATTAATTTCTCTACATTTTCCTTAGTTTGAAAAATCTAACCGTGTCTCGGGAAAGGCCCTCACCACAGTTAGAATGCCTTCCATATACCCGTAATGTAGCAGAACATTGCAGAATCGCTCCGGACCGATTTTGGAGAAAATTAATGAAGTTGCCTTGAAAATAACAGTCAAATTCATCATAATAAACCTTTTGAGACTGTAAGTACCTTTCATCTAAAACTGTTAATCCATATAATAGAAGAATTTAACACTTTTCAACCAACGTACACGTATTTTCTTTGCTACAGAGTCAATACACGGAACGCATATGCATTGTATCGTAAAACTGGGTCTGTAGGACATTATTCATTTTAACGATAAAACATATTCTATCTTCACTCTCCTAAGAAATACAATGTGATTTTTTTTATATGTAATGAAATATTTTTGTCATCACGAAGACAAAAGTAAGTCCTTAGCTGAAAAGTATATTTGTTATTTTATGCTTTCTCTCATAAGAAATCATTAATGTGTATGAACAGAATATATAGCAAATTTACAATGAAAATTTACCCGTATTTGTATTATCATTTCTGAGTTTATTTATGCAAACATGATATTGTGGAAACATAAACTAAAGATCCCGTTAGCGTGAATGTATTGCGCAAGCGCAAGATTGTAAAATCCAAAAAAATCCAGATGATTTCCGGAATTATTTTTAGGAATTTTGGTTGATTATTAATAAGCGAAGCTTAACTGAGAAAAAAAAAATGGTAATCTTCAAGTACCAATAACGTTTGGAATATATAAAACAAAAGACAGTATTCTTCCGATTTATCGGTATTAAAGACCAAAAATTCAAGTATATTATTTTAATATAGTAGTATAGATATTTCTTGATTCTTAAAAGTAATGCATACAGATAATGGATAATGCATGTATCTACATATCAGATCTTCAAATGGTTGAACTATATATTAAGGGTGGGGATGGGGGGATTATATAGGGAGATGTAATACAATTTGTCTATCGAAGATTAAGAAGTCTACAAAAATTAAGTTTTGATTAAATTTTTTTTATTGAATCAGTTATTGATCAAAACTTAGATTATAGTTTTTTTCTTTCGATTTGAAGAATAGTTTGAATTCTGGGTACGAATTAACCTGGGTTACAAGTAGGTCAGACTATGATTTGACATGAAACCTAAAAACATACATTTTTTTAAATTGAAAGTAGAAGAAATGTTTTATCAATTAAACAGAAAGGAAATTCAATTAATATGCATAGTTTTATTTTTAAATTGATGAAATAAAGTCGCTTCAAGTGAAGCACATTTTTGTCCAATCAGATGTCTTTGAAATTCAAATGATGGGATATATGATTGGATCTTATGCAACTGTAGGAAGTTGTGGGATACTATCATTTGTTTTTCTTAAATAGGAAATGAATTTTACCAGACGAAACAAAGTATGTGCATATGTTTTTATTACTCTTTATACAATTTTGACAACTATCACTGAACGTGAAATGAGTACGAGTTTCAGATTTATCATGGATGGCGGTGATGTTACTGCGCGTGAAGTGATTTTGACTTCCTCCATCTTGGAAAAGTTTTTCAAGTTCGTAGGTAAAGAGTGTAATTTCTATAGTTTGGTATATATAGGTGTTGTCTATAGTGAGAGCTTCGCCCTCTATTACTTTCAACTAATGTGGTTTATTGTTGACGTAATACAAATTCTGACCGTGTGTCATGACCTCATATTTGCAGGATTAAATTCAAAACAATTCTTTAAAATAAAGAAATATATAAGCTTGTTTTATTTTAAATTGTTTAAAACTATATGTAAATTATGTCTACTAAATTTAGTAACGATATACCGTTAAGGATAATAGCTATGACAAAAGTCTTGGAGTTCGTATTTTTTTATTGACCCTCGTATAACCCACAATACTATTTTGCCATATATTTAGAATTAATGTCTTTCATATCTTTGGTTTTATGAAAAACCTTTTGGGCTTCACAAAATTTGATCAAGAAATCAACCAAGTTCAGATCTTAGTGCATGTATTTTGCTAACGAAATTTTATAAAGAATTGCCCTTACAACTAAAATATAGAAATCTTCATAAAATCTGGTTATTATCAGCATATTCTTTGGGGAGAGAGGTGTTAAAAATGCCTCTTTAACTGTTAGTTCGCAAAACCAATTGTCTAAGATGTTTGGAAGGAAGTAGTTGCCTGTGAATAATAAATTCAGGGTGTTATAGTTATATGATATAAAACTATTTTTAGTTAAAAGATATATCTTTGTGAATAAAAAAATTAAAACTTGCCGATTTTGGAAAACTGATATGATTATCCACGATTCTTGCAAGTTTAATGCTTCTTTTACATTGGAAATTATGATGGAGTCCCAGCATATGACAATCTCTTGAGAAATAATCCCATTTATCAACATCTATCTTGTTAACTTCATTGGAAATTATCTGTTAAAATATACAACATACGACTAGTTAAGAATATGTACATTGCTTTTATCTACCATCTAATTTTAACAAATGATTTGTTACATGTTTAAATAATTGTTCTATTGTTAGAAAGTAATAAAAATTATAGAACTTAATCAAAATTACCTCGTAGAGATAAGGCTTTTCTTTTTGCATTCCGTTTTGTGGCTACATGAAATTAACATCAATAACACATGCTAAATGTACATTCAATAAATCTATTCTCTAATGCATTGGAACATTCATTTTATTGATTTATTAAAGTTTCGTTATTTTTATAGATATAATTTGAATTAGTTTCAAAATGATTGATATTAGTTTTAAATACACAAACATTAATGCCTCACAAAATTAAGTGTTAGACATAAATTTAAAATATGAAGTGTAAACACAATGTAATAAGAGTATGATACGTCCAGTAAAGTGAATCAAATTTAAACGATATATAT
>WFKH01011925.1:16224899-16235725 GCA_016163765.1 Magallana hongkongensis | reverse complement strand
TCAAATATTGGGAGCTAAATCTATTCAAATATTGGGAGCTAAATCTATCCAAATATTAGGAGCAAAATAGATTAACTGAAATGTAGACATTCATACATCTCATAGATGTGTTATAATCTAATGTCATACAAGCCTTCATTGCAGAATATATGAAATACCTTACACATTAAATGCAACTCAATTTCATCATTCTAATTTCATGACAAATAATAAAATTTCTTTTAAAGTAAAATCAGCTAATATAAAACTCACTGATATGGACTTTAAGCTTAAAATTTATTTTCCATTCCCTTTAAGAGTCAGCCAAAAATATATCATTGCTGCATGCATACCTGTATATTATAATATGCATGGCCAAGTCACAGGGTGTTTATGCAATTACAGTGTTTTTTTAGGCCTGATTTGGGACCAAAATTTGGCACCAGTCCCAATTGGAAATTTCCTAATATTTTCCCAAATTTTTGATAGAAAATTCTTAATTGTATTTAAAAAAGAAAACTTTGGATTGGTTATTGTCATAATTTTCAAGAATGACTGAACAGAATAATAAATAATTTCAAGAACTCTAGTAAAAGAAGCATTGTGCTTTAATTAGTATTTAAATAAATGATAGAAATCATTAACTTTCATAATATATAAAATCGAATTTTCCCAATTTTATTGTTTTGTCGCTATTTTTCCCAATTGAAAGGGCCCCAGCAGAAAATGCAAAAAAAAACCCCCCATATATTTCTAGTAATACAGACCGTGAAACATACACTACACCTCAAAAACGAACCGTACCATGCAAGAAAATGAACAGTACCATTTACAAAACTAACTGTACTGTGCAAGAAATGAACCGTACCATTCACAAAACGATCTGTACCGTCCACAAAGCGAACTGTACCATGCAAAATGCATGCATAATGTAATGCTAACCCAGCAAAGCAAAGCGTACCATGCAAGAAACAAACCGTACTGTTCACAAAATGAACCGTACCATTCACAAAGCGAACCATACTGTTCGCAAATCGAACTGTGCCGCTGGCGTAGTAGAACGTTTCGGGGTCTGTACATGCAAATATATCAATAAAATAACATGAAATACTATTTAACTAAATGCCTATATAAGACTTTACACACACAGTGCACACCATTAATGCAGGTTATGTGTTTTTTCTATGAAAATGTTGCTTTATCACCAAAGAAAGCATTTTATTGATTGCATATCGTTTACAATTTAATGCTATTTTAATGGAATGCTATGAGATTTTATGCTATGCTTTGAGAAATTGAAATGGAGGCTTAATGATATAGTATGCTATGAGATTTGAACACAACACCTTCTCATACAGAAGAGTTCCAGCATTTCAAAGTTAAATTATAAAAAGCCAAAGTTTACCACTAATCTGCAATGTAAACATTATTTCTTTAAAATTAAATCATTAAAAACCAAGTTAAAAATTATGCTGTATGCTGTGTTATGATAAGACAGATATGCTATGAGATTGTATGCTATGGTACGAGATTCCAATGCCATGGTATAAGACTTAATGTAACATTTGAATAAACAATTCCTTACTTTTACTTCATTCTTATTTGACATAATAATACACTAGTTTGTTTTTAATTTTCATGGGATGTTTTAATGTAATTATCTGATGTTGGTAAATAATAGGGTAATATACTCCTATGTAAAAATTCCACTCAATTGCAGGCCCATGCACCCTACCTCTGAGAAATCATGATTTGAACAAACTTGGAACTTTTCTTGCCACATTGGTTTTTTTTAAATGTCAAAATAAATTTTCAATCATTCTTTATTATCTCCTCTTGAAATTGGATGTGGTCCTTCATTTGAACAAAATTGAATCCTTGTTATGTGGCCAGCTTGATTGAAATAAACCTTGTGTTTTGATTGTTTAACAGTTGACCAGCATTTAAAATTCATTTGCTCTTGATTGGTAAAAAGCACCATCCAGTTTATTTCTTTACATATCAGTAATCATTTTCTGAATCGCAGCCATAAATTACCTGAGGCTATCATCTGCAATAAACTAGTGTGCACTAAAGAATTAGTTTGGCAAGTTTCTAATACTGGTACATTCGGAATGATGTGTTTATTATGCTGCATACAGATGTAGTCTGACGACACGGATCAGTTAATTGATCATTTTCCCAACCTAAATCTTGTCAGAAATCGATGGAGAAATTAGTAGAACTTGTTTAAAACATAGCTTGAACAGAGACCCCCCTATAAATCCAAGATGGCGAGTGTTGTCCCTTTACTTCTTTTTAAGTGTACATTGAATACACTTTTTTTTTACATGATTGAAATGAATGTTTTCAGTGAATTTATTTATTGCAATACACAGAAATACACCTAAGATTACCAAATGAATTTTAATCAATTTTTTTCTTCTGGAAGTCTGAACAAATAATTAGGAACTTCACCAAGCCTTTGTGATTTTGCTCATTAAAATGATTTCTACCACATTGAATTTTGGGAAAAAATTGCTTTATGCAAAAATGCCCAAGTCGAGGACGCAACAATCCACTTTTATTCTTACAAGAATTAACCTGTTAGCGTGAAGTATTGTGTATAGTAAACACCCATGCATAACACATACCCCCAAAACTTGGGTGTAAACTGCTGTTCCTATATACAATACACCTCTTACACCTGTATATTCCTTTGTTTATTTGGTTGACACCCCTCTTGTGTACACAGTAACTCTTTACAACGCATTATACACATAGAACTTTACACTTCAACACATCCTTCTTTTTAAGATGAAAGCTACCAACACATCCATAGTTGTTATGGAAGACCGCACGCAGGAATGACCTTACCTGTGTACACATTTGGTTGTTTGAACCATTGAGAATTATTTAAACATGTAATTTCTAAATCAAAAGTGACTGGCTTTAGAATGTGTGACTTTCAGGAAATTCTGATTACTTTCAATTTCCATTCGGGGTTGAAAACTAATAAATAAAGTTCAAATTATTTTTAATCATGCACAATTAATTATTTAAAAGCATTTTATATAACAGAAAAATAATTAAAGTAAATTGTCCAGGTGAAAAGAGGGACTGTTCAGACAATTAGTTATTACTTCCTGTCAAAATGGCGCCCACTTTGAAACCATCTTATAGTTATAAAGAGAAACATTTTTTTTTTAGCATTTACAAACAAAATAAAGACTTCCGTCTTATTTCATTGCTAATGCAAGGTAAATTATTTCATTTCATACTATTGACATACAGATTATACATGCATCTTTTCATTGATAAATTATTTCTTGAAACAAGTTATATTTTATTCAATACTTAAATCAAAGACCACAAAAACGCGGCTAATTTATATCAATAATTCATTAATCTGATAATTTTTTTCTGACAAATTGACTATCCGATTACCAGAGCGGAACCCTCTGTGTATATGGATATTGCCGCTGAGCCTCAAAAATAATTCTCAGCCCTGTCTGAATAAAAAATTACTGGAATGGGGTGTATTAAAACGTGAAATATATTTAATGGTAACAATGCGGATTCAAAATAAAAATACATGTACGTATATTGTTCAACCTTCAGTTATTTCCTCGCCCGCGCAATGTTTTTGAACAATTAATTTAGTTCTTGCAACAAGCAAATACAAAAATGATCGTTGTCATAAATCTTGCGTTGGGGCAACGATCTTACACCCAAAAGTCTCGGGATTTAACCGAACATAACTAGGTCTCTGTCAAAAAATAATACGTGTATCTACAGTCACTACGTTCGAATTCGAAAAAATACATTTATAAATCTAGTTCATCGCTTTGATAAGATGACTACAAATACAATGTAAAAATCACTTTATACGATTGTTGAAATAAAAAGTCACCAATAGAGTTCACAGAGAGTAATCAATGAAAAAGCCTTACCTGTTCTGCTGTAGCTCCTAAAGATGAATGCGCGCCTTCACGTCATTTACCGGAAGTTGCGCGTAAAATCGGCTCATTAGGAAAGGCGCGAATTTTTATCTGGTCAAAGGGAAGTAATCCAATTACGAGTCTATCAAGGTGTAATCCAAAATTTACGAGCTAAATTTGATTCGTTGTTATTCTTCATTTAAAGCTCACAACAATGATATTAGTGAATTTTTATTCCAATTTTATGAGCTAAGCTCATAATTTTTTTTAGCTCATAAGTGCTGTCTGGACAAAATATTTAGCTCACAATTCAAAAATGTAAGAACAGACGGACAGACGGACGGACAGACAGACGGACAGACGGACAGGGTGAAACCAATATACCCCCCTAAACTTCGTTTGCGGGGGTATAATAATACGTATTTATGAATTTATGTCAGCTTTAATTCCATTTATTGTTATTACCCATCCCGAACCCTTAGACATAAATGTATCATTGGGTCAATTTTTTTAACAATCCTGAAACTTCATTTATCAAATGATGCACCGGCCCAAGTTAGTGGTAACTGGTTCTGTGATGTTGGGGAAAATAAGAAACATAAGAGTTTACAGATGGAGAGATGGGCAGACAGACGGACGCCGGTTAAAATGTCATGAAAGCTTTCAACTCGTGTTGGATAAACTTACACTTGTAAGCTACATCTGAACGATAATATGGTGGACATGCATTCTCTTTAAATTCTGAACAATTTGTCCTCCAGTTCTCCTGAATCACATTTCCACTGCTACTGTAGCTTGTACATTTGCCTATAAATATAAATAAGAAAGAGATCGCTATACAATGCTAATGTTAACGAAGATATATTTAACTAGAACTGTCTTAATGGGACTAATACCCCCGCAAGGCTAATTTCAAATGGGACAAATAATTGAATTGCATAATAAAGGTTTGGAACACATACAAAACCAAATTCTAGAATTGTAAAAAAAATAAGTAAACAAAGAAAATAAAAATCAAAATTGTCAGAATTTCACTGTAAATACATATGTATAACAGTACATTTACAAATTTTGTATCTGATGACTTGTTTTTTTAAATTTAATTGTTTTAAAGAAAAACCAACAAAATGACAATAACCCCTCCCTTTGCAGTAAATGGAAATACCGGTGGCCAAGCAATGTTCTTCAATCTGTTGATAAAACTTTGAATATCTTTCTAATAAAAGTCTTGACAGATGCAATTAGTTGTTTCAAAATTTCACCACTTTCTCCTGTGGTACAATGGAACTCCATATCAGAAAATTTATCCCATAGGACTATGTTTTTCTTTGATGAGATTGTTAAATTTAACAAACTCCCAATACATTATCATAATTACCATACTATGTAAAAATATGTAAAAAAGAAAATTTAATATTACAAACTATTTTAAAATTGCCAAAACACTACAATCATATCAGTAATTTTCAATTTCATTTAAAATTAATGTCCTATAGGGTCACTTCATCAATTTACTTGACTAATAAATTTTAACAACTTCTAAAAATAGTAACTTCTTTATTAATAATGATATTATTTATCCTTATATTGATAGAAACTTTTGGTTTACATGGACCAGTTTAAAAATAGCCCCAAAACCATCACCTATTTTACAGATTATCAACTTCCCCTAAACACACGCTCCGTCTAAACCATGGCTTAGATTATGGCCCCCTAGGGACAAATGAATTCAGCCGCACTTGTCTTTAATGTTCTTAATAGCTCTTAAGAATTTAGCATTGACAAACAAAAATTTTGCATTGTCAGTTGATAGAATACTTATAAAAAATAAATTTAGTCAAAGACATAAAGACAAAAAAATCTCCATCTGGATGTATTTATATAAATATATTTTAAAGTGTTTTAATACTATTAATTAATTAATAAAATCTGTAAGGATTACCTCCCTTACTTTTCAACATTAGTGTACAATATATAGAATAAGGACAGTGAAAACTGTCATAAAATCATTAAATCTTGTCTGATCTTAAAAAAATTGCAGGTGCACATCTTCAGATGGTGATCAACATATGTACACATTTTCAGACTGTTCCATGCAGTAGTAAAAAAATCTATAGGGGGGGGGGGGGGGGACAATGTTGCGCCTACAGACAGACGGACAGACAGACGCACGGACAGGGTGAAACCACTATACCCCCCAAAACTTCGTTTCCGGGGGTATAACTAATATATCAATTAAAGCAAAAAAAATGTCATGTAAATATTGTTGCCGATTTGCAAAGTTTTCCTTTTATTGATACATATTTGTTTGGTAAGCATAATTCTTTTTCGATATTTTTAACTATATTCTTTTGTTTTTTGTTTTGAACTTCATTAACATGTTTATCAAATAGCAAAAACTGCAATGCATTTGTTCCCAAACATTAACAAAAAGGTTAGATTTATATGCATATTCAAGAGTAATATTTTGAATTTGTTTTTGATAAATTTTTGAAACCCGTATATTAATTTGAAATATTCGAAAAATGTTAAGAGAGAGAGAGAGAGAGAGAGAGAGAGAGAGAGAGAGAGAACATGTTATGAAATTTGAGATTGCGAGAGAAAAAAAAAATACTTGGTTTTCTACCTCCCAGTATGTTTTGTGCATATGCACACACTTCCAGCATCTGGTTGATGTATAGGTTGATGACACAATGGTACACAAGCCTCTCGGGTTCACTACACTGTTTGGCATGGACATCACATTTCTTCCTTACTGCAGCCTCCCTCCAACTCTTCTCACTATCAGGACAACGATCTACAACTTGCACTGTTGACCTTGTTACTTCACATGAGTTTATGCCGGCTACCACTGTCTGTAAAATTTATCAGAAATATATTTGGACTGATGTTATATTCATTCAAAAAAGGCACTTATTCAACACAGCTCCTACATGTACTTTTGATAAATTTATTTTTTAAATGTCAAATTAAAATTCAGGTCTGAAAACACACACGAAACAAGATTTAAATAATTTAAAACTGACATAGATTGACATAGATGTGAAGTCTACTTTGTCATTTGGACAGACAATTGGGCTGAAAACAGCCAGCCCAAAAGATTTGAAACAGATCGTCAGAATTGATTTGTTAGTCACGATCGATTTATTTTAATAACGTTGTATGACACATGCGATGATTCAGAAAAAAAATCACAAAGTGCGGGCCTGGGGAATAATTGTGTTTGCGGGGGAGGAATGGGGGGGGGGGGGGGGGGCAAAACCTATTTTCAGTAAATTTACTATGTGAATTTAAGAAAGTTTAACCCACCCCTCCTCTAGATCCGCTCATGGGGCTGAGCATTTAACATTTTACATTGCCCACATATATGTAGTTTCATCATTTTATATTGGGTTTAAATCCTTAGGCCAAAGTATGTACACATACAAGTAAATTTTATAGAAAATGTTAGCATAATAAAATCCCAAAAACATGCCAGTCATTTTTACTATTTTTTTTTTCACTATTTTTTTAAACCGGTCATTTAATTGCAGTCATGTTTACACATTTGTTTATTTACACATTTTCATGAACTTACATGTTTATTTACAGGGTAAATGTATATTTATACTTCTGCATGCGTGATTAGAAGTGTAATTCGCGCTTACTTTGAAAAAACTAAATGTAAAATAGCGGACGTCAATTGATTGTCGTAAATAACCTTAGGGTGTGAATTAGCTGGGAAACGGTTTGATTAGGAACCGTTTAACAGTAGTTCCGGTGATGTAACGAATGTAAACAAGGGCGAACAAGGATCAAAGTTTTAAAAGTTTCAACGTCAGACGTTCCTTATATAAATCGACCTGAGAGATAGTGTCAAGAACGATCTTAGAAGTAGAAGCATTATATGTGTATTCAGCAACTCTTTAAACAAACCATAGGCCACCTCTTGAAGATAATAACTTCACCAACTTTACTGCTCAATGGAATGCTAATACCAGATGTACAATGTACATTATATACTTTAAGTTGATAAAACTGTTGAGAAAATTGTGATGAACATAAGTGAATTTACAGAACAACATCTACAGTATACAACACCAAATTATTCTGCGAATGCAGCGCGACCAAAAATGTAAGTAAATCACTTGTTTTCATTGAAAGTTGTTAATAATTCTTAGTGTTGAAATATTAACAATGTTACTATATTGAAGTCTTTCATTGTGGTATTTTTCTCATCCTAATTTTAACTGCATTATTTACATATGAAATTACAATGATAATGAGCATAATCATATTTAAAGAATTGGGATTTTTTTTGCAACTACAACAAAATTAAAAAATCAGAAAACAAATTGTAAATATAAAATCCATAAAATCATCTAAAATTCCATAAAATTTGTAATTTTGGGATGAGTATTTATAACTACAGTGTAGCATGTTTCTTCCAAATCAATCATCATGTATTGGTATTTGTATCAGTACATTATACAGGATGTTGTACCTTATTTTATTTTAAGAACAGCTCTGTAAATTTCTCAATATCATAATATTTCTTGTAGTTAATCATCAGGCCTGTTAACTGATATATTTTTTTTCTTGCATTGTGTCTGCTATGTTTAACTATAGTATCATTACTTTTAATTCTTCACCATATATGTATAACTTCAGCTGTAAACAACATTATTATAAAGATTCAGGAGAGAGAGAGAGAGAGAGAGAGAGAGAGAGAGAGAGAGAGAATTACTGATCCTATATATACTAAACTTTTCATTTCTTTTCTGAACAGGACAGGGCATTTAAATGTATTGAATATATTTTTTTTCAATTATTTCTTTATCAGTTGGTCTCCTTATTTGTCAAAGAATGTCTTTTTGAACTTTCTTATTTTAAATAGATAATACGTCAAACAATATGAATGTAGGTAGGCCTATAAATCAATACCATGGTGCCGTACACAAACAAAACTAGACCTCCCCTTGCATTTATTGAATAACTTTAATGATTTCTTATATAGCACTTATCATTCTCAAGAGATCTTTAAACTTTATAAGATATTTGAAAATGATAAGACAGCTGACAAAGTCAGCCAAATGTATGCCAATGTGCATGTCGACTACAAATAGATCGATAAACAAAACCGTGGTATATCTATAAATTATCATTTAAACAATCTGAGCAGAACAAATATAATTTTCTTTATCAACTTTGTATACTGTACAGGACAAGGCATGTATGCAAGCCACGTTACAGTCCAATCCAGAAAGATAAACAAATATCACTGAGGAGTTTAATAATTTGTGATCTACGGTTCATTGGCCTCTACTTCAATTGATTCAAAGAAGGAACTTAGCACCATGAATTGATCATAATTCAATATGCATGCAAGAAGAAAATTATGCAAACAATCGGTTTGAGAGCAATATCTATAAATTATCATTTTAAAAAGCTTAGTGGGTAAATATTTTTTTTTTGTATTACAGATATGTTTATCATGTTCAAAATCAAATTTGTACAGTTATGGCAGGGTATAATACTGAAAACTAAGATTTAAAAAAAATCAGTTTAAAAAAAATTATTGACTGGATTGTAATAACAAGAAAATTTTTAACTAAACATATTTGTAATTCTTCCAGAAACTGCAAAACTTAATCGATAAAGCACACTAGGGTGTATACCTTGGTATGGTAATGCGTTTCGACCACAAAAAGCAAGTTGGGACAGTATTCTTAACTATATACATATGTTAAGGATTTTAAATAACCTTAAAGCATTTCCAGTGTAAATCAATACTTATATCTAGATTGAAGTAAAGGTTTACAAAACTCAATATATTGTATAATCATGATAATGAGTAAATTTGAGTGCTTATAGAGGCCGAGAACTGACACTATATATCACAAAATACATATGTCAAGGATTTTAAATAACCTTAAAGCATTTCTAATGCAAATCAATACTTATATATCTAGATTAAAGTAAATACTTCAAGGTTTACAAAACCCAAAAGATTGCATAATGAGTACAACTGAGTGCATATAGAGGTATTGTATCGCGGCGCGACCATCAAAAAGACAAATCGTCGAGAACTAACATGATATACACTTAGAGTTTTAAAGATAACCTTGAAACATTTTCAATGCAAATCAATACTTAAAATATACTTAGTCTAGACACAAGTAAATTTAAGTCTTCAAAGGAATTTAAATCTTTACAAATTCCAAGACACAATTTATTGAACAGTTTAAACTGAAGTTCTTAATGTATGGTAATGTGTTTCAACCAAAAACCAACACTTCTATAGATGAAATGTTATACATAAAATTAAGTAGATGTATGTAATCTTATGTCAAGTTTTGACAGCATGAATTTAATGCAATAGCCATTTTTAGACCATTCATAAACTCCTGGAAATGACTGCGCATAAAAATGAAACTAAATATATTTATTTTTTGTGGATAAAACTGAAAAAAGTCATAGTTAACAGTTTTTAGTGGATTTAATGAGTAATGTGTTGTAGATGACTATCTTTCTTTTCCCCAACAAGACAATTAATTGAAATACATCATTCATCATGCATGTATACTGGCAGGTAATAAACTAAAAAAAATTGTTATTTACAATGTATTTTAGTCAAATGTTTGAGGATGTATTTGGTTCTAGAAGACTATAGAACCTCAATTGGCATTTAACATTTGCTTAACATTAATCAGCATGTAATATTTTCATTTTCAAATATATAAAATGTTACAATTATCTGATTATGTAAAACAAGATTACCTTCGCTTCTCTATGCAGGATAATGCAAACCATAAGTATTCTTATGCATGAGTATACTTTAAAAACTCTCTTTTTCAACATTGTGCAAAAGTATCCAAATTATTTCCATAAACTTAAGCATGTATGCACCTAGACAATTATATTTCGCATGTTAATTTTTCGCATTTT
>WFKH01011925.1:16196114-16224889 GCA_016163765.1 Magallana hongkongensis | reverse complement strand
TGAGCGGGAAACTTGAACACATTGTTTTATGAAGGCATACACATGCACATCGTTATTACGGACTTCCAAAGGGCTGACCGTTATTTGTCATGTTTGTCTAATTATTGTAACTGTGTTTCTGCGGGATATTATTTTTAAAAATAGAATTCATATTATGCTTATTTTATGAATTAAAAAGTAAATTTGCACGAAGATGTTTTATACCTTTTAAAAATATAAATAATTTTTGTTTTACTTTTACCTGTAAAGTAGGTCATAAAGTAGGCGCGTTTTTATTAAGACTATAATCTATTCAGAAAATTTCAGAGTTTTTTTGAATGCTTTTCAAAACAATGTATCGGGATCGTTATACGGGACATACTAAAGACATGAAATACTAAAGACCTGAATGACATGAAATTTATATGAATTTCCATGTGCTACGTCAAATAAAATGACTTTGTGTGTGTGTTAATTATATTTTCATGTGAAAAGAAGTAGACAAATATAATGGAATGACATCTATATCAATTATATACTGGAAATCTGAATTGATCTGAAAGTTTGAGCTAACCTAATTTCTTTTTAACTCATGCAAATAAATAACCGTGATTAACTCCATAACCTGAAATATAGATACGATTTATAATTCCATTTAGGAAAATAAATTACCCGGCTTATTTTTTACCTTCAAAATTATGCAGATTCTACCGGATGAGCATGATCTTACATGTACTTTGAAAATAATCCATTTCTTTTTTATTATTTGGTCCCTTAAAATCATATAAATTAATGCATTAAGTTTTAATTCAATACAATGCAACAAAAATTTAAAATGGTTTGAAATACATAATATCCAAGAAAATAATAATGAGATAAACTTTGTATTAGAATAATATACAACTCATTATGTTCTCCATTACTTCATACTATAGCATTGATCATACAATAACCGTTAGAGATGCTTACAGTAACGAACTTGATTCTTGATAATAGTTAAATGTTAAAATTCAAAACGTGTTGCTGAAAATATTTTAAAATTTACCATGAAATTAGTACAAACAACTCGTTATTTTCTTCTTTGTGGTACGCTTTTTTTTTTTATCTAAACAACCAATGACTTATATTTTTTTGCGGCCCATTTGACACTTGTGTACTTGTTTCAACAATATGATTTATTGTATGTGTATGATAAACATCTGCTATATCTTATCAAACGCAACTCAGTATGCCAATTTCCGTATCAAATATCTATATTAGCACTTTTCTGTACATATAGTACATCTATACTACTACATTAAAATAATAGACTCGAATTTGTTAGCTTTAATAGAGGAAGAGTTCTGCATTTTGTTTTATATATTTTAAACATCATTGGTACTTGGTACCAATTTGTTTTTATTTTTTCTCAATCAAGGTTCGCTAATTAATAATTAACGAAATATTCTAAAAAAAACTTATGGAAATCATCTGATTTTTTTGGATTTTACAATCTTGCGCATGCGCAATACATTCACGCTAAATCGCAGGAGGCTCTTTTTATTTGATGGTTCCACAATATCTCATTTGCATGGATAACTCAGAAACGATAAAACAGATACGTGTAAATATTTATTGGAATTTTTTTTCTGTTCATCAAAGAAAAGACGGGAGACTACTCTAACACAGTGCATTTACTATAGAAATTCCGAGAGATGTTGTGTAAAAAACGTTATTTAAAAAATTTTGAATTCTGCAATTAAAGAATTATACTTTTCGAAGAAAAGTATTTACAGCATCGAAATGGTTGGTTATGAACAATTTGACTGTTATTTTGAATGAAACTTTATTAATTTTCTCCAAAATCGTTTTGGAGCGATTCTGCAATTTTCTGCTACACTACGGGTATATGGTAGGCATTTAACTGTGGTGAAGGCCTTTCCCGGAACACAGTTAGATTATTCCAACTCAGTAGAGTGTAGTGAAATTAATAGCATATTATTGTAGGTTTAAAGCCTGGTTATGCAAATGTCAACAATATACGGTGTGTCGAGGTATCTATTTCTTAAATGTCCGATATCATATGCAATGTCAACCCATGCACGCACGGGCAAAGTCTAGTGTATATGTATGTATTCTTGCTAACGTCCAAGTACCCAGAATTGCGGAAAAAATGCACTTTTCCTATTACGTACACTTTTCATGTAAGTTTACATGTAAGAAATTATATGTAGATCTCTGCACTTTTCATTTATTTAACTTTCGTATTTCATATTTCATTATTATCGATATCGTCGCATTTCTGACTGTGAATAAACCCTGTCCATGACCTTTGATTCACTTGAAATCAAGTACTCATTATCGCCGTTTTATAGTTTTTCGTCATTTTTCAGTAATCAATCGGTAAAGAGGCTAGACGTTTGTAAAGGGCCTAACAATTTAAGATATAAGTTTAAGATTATAACATAATGAAAATATCAAATCAAAAACGAAATTAAATCATACTATGAACAATTTTGATGTCCCTTTAACCGCAAACACACAAACAGAGTCACATGTGCTCCACATGTCTCGAGACAAATGGATAATGAACAAAAAAGAAATATACTTTGTACGTGTCAAAATCTCTTTTAAAATTAGTTTTGCATCCGGTTGCAGACAAAATAGCGTCTATAAAAAGCCTACAGGCACTTGGTTTTCTCAGTTGAATATTGTGAAATATTTTATTGAAATGATTTAGTAATTTATTTTACTCAATGTTTGAGGATGTATTTCGTTCTAGAGGACTAGAACTTTAACATTATTTTATGAATTGGTAATTTTTCATCTATAATATGGCTTCATATCATGAATTACAGACACAGTTCATTTAACAAGATTACCTTCGCTTTTCCATGCAGGATAATACACATCATAAGTATTCGGGGTCAATGGTGTACTTTAAAAACTCTTGTTTCTAATGTTGTGAAAGGGCATCTACATTATTCATTACAGGTATAGACAATTATAATATTTTTTTGTACTAATGCATGTTAATTTCTTGCATTAAAATTAGAAGACCGACCCTGTTAAAATCGAATAATAATGATATTAATCCCTCAGCACTTTTGTCTGTTTTCCTTGATATTTAAAATTTTGCACTAAAAGTAAGGATTCAACTTAAATCAGCTTCGATATAGAATTCCTAGTTTCATTTCGTTAGACTGGTTCTCTGCATCATGCGTAAAAGTAGGTGATAGCCGTCATATTGATGCGCCCTCTATCGCTATTATAATCAGGTAATTACAAGAACCCATGAGTCTATAAAATCAAACTGAATCTATTTGTGTTTCTTGTGTTGAGAAAATATTTGTTAATCTCGAACAAAACCAGTTTAAACAGTTGTTCCAGTGCTTTTTTATCCAAGCAAAGCTACAGTTTGTGATATAAGAGAACATTGTGAACTTCCCAAAATAATTCTTAAAAATGTAGAAAATTTTAAGCGTAAGGATTGTTTAATGCTCCCTTGAAACAAAAGTTTGGAAAATAAAGATATAGTTACTTGTATGTAGTAATACATGTACTAGTGACCGTGTTAACTTTTGCCGCTGCAAATGACCTCGAAAAGCCAACGACTGTCCATATTTGTAGCTTTTCTGTTCTGGGTTACCGACATGTTTAAATTCTGCGTTAGTGGTAATTTTTATCAGCCACCAGAAGATCCTTTACATTTGTATTAATCGTAACTACTCGGTAATTTCCTTACCACACACATATCTTTTTATCGGTTACGGAATTTGCGAGCGTTATCCGAATGCTGTCTGAAAATATATGACGGACTATAGAGAACCAGTCATTAGTTATTGATTGGTGATCTATATGTATCGTAAAATTATATATTCTTACACGCGCATGCCAGACATGCAAGGTTAATTTTAAAATTCAATTCATCGGATGATTTGGGATTTTATTTTTTATATTGACCCCGATCCATCTAACAAGGTGATAAGCGGGAAAGAACAGATCATTTTATAAGATAAAACAAATATCCGCTAGATCGTCAATTTTAGTATCAAATATTTTTAGTAATTATGACCTAAAATTAGTATATAAGATAATGTAAGCTTGTTAATCTTTTATCTAAAAATGATTACGACGGAGTTTTAAAAATGCCCATGGGTGTGATATGCTAGCGTTTTTTCCGAAATTTAGTGCATGACCGAATCTTAAAATATTTCTTGATGTTATTTTCTTTTTTTTCAGAATTATTTGTACTAAAAAAAAAATAGATAGAAAAAAAAACTTTAGTATGACTCATAAATAAGCTCGTGCATATACTAACTTATATACAGTGTTTTGTCCCAATTTATGATTTCTTTTTTTTTTTAAACATTCTCTTTACTAGTCAGGTACACGCATTAAAATAAAACAGTCTGTGTATATTTTGTATTTCAAACGACATGAACATACTACTGATGATAATTGGGCAAACTTGCGTGATTTCAAATTGAGATAAAATGTCAACATTTAAAAAAGGAACTCAAAGTCTACCACAGGTATGCGAGTATAACCTGGGATTGGGCAGTTTACGCTTTACGAGCCGCGAAATGGATTATAAACAATGCGTAGATTAGTCGAACCAAAGCTATAGAGTATAACTCCGGTAGATATTGAGTTCATTACATACAAATTCGTTTTCTGTAATTTACTGTACAAATTAAGTGCGTTTCATTATTCTGTTCAAAATTCAAAAGTATTGTCAAGCGGATTAGTGCGTTTTTGATGCGTGTATATTGTTCTTTCGGTAATGAATCATATCATGTTTCCGTTTTCAGTTATTGTCTGCAATATTTTTATTTTTGTATTTATGTTTATTCATTTCTTATATTTTCTTTTTTTGCAAATTATGGTAATAACATTGCTCCATATTTTCATTTTTGTGTTGACCTAGAAAGTTGCTTCGATTAACGTATCAAAAAATAATTTAACAATGTTGCAAGTATTTTATTAACATTTTCATAATAAATAAATATAACACTTGTTATGGACAAGTTTAATTTATTATACTGAAGTAATTTAATAAATGTCGCTTTATACACAGGGGCCGAGCCCGTTTTAACATTAATTTCAATGTAACCTGAATTGTTACATTTAAATTAATGTTAAAACGGGCTCAACTCTCGGGCTGTATAATTGTTAAAAACAACAACAAACAAACAATTAAAACAACCCCCCTTCCTTAAAAAAACCAAAACAAACAAAAAAGCGATTGCCGCTCGGCAGAATAGTCTATTATGATACTACTTCCGTTGAAGTTAAAGTCACAGAGGTTGGAGATTTTAAAAGAAAGCGATTAAAACTGAGTTACAGGTAAATTTCTACAGGGAATCGAACCGCAGAATTAAATTCAAGAGCATAATGTTTTTCGTCGGAAAATTTAGAGACAGGCTACTTAAAAGCTTTTACGTGTATTTAAAAAAAATCTTTATGCTGATTTTACTTTCGAAGAAGGTATCTATGAACATATTAATTTTGTTTAAATGCTGTCTTCGCTACCCAATCAGTGTTAAAGCACTACAATTAGACAGATTGTAAATTACGAACGTTTCTTTATACATGTAGATCAGATGCAAGTCAAGGTGATGATGATCAACGTACACTGGAAAGTCATTGCCAATGTATAATATATCATTATATGTTTTGATTACAGGTTGATCCATCTGCGATGAAAATTGAATGATCGAGGATTTTTTTGTTGTTTTAGTTTTTTGTGTGTTTGTTTGTTTGTTAGTTTGTGGTTTTTCTTTTGGATTGATTGGCTATGTACGAGGGTTCGATTCCCTCCCTAGGCATACATGAAAAGACAGCTGGTGCAAAGCGGGCAGATGGCCTAGTGGCCCCACATAGTCAATATAGTATGTCTTCAAGGACAGATTTGATAAATTTTATAGGAAGATAACATTTTCTTTATGCCTATTTGGCAGACTACAAAATTCCAGACTATTTATGAATTAATCTTAGAATGAATTTGTGTGCTCAACTGTCTGCGAGTTATTAAGTATCCCAAATTAAGTTTGGAGATTTGTATATGTTCTTTTCTTCTTCTTCTTCTTCTTCTTGGATTGGATTGACTGCCAGAATCTGAATAAGACCTTATAATGTTAAAAATATACATGTTTTGAGTTACATTATTAATACACCTTACATTTAACGTAGGCTAAGTCACATTGACTTAATATTTATGTTATTGAAACAACAAAACGCCATCCAACAACCCCAAACCACAGCGAAAAAAAACGCTGCATAACGTTAAGAGTATCTCACTTCTTTACGAAGAGAAAAAAGTCTTAAAAAAAAAGAAATTACACCGTACTACACGGCAACAATATAAGTATATCTTGTATTTATTTCCTAATATCAAGCACACGCACTCGACACATGACATCACGCTCGAGCAGACAACTATGTTTAACGATTCTACCTCGTAAAATCAGTATATCAAAAAGTAACAAAAATATTTAATTTAAACTTAACAGCAGTTTAAAAAGACTAAGCTGTAGTTAAATTACAAAAGTATTAAATAGTTTAACTTACACTAGTAGAAAAAAGAGTTACTCAAGCCTTAGCTGCTAATACCTGCCATTGAGAAATCGTGGCCACTGTTGGTCAGGGCTGCAGTGCGGCAGTTTTAATATGGTACATGTAAATAAATAGAACACGAATTGACAATACTGTAGCTGGCAGAGAGTTCAGAGAGGTACACTACGGGTATACTACGGAGATACTAATACGTAAACAATGCATCAATAAAACGTCTTTCCGAGAACCACTGGGCCAATTTCAACCAAACGTGACACAAAGAAATCTTTGAGAATGAGTTTTCAAATTTGTTCAAATGAAGGACCAGTTCCTCTTGAACAGGAAGTGTGTTAAGAAAGAGTGAAAAGGAGTTTGGTGTTTAAAAAATCTTCTTCTCCAGACCAACTGGGCCATTGTCAACCAAACTTTGAACAAAGCAACCTTTGTTTTACCATGCCATATACTATTAACTAGGGCGTTTTATATCATAATAGGACAAATTACTGTGGTTTCATCAATATTCGTTGAACACCAATTTTCGTTGATTTCGTTGTTAAGTTGATCCACGAAATTAAATGTTCATTGAAGTGCAATATCTATTAACATTTTCTATTGATAGGGTCATTGGCCACGAATTTACATATCCTTGAAACTGTGATTTTCACTTTATCCACGAAAATTGATACCCTTGAATATTAATGAAACCACAGTAATTTGTCCTATTATAATATAAAAAGCCCTAGTTAATAGAATTGCTGTAGTACTTGTTTGTTAAACATTTCTAAAGATTTCTCAAATAGACACTGCTTTGATTTAGTGTTTCCTCCAATGTTATAATAAAATTTAATATTGATTGCTTTGTGTGTGACTGGGAATCTGCTATGTGGAGAGAAGGAAGCAATACAATCACAACTGCTAGTTATTCTAAAATGTAATGTCCTTTATCATTGTGTCTATTTTAACAACATACTTTGAATAAACCGCTGTTTAGTGCAGTAAAAAGTTGTTGGATCCGATTTACAAACGTTTTATTTCTTATTATAAAATTTGAATACATATGGATACGGAACCAATTGGTTTGTTTGATTACTTTTCGAAGATCTTGGTAAACTCTACTCCCATAATCTATGCCTCAAACAGGACATGTATACAATCTTCATTTCACCATAGATTTCTATTGTGCACATGTACATAAACGCATCAATATCTGCAATTTTAACAAATGTAAAGAAATATTCTACAAGAGTAATAAAATCTGTATGATTCTTTACTTACAAATCAATCAGAATTTGTCGTTGAAAGTAAATACAAGCTGTGATATTTTAAAGCGGATCCTATGACGACAAAGATCATTTAACCATCAAATGTAGACAATGCAGTCAAACAATTTGACCTTCATGGTTCTTATACAAAACAATTAACTAAAATGTAATAAAATGTACACATGTTCACTTTCTTATCTTTAATCACTTCTAAAATTTCAAACATATAGATAACGTAATTATTATGTAAGGATAAGTGGGTTTGTTTATTGATTATGTGTACAGGACGGATTTGAATACATTTTTGAATTATGCTTAATCGTAAAATCAATGATATGTATGATAATATTGTAGTGCATTTTCATATGTTTCAGAAATGTGGTAATTTTCAATGGAGCGTAATTATGCACACTTTTCAAAGTAAATGGATGCACTTTTTAATTGTGCCTGCCTCCAAATACAATTACATTTGATATAGTAATTAAGAGTATTTAATTTAATTGGAAAAATTCAATGTGCATTTTGTAATTGTATTCAAAAGTAATTATAACCAAACCTGATGTTTATGGTAAGCTTTTGCATAGCGAATTCGAAACGATGTAATATTTTATTTACAATTCTGATATGTTTTGAACTTAAAATTTTGAAAAGCATGAAATTCTCATAATCGAAATAACACCCAATATAATTATAAATTGTGCCTTTATTTAAAGGGAAAACATTTGAGCTCAAAATGTTGTTTTCCAATTTCAATTTTTAGAATGGTTAATATGGGTACTTTTAATTCTTAAAACAGAGTTTGAAAATGTTTGTTTTGTAAACAAAGCTTGAGCTTTGATATGGTTTACATATGTGTTTTATTGGTATATGTCTCAGTCAAATGTTGCTTTTTTCTGTTTATCATATTATCTGTGAACACATTAAATCAGTTTACCTTGTTTGCCACAAGTCATTTGGTCAAAGAAATGGTAATTCCATACTTTACATTTTTTGTAAACAGATATAAGTTCGTTTACATAACAATTACCTCTGTATCTCTCTTAAAACGTGAAATGTTACATTCGAATGTTGGTTAATCATTCAAAATGAGCAAGTAAACGATTTGATACATAAAAAAAGAAAATGCAAATTTTGATCTAAAATTGTGTCCAAGTCCCTTTAAAATGCATTACAAAAATTTGACAAGTAGACCTTCACACCTTGTCAGAGAGGGTTAAAAGCATCAGATGGGTATTATAAGCCCGTATTAAACGACTGAGGGGCCAAATGAAAACCATCCATCCCTTTTTTAAAAAAAACACCGAAGTGAGAAAAGAAATAAATAGATTGCATGGTCGGTATGTACTGGTCCCTGTAGACAAGCAGATAACAATATGGCCTTTTTTGTAAAGCGCGTTATATTAGT
Organism: Magallana hongkongensis; assembly: GCA_016163765.1. NCBI lineage: Eukaryota > Metazoa > Mollusca > Bivalvia > Ostreida > Ostreidae > Magallana > Magallana hongkongensis. Next base: position 16,215,706 of record WFKH01011925.1, on the reverse strand, counting down.
TTCTTTTAAAAGAACTAGGTTTCATTTTTACATGTGATAATCCTACTTACATCCATGGCAGCCTTTCAAACAAAAAATACTTCACGTAAATCGGTTTTGGATACCTTTAATATCCCTTATGAACAATACAAATTTGTTTAAACTGGGTTCACACAAAATATATATAGCAGGTTCAAGTAAATGTTCTATAAAGCCTCTTTCCTTATTTCTTTCTTAAGTTTTTACAGTAGTGAAAAAAAAACTTCAAGAGTATTGTACAACAGTTTATTTCAGAAGCGGTGTGAATGAGATGTTGATACTTAAAAACACTAAAAAATAATAAGAAAAATTAAGGCCACAAAATCCTACCAAAATTAATGACACTCAAACATACAATTTTATACAACCATTCCCCGTAGCAACTAAAAATCTAGGCTTCTTCAATGGAAATTGAACTGGTAAATTGTCTTACCTTGTATTGGAAATCTACAAAATTATTGTGTTATAAACCATTCTGACTGCACACACAAGTACTATGAAATTGACGTTGAAAATATATTTTTTATTGCTAACAGACAACGTCTTCGTAGTTTTTCGAGACAAGTACTTCCAACAATCAGTCGATATACCCATGGACACAAATTGTGCTCCTCTTTCGGCTGACTTATTTTTATACTCATATGTAGCAGAATTTATTCAAAAGCTTGTGCAAGGAAGAAAGAAAAACTTGTTGTGGACTTCAATTCGATATTTTTAGTATGTCCGAAGATATTTCTGCAGAACATTTGACCGTTTTTTTTAAAAATATACACATACCTGTGAAAGAAACTGTGATTGCGATTTTTGAGCAATTGAAATCGATGAACGGAAAACCTACCTTCATTGACACATATTATTTTTCACTCGGAAAAATTCTCAGAAACAAAAACAGATTACCTACGGATATCAATAATGGAGAATGTTTACATATTTCCTCTATTGAGAAGTCACTAGGAATACCTCGCGCAGTTTTTGAACGTTATCATCCGGGTCTGCTGCAATACCAAATCTTCGTATGAATTGCATTTGTTTTAATCTGGTAAGCTAAAGAAATTTTTCCCACTCTTTATTAACATCCTCTGAACCCTAAGGTATTTACATGTATACATTCGAGTAACTTATCAAAATGTGAATCGAAGCTATTTTGAGGACAGAGTATAGATATATTGATGCTGTTTATTTATACACAACAGTTTCTTTCACTCTTATGTTAACTCATTGTATCAGAGTGAGTGTGCAATAAAAAATACCACAGGTGCTCAGTCATATGTTTCATATTTGTGTATTTACTTGAAAAATGTGATGGTTTTAATTTTTCCATTGCCAGTCTTCCTTGCTTGTGTAGCAGTATACCATCATCGCCTGCTTATTGGTTTTTGCCTCTCAGCTTATTGGTTATGCAAGTACATGCTCTACATATAAACAATTTCTGAAACAAGGCAAGCTACTAACAAAGAAGTTGATGGAGGAAAAATGTCAGGAACTTCAATTGAAATCATCTTTACGCAAGTTCTATGGTAGAAATTATATTATATCCAATATAACGCAAAATATGTAGAACATGATTACAGTGTATGACAATAAAATGTATGTACAGCATTTGTTAATATCAGTCTTGTTTATAACTGAATCAAGTATTATTTAAATAAAACATTGCTTCCCTCTAAATGGTAAAACTATTTTCTTTGAGTTGAAATTAATTTCATTTTGAAAACGAATCCGAAAAAATCGTACGCGTGCAGTTTTAGTTTTGGCTTTTATAGCGTACATTACCCGTTTGAAAAAGTAATCCAAACAACGTGATGCTTATTGAATAAATTTAACTGTTATTGATTTATTGAAAAAAAAATAGAATAGATTATAAATATGATAGACAATGTAGACACATTATTTATGAACACAATAAATATCATTAATATAGACATTATTCGCCTGAGCTGCAGAATAGCTAGGGTATATATCAGATTTTATAAATATTTGAATATACGTTAAGAACATGTATGACAAAAGACTTAGTGAATTTAATTATAAGTTGTTAAATAATATTTTGAATTGTAATTCCTTTCAATACAAATGTAAATCAAGGTCTAATGCAAATTGTGAATTCTGTCCGTGTGAAAAGGAGGACATTAAGCACCTTTTATTTGATTGTATATCTGAACAAAGATTGTGGCAAAAATTGAATAGTATTTTGAATTTCGATGTATGCTGGAAACACATCATTATAGGATTCTATTTAGAAAAAAATTCAAAAACAGTATTTTTAAATACAATTATATCATATGTATCATATGTAATTTATAAATATAAAATGACATGTAGAATGAATGAAAATTTTCAATCATGTAACACGCTTTTGAATTTTTTCAAAAGATCTCTCTCTAAAGAAATGGATTTGATGTTGAATTTTTCAAAAACAAAAATATATAGAGGTAAAATATTAGAACTTATTCGATTGTTATAATCTGTTTATTAGTTAAGATTTTTTAACTGCTTGTCCTGGCCCGGGGCAATCAGATATTGTAAAGGGTTGCATATTTCTGAATAAAATATATAATTAAAAAAAAAAAAAAAGAATATACGTGTAGCTGAAGTGTTGAAGTGATTGCTACTTAAATTTGAGCGATGTTACTTTATTCATTCTGTTCATATGCATACCTTCATTCACATGATCCAGTAAGGTATTGCATATTTCAACATCCTCCTGTTTCGTCCTTCTTTCCTGGTTTGCACTATTGTCTACATTTGAAAACAAAACTCGATGATATAATGTTTATTTTACACTAAAAAAATAATCAGTTAATTCCTAAGACACAAAAGGAGACAGTCTATATTTTCATATGCGGTTCTGTGTACTGGAAGATTTGGACGCAGTGATGCTATGTCCTTTGCTTTTTTTTGTCCTGCATGATCATGGATACTTAATGTCAAGTGAGCAAATAATATAATATAATGTCATAACAGCCAATAGTTCACATAAAAAGAATCACATGTTTTGTTTTTTAATATGCATTGATATAGGCTGTACCAACTTATTAATTGTTCCAAACGATTGTCCTGAATATATACGTTTTATGATTTGTAACGTTTTCCCTAAAAATATTCTTCTAGCGATCACACATTTTCTTCTGAAACAACGAAATCGTAATTACCTTTTTATTATTCAATGATTATTCATGCCTATCAGTAAATATAACATTCAAAACTACCCACCCATTGTAAGAGTTGTGCTACTTACACAACCCCAAGACATATTGCATGTGTCATTACTACAGTTACAAATTCCCTGGCATGCGAATCCGTACGTAGGATAAGGACACTGTGCTGTACAGTTGGGTCCAGTGTATCCTGGTGAACATTCTAGTTTAAAAAAAATCAATAAATAAATATTAAATAAAATGCTTTTTAAAATGTTTTCCCAATAAATTCAGCTGACTCGTTTTAGATGAATGTTTGATTTGAAGTTTTATAAATGGAACTTACCTTCGCATTTGTTGGTCTCAATATTCCTGAAATAACCCTTACAGCACTGACCGATAGACCTTAATTTAAAACAGAAAATATAAAATTGTATGATTGAACAAGAACAAATAAAAGTGGACACAACTATCCCGGCTATACTGTCCCAAAATAAATACAAACAAGTGCCTTACCCATTACACACTTTTTCCGACGTAACAACCATTCTAAAGGTTAGATATAAAATCGTTGATAGAATCAACCTTGTGCTTAATCTGCAAAAAAACTCAGTTACTGACATGGTTTTGTGTCGTTCCTGCCGCAGATATGAACAACAAATATACTATGAATGTGATCAGGTTAAACTTCCTTCTTCCTATATCAACGATGTAATATAAATGTATACACGCATTTAACGGATATTAGTGGATTTTAATTTGTATTTAATTTAAAATGAAGTTTTACATTATTAAGGATTTTAGAACGACATAAACAAAATAAACGGTTTGGGAAACGATTACTCTGCCGTAGGTAAAGTGGAGAAATACAAGATAGACGCTATTGTGCAACAAAGCTTATATGTGTGACTGCTTTTGGGTGAATTATTTTGTCCCCCTTTTATTTAATAATATAAAACTTCTGAAACTAGTGATAAAGAGTGGGACAAGTAGATAATACAAACCACAATGATATTAAAAATAAACATAAATTTATTGGTGAATATGGCACATTCTCATTTAATAAAAAAGAAAGCCAAATACTTTAAAAAATGATTAAACATATTTGTTTACTTAGTCATAACAATCTTATTTACATGTAGAAAAATTACAGTTAAAAACTATATTTTAAAAAATTCTACGTTACGTACAAATTATGTACTTAATGAATACTCAAAATCAGTAAATACAGAAATGAGTAATTTTAAGTCGTTATTTTTCCATAGAAACCATAATTAATGTCATCCGTTTCCAACGGAAGACATAATTGTTATTGCTTTGTTTCTTCTTCCCTCTTATAATTATTATTATTATTAATTTCTTCCGTTTCAATGTTTATTGTTATTGCTTTGTTTCTTTTCCTCTATTATTATTTTTACTTCTGTCAGTTTTTCTCTGAAACGCTTCAGCCAAGTTTCATGAAACGTTCAGAACTTACTCAAGACGAAATCGGTACCGAGATATTAAAGATTTTATGTTTTTGTTTGTGGCTTATTTTTTCTAAAACAAAATCACTAAATTCAGCCGATCGTCGCATCGCCGGCATTAAAGCTATGCCGCTGAAGTGCAGTACAACTGCATTAAGGTTCGCTAGGTCGTTTTGGCGGCATCAAAGAAATGCCGATTTCTCAATGTATGCACATAAAATTTAGAAATGCACAAGGTTTTAAGTATTCTAAATGGCTTTAAAAGGAGGACTTTTTAGTATATTTTCACATAAACAGATACATGCATGCATGTATTCATGCGTTCATTGACATTGACATTTGTTGCTTATATATTGAGTTCCTGAACACTTTTAACAACTTAAGTCTATCAATCTCTATCTGTACCTCTCTGTCTGTCTGTCTGTTTGTCTCTCTCTCTCTGTCTGTCTGTCTGTCGGTCTGTCTGTCTGTCTCTCTCTCTCTCTCTCTCTCTTACGCAAAAATATTTCGGTATTTGAAGAAGAACTACTACAGATAACATACAGTAACGTGGCTAGAGGCTTAATGTACATTGAGCGTCCAAAAAAATATACATATTTATTTTTTGTTACAGGAACATATCTATGGATTAAATAATTTGAAATTCATTGTTTAATGATTTTTTCTTACTGATTGCAAATCAACGCTAAAAATTCATTTTTATTATAGACGGTGACAATCTTGGATTAAGAAAAAAAACATCCGAAGTTTACACTAAGAACTGTCGTATACGAACAACCAGTTGACTGCGAAAAAGTGTGTAAACTGACCACGCGTGTATGTGTGTTTGAGCCTAGGAATAGACAGATGCAAACACCGATCGGGAAAATACACTGCTAAAACAAATATTCGGATTGTTCCCGTTTGATAAAAAAAATCGTTACGGCAGGGTGCATCGGTATTATGATTGGGATCTTCTCAAATTTGCTGATGATGTACTTAAAATAATTGATGACATAATTTTTTTTATTAACTTATATAGCAAGTTAGAAATGCTGATGTGCATTGAAATTCACTGCTTAATACAAAGCTTCAAGCCAATGTCTTCTCAAACGTACGCATCAATTTACTCCCATTCCAAATGTTTTGACTGTAACAGGTGAAATTAACGTACGCTATATATGTCCAATCTTGCCACTTAATGTTCCGCAGTCTTAATTATGTAATTTTGCTGGTTAGGCACTTTTTTAAAAATCAGATTCAACATGAAAAAAATTAGAATTTTCAATCAGAATAATAGCTACTTTTTAAAGTAAAATTTAAGCACAATTATATGTCCATTGAATTTCTTATAGAGGCTGAAATGACATTTGATGACGTGCTTAGAAATGATAGAAAACCCCCCAAATACCCATATAGTCTAATTTATAGTGCACTCAAAGGAAAGACCATTCGTTCCTTGCAACGAGCGTCTAGTTATTAAAAGTTTTCTGTCACGTTTCCTCAAAAACGCTTCAGCCGATTTCGATCATACTTTCAGATCTTATTGATGACAAAATGTGTAAAAAAAATTACACGAGCAATTTTTTATTAAACATATTTGTGTAGTTAGTCATAACAATCTTATTTACATGTAGAAAAATTACAGTAGTTTTAATTAGTACTTATTATCTAAGAAAGAAAAAGTTGAGTACGAAAGTTTAGTAAGCAGATTGTTTGTCAAAAAATATGAGCTGCTCTAACTATCTATTTTACTTTTTTTCTTTCTATAACAATTACAACACTGATGCAATCAAGAATTAAAGACCTGGTGTTGTTTTTTCTGATTTTCTGTGGACTTTTGATTAAAGAGCAGGCTGCCCCCGACCCTAGACTTATAGATCTTTTTCATTTCCCGAACGTCTAAATACCGAGACATGGACGCAAAAATAGACAAGTCGTTCTTCTTTTCTCGTTAATGTCCCTTCAGTTACCATGGTCAAGGCGTCAACTAATATTTTCATCGTCCAAACACTAAAAGTCTTTTACAAAAATAATGCTTGTAAGCATACACTTTGCTTGAAATTTCAATGACAGATGTTCATGCTTCAATTATTTGCATTAAGCGAGTTTCCTGATAGGAAATACGCTATTAAATACAGTCTTTTCTACCGATCAGTATTTTCATAAAACAAAATATTTCGAACCATATATTCAGATTGTATCTCGACTAGTTACATGTTTATAATCATTTAAGATTTGATGAAGCGTTACATTAAATAATTACACCATCCCAATATTTAATATCAATGACATAACAATATACTTTGAAAAACGTTAGTACTGGTAAATTCGATTCAAATTTTTTTAAATGAAAATTGAAATAACACTTGCTATAAAACTAACAAATGTAAGCATGCACTTTTCTTAACCCCATTTAACCTTTGAATCTTGATGTATGGCGATTTAATGCATTAATTGTTGACAACAAGGAGTAATTTCAATTTTATCGTTCTTTGTTGTATGTTACGCCTTTATGTTAGAAATTCTCTTAATCTATATTTTTAACCCTTTTTTTATTCTCTATTGTCCGTAAGAGAAAGATCTTTTCATCAAATTCAACCGTATCAAAAAGCGGAACTTTTTCATTATCTTAAAATTTACATCAAAACGAAAAAAAGTTTTAAATGTCCGACATATGAAATTAATTTGAAAACCCCAACTTAATTTTACCAAGATCATTGATCTGACGATGCTTTTTTTTCAATGAACCTGATTGATACCTGTCCTTAGAAAACTTTAGGTGAAAGTATATTTTGTCCTAAATAATAAAGTACGTTACAAAATGAAGATGACCAAAAGGTTTCGCATTTTAACCAGATGAGATGAATAATGACATTAATAGCCTAATTAACTCATTTCTTTACGGTTCAATGTTTTTAAAAATTTTCTTTAACCTTTTTTTTTTATTTCAAATAATGCATATCAGTTTTAAATTCCCGATGTCGAATATATCCTCAGGTAGGTTTCCCTAGCCTTAGATTAATTTTAAATCAGCATTTTTATCACCATTCATAGTTACCCATAAATATGTACATAATGCAATCTTTGTTCCTCCTAGCTAATTGTTCAATGTAAACGATTACAATTATTCATTACATGAAAATTTGAATACGAGCCAATGCTTAATTTCAAATCATTTGTACATCTAAATGTGAACATTTATTTTAAATAATTGTAGTACCAATCGGAAGAAGGAAGTTTAACAGTGATTACCTCATTTAGTACAACTCTGTTTTTCTAATCTGAATGTATCATAATTACATTTGTTTAAAGGAAAAGTCACCATGTTGTTTGCAACTCTTCGCAGGGCACTACAAATGATTTCATTTATTTACTTCAGCATTGTTGTTGATTCGCAAGAAGTCTGTAATGAGTGCAACATTTTTTTAGCTATCAAATTACAGATTTAATTTTTTAGTATATATTACTTTTATTCATTGAACCTGACGTTTTTATCGTTTCCTTTTTATGTTAAGGACAATTACAGGTTGTTGCTATGGCTATTTTTGGAATTACAGGAAGAATACCTGCGAACGTAAGTCAGAATAATATTACATTGTATATTACAACACCAATAAGAAATGAATCGATCAGTAACTTGCATTTACAAAAACAATCTTACTTCAACATAACATTCCATATTCCATCATGTATGCCTGGATACAATGGGATAAATTGTACTAGTAAATGTCCTTATCCTTTATACGGACACGGATGCCAAGGTATCTGTGACTGTAACGAGGACATGTGTGATGTGTCTAACGGATGTCAACCAATTGCAACAGGTAAATGTGTGGTATATTCACATGTACTAGATACATATAAGTTTCATATAGATCGTTGATAACTAAGTCTTATCTAGTTATGTGTGTTAGTGGTTGATAAAATGAATATACAGCATTTGATATATAGGTTGGTCGGTTTGGTAAGAATTCTTATTATCAGGGGCATTTCAGAGTTCAAAATGGCTGTAGAGAAATGATTTGAATTCAAAATTTATCTAAATAAAACAAATTCCTTTGAAAAAGTCAACGTCGAAATAAAACGGGCAGAATTGACAAACGGACTTAAATAAGTACGAGAGGATTATTTTCTATTGCGTTCATTTTGACATTTTTTTTATCTGTTATAGCCAACAGGTTTCATGATTTGAATATATGCCTCTTATTTCCTCTTGATTTCTGTTCAATGAGAATTATGGTCAATTACATAAAATGTCGTTTAACATAACAATTTGGTACGCACACAGTAAGTTTACTAAATATGTAGCATTAACCTCATATTATACTTGCAAATGGAATAAATGTTTCAATTTCTTTGTTAAAATTTTCTCTTAACCTATTCATTACTTATGACGATATTTTTTATAAAAAAGTACAGCCTTAGGGTTCTTAATGAACCATGCCAGCAGATTAAGTTTGCCACTCCTCAAAGTTCTTTGCGCCATAGAGAAAAATTCACTATTACTCATCACATTTTTCATCAGATCAGTGATCAATTTTATAATTATAACAACTCTTAAGAAGTTTGACGTCACGCATTTATGGTTTTATAAAATGACATGCATGATGTAGCCTTGTACTTTTGAAGAAGATGCTAAACTGAATCCATAAGTTTGTAGACCAGGAGGTCTTTTACTAGAATATTGAATTTCATGTCCCTATATCTGGGGGTTCTTACTCCAGGGCGGGGCCAACATAGCTAGTTAGTGTTAATGTATGTAACGTTTAAAACAATCGTCTTCTTTACTTCTGCTGATACTGAATTAGAAATAGACAGCATATACAGAAGAAAATAAAACCATCTATCAAAATTTAAGTTTAAAATTTCATGTCTCCCAATATAGTGATTTGAATTTAGCGCGGAGCCAAAACACTCACATAGTGTATATGGCAGGGGTCTCTATTCAGAGTGTGGCCAAAATGGTCATTTAGTGTTAATGTATTACTTAAAATGTTTTTATTCCCTTGCTTCCTATTAATGCTGTTATCATTTTTTGCTTCTCATGGTAATCAGTCATTAAATACAATGTCACTGGGGAGGTGTATTATGCAAGTATTTTTATCAATTGAAACAAAAACATTTTTTTCTTCAAATTTATAAATAAACAAACAGACCTGTTTGCAAAGTAATTATTGGCAAACCCAAACCACTGGTATGCAGGACATGTAAAATGATTTTGGTATAAATACCAGATGGTGATAAAAAATCATTCAAGGTTAAATATTGAAAAGCTGGAGCAGGAGAAGTGAGTAACACATAAAAGCCTTTTAAAGCTGTCTTTTTTATGTCCACACGGAGAGTTTCTGTCTGCCCCTGGGGTTGGAGGATGGAAGTTTTAAAGTTAACAAATATGGGATTTATTTTTTTTGTATCAGACTCTTGTACCTTTTTAATATCAGGTCATGCACTCTGTTGTAATCTTTGCGTTTTTCACTAGAGCTATTTGTTTCATCGTTCTTTTTTATAGATTTCAGGTAGGGAGGTCGTCGTCATCACAATATTATATTTTTTCTACGCCAGAATGAAAATTAATCAAATGCATATATGAGACCCCTCGAAAAGTTTGTGTGTGGGTTATGGTACTCAGGTGACCGTTAAGACCTATTGGCCTTTTGTTTCAAAGTTTGAACTGTATAACAGTCTATTCAAGCAGGACCGGTTCCTGTCGCATGGACCAATAGCAGTGAGTGCGTGTTTCATTCTGCTGCATTTTGATGATAAAGTATTCTCACTATGCCATTTCTTGTTTTACTCTTTTAAGGATTTCTTTCAAATGTCGTCAAATGTTGTCAAATTCTGAATATCGCTTCTTGAATAAAAATGAGCCTCCTTTCTTTACCAAGCTCGCTCATTGTTTTTACAATTTGAAAACAATAGTAAATTAATTATAAAATGATTTATCTGTAATTTTCTTTTCCGTAACCACTTGTTAAAAAATGAAAAACATGATAATAAAAATATAAAAATCAATAAGGTAAAAGCTGAACTAAATAATTTTATATATTTGTATATGATACTGATTGTATCAAATCTGTTATGATTATTATATTATGTGATCAAATACAATATTAACACGATCCAATATCAATATCATATTGAATCATTATTTATTATTTATTATTTATTATTATTAATCATTATTATTAATATATTGTAACATATGTTATATATTGCATAGTATCGAAGGATGCAATATCGTATTATATATTATTGTATTGATAACCATTGTATCTAACGATATCGTAAAAGAAATGAACATATGATTATAAACAATTTTTCAACATCTGATATATGATATTGTGTTAAAATACACTACAGTATTTATGAATTTTCAAGATCATTTACTCTGATTTTTATATAATATGATAAAGGTAGTCACATAAAGGTGATGCCTCAAAAAGGATATGCCTTGTCTTGTTGAGCTTTTAATATGTGATTACATATGTTTGTATTTATAGATTCTTATTTCAGAGATTCAATTAAGAAAGACGGAAGTATTTTGTTAATGAACACATTTGTCGGAACATATTTTGACTCACTTCACTAAGTGCTTAAGCCCTTTTTTAAAATGAGATCTGAAGGGTTTTGTTTTCATGTTAAGGGTCGTCGAATGGTGTTGTGCAAGTTACCTTACTTTATGAGTTGCGAGAGCAACACATGCGAAAGCTATTTAAATTTTTGAAGCACGCCTTCCTGAAATGAATATTAACAACCGTATAATTATCATGATCTCAATATAGAGGTCTCGGATAACCCGAGCGACATTTAACAATAAAAAACTATCATTATAACTTTAAATGGGTACTATGTTTTCCAGAATGTCTGCCAGGTTACGTTGGACTCTTTTGTCTCACACAATGCCCTTACCCAACATACGGAGAAAAATGTCAGGGAACTTGTGGCTGCAGCAAGGACGCGTGTAATGTGTCAACGGGCTGTAGAAAAACCAACACTCGCACAACAGGTATACACTTTTAACTGATCATATTAAGACTGTGTTACAAATAGGGTGAAATAGATAAAATTAGATCAACAGTATTAATATAAACAAAACGTGTGAAAATTGTCCATAGAATCATTAATTGTCATATCTAACAAACATTTATGCCCGATGATAATAAACCGCTATCGTAACGACATTCAAGTAAAACAGTACACCGTTTAACAAATTTTAAATTAAAAAAATGACAATAACAAACTGTCAATCATCTCAAAAATCCATAAAATGAAATACAAATTAAAAGCAGAGCAACACGGATTCCAAAAGGATAGAGGTAAGATCAAGTGCCTCTGCTGACCGGTCACACGATGGTTATGTTTGTTAAGGTGGTATGGGACATTTGTAGATATTAATGTAGAATAAAGTACATTATAAATGAAATACCTTCACCGGTTTAAGATTATCATTTTTTTTTTCAATATTTAAACAAAAAATAGCCTTTTGAAAATATTTGGCAAAATTCAAATTTTCGGGATTCGAAATCATGACTTACAGATTCGTAGTTAACCCTCTAACCCACTGCAATTCGCTGTTAGGTGACAATAATGAGTAAGAAACCACTTTTATAATTACACTTTCTTTTATTGTTCATTTCGATAAACAATATACGTCAAAACATGGAAGTGTCCCGTACCGTCTTAAGCTGATCTTACTCTTATGCAAGTTTTCCCAATAATTTCAATAAAACATTTATTAACCATCTGAAGAGCTGCTGCCATGACAGCCGTCGTGACTGTTCAGTCAAACAGAACAAGATTTGATATATATTTTAAAGTTTTTATATAAAATAGAAATAAACACATATACACAATTTTTACACACCATAATCAATAAAAATTTAATGTTCCTCATTGTCACAAGTGTCCAGAACGGGTGCGTTGAATGGACCGTCCTGTGAGGAAACAAACAAGTAGGACTGACATGGCGTGAGAAAGTGGCGGAGAGGTATTATCCTGGCGATGGACTGCCAGAAGCTGGATAAGGAACTTATAAAATTAAACAATAAACACGTTCTGAGTTACATGATTCATATACCTTACATACACAGAGGCTAAGTCACACTGACTTAAAAAAAACCTTATGGTAACAACCGCACGCCATTAAGCAACCCAATCCCACAGCGAATACGAACACTGCATAACGTTAGGCGTATATCACTACTTAACGAAGAATAAACAAGTCTAAACAATAGGTAAATTAAACCGTACTACATGGCAGCAATACAAGGGCGCCGTACTACAATGAAAAATACATGTACATCATGTATTTATATGCTAGCATAAAACACACACACACTTGACACGTGACCACACAGGAACACGCGCGAGCAAACACTTATGTTTTACAGTTCTACCTCGTAAAACCAATATATCAAAAATACTTGATGTAACATTAACAGCCATGTAATAAAAAAACTAAGCTGTAGTTAAATAAATTATTATAAAAGTATAAATTAGCTTAACGTACCACAAGAAGGAGAACAGGTTACTCAAACCTTAGCTGCTAACACTTGCCATTGAGAAATCGTGGCCACTGTCGGTAAGGTCTGCATTGCGGCAGTTTTAATAAAGTAATTAAACATCAGAAAAATAATTAACAATACTGTACCAAACACCATGTCGAGGTATGCTAAGGGCACATGTATAGTACGCGGATACTAATACATAAACAATGTAACAATGGAGACTTCTTCTCGAGAAACAATTAGCCAATTTCAAACAAACGCGAAACAAACAATCTTTAGGAAATGAGTATTCAAATCTGTTCAAAAGAAGAACCAGTTCCCCTTGAATATGGAGGTAATTAACTTTAAGGAAGAATATTTGCATTTGCAAATATGCTTCCTAATATTAACCTATAGAAAAGCGAAAACGTTCAATTCTGTATGTACATTTGCTTGATGTTGCAATGATAACTGCACGCGCTTATCGCTTGACGGTTGCAACATTGTAAACGTAAAAACACCGTTATATTAATGAATCGGAACAGTTTGCCATTCTCAAACGTAAAAATAATTAATAGGCAACAATGTTAAAAAGTTCACCGGGATATGAACTTAGTTGATACGTGATTAAATCTTCTGAGAAAACTTTTTAAATTGCTGTTAATTTCCTAACTGAAAAAGGGATTGGTGTTTTAAAAATCTTCTCCAGAAGCATTTGTCCATTTTCAACCAAACTTGGAACAAATCATCCTTGGTTTGACCATGTCATATAATTTGTCCTATTGTGATATAAATAGCCTAAGTTAGAATAGTTGTGGTACTTGTATGTTTTATATTTCTAATGATAAAAATATTATTTGCAAAAATGTGTTGTATATGCAGTACTCATAAATGAAACAATATTTACTTAAATAGACACTGCTTTGATAACACACTTAAGTGTTTCCTCTAATGTTTTAATAAAATGCAATATTAATTATTTTGTGTGTGGCTGTGGGAATCTACTATGTGGAGAGAAGGAAGCAAAACAAAGCACAACTGCTAGTTATTCAACAATATGATCTCCTTTATCAGAGTGTCTGTTTTAACAACATACTTTGATGAAACAGCTGTTTAGTGCAGTAAAATAATGTCGGACCCCATTTACATACGTTTTATCTTTAATTATAAAATATGAATACACACGGATACGGAATTAATGAGTTTATTTGATTACTTTTCGAAGATCTTGGTAAACCCTATTTCCTTATCTATGTCTCAAACAGTAAATGTATACAATCTTCATTTCGTCATAGATTTCTATTGTGCACATGTACATAAACGCATCAATATCTGAAATTTTAACAAATGTAAAGAAATATTCTACAAGAGTAATAAAAGCTGTATGATTCTTTACTTACAAATCAATCAGTTTTTTATGAATTTGTCGTTGAAAGTAAATACAAGCTGTGATTTTTTAAAGCGGATCTTATGACGACAAAGATCGTTTAACCATCAAATGTAGACACAATGCAGTCAATGACATTTTTAAACAATTTGACCTCCATGGTTCTTATACAAAACAATTCACTATAATGTAATAAAATGTACACATGTTCACTTCCTTCTCTTTAATCACTTCTAAAATTTCAAACATATAGATAACGTAATTATTATGTAAGGATAAGTGGGTTAGTTTATTGATTATGTGTACAGGACGGATTTGAATACATTTTTGAATTATGCCTAATCGTAAAATCAATGATGTGTATGATAATATTGTAGTGCATTTTCATATGTTTCAGAAATGTGGTAATTTTCAATGGAGCGTAATTATGCACACTTTTCAAAGTAAATGGATGCAATTTTAAATTAAGTCTGCCTCCAATTACAAGTAATTGAATGTATATAGAATGCATTCCAAAATTTTCAATTATTTTTCAGATACATTTCGATTATCTTTTTATGATAAAAGATTGAAAAGGTGTGCTATCATGATGTATAGTTTATATACCCGTTTGGAATGGGCTTGTGTTTATACATTAATTAAATGTATCATTAAGTTTAATGTTTGTTCACAAAGAGACAGTAGCCAGGGCAACGGTAAAGGTATAAATTTGTTCAAGTTTAAACCCCTCTCATACTCAGGAACAAAGATAATGAATAAAAATTCACTGTAGAAAATCGTCTTAAGAACCTAGCATTAACTCAATTATACTAGATGAATTTAATGGCCCAAAAGTGTTCTCTAAAAGTTAAGCATTTCAATTCAAACAGCAAAATCTAAACTTTTAAAAACATTGTTATGTAAAGCATTGTGTATATTAATGTTCTGTTTACATATATTTCAGATCAGGTTTTAAAAAATTAAAGTTATTGAAATGCATCTAATTACATTTATTTAAGTAATTAGGAGTACTTAATTAAATTTGAAAAGTTCAATGTGCATTTTGTAATTGTATTTGAAAATAATTTACATCAATCCTGATGTTTATGGTAAGCTTTTGCATAGCAAATTCGAAACGGTGTTATATACTATTTACAATTCAAAAGCACCACAACGCAATTAAATTGGCTAGGGTAGGAAAATTATTAACCTCTGATACGTTTTGAACTTAAAATTTTGAAAAGCATGAACTCTTCATAATCGAAACAACACTCAATACAATTATAAATTTTGCCTTTATTTAAAGGGACAGGATTTGAGCTCAAAATTAAAAAAAAAAATATTTTTCCAATTTCAATTTTTAGAATGGTTAATATGGGTACTTGTAATGCTTTTTCAAAATTTGATAGTCAAATATTGAGTTATATTCAAGATACAGAGTTTGAAATTGTTTGTTTTGTAAACAAAACTCGAGCTTTGATATGGTTTACATAATTATGTGTTTTATTGGTATATGTTTCAGTCAAATGTTTTTTTTTCTGTTTATCATATTATCTATGAACACAATAAATCAAATTACCTTGTTTGCCACGAGTCATTTGGTTAAAGAAATGGTAATTCCATACTTTACATTTTTTGTAAACAGATATAAGTTCGTTTACATAACAATGAGCAAGTAAACCATTAAATACATAAAAAGAGAAAATGAAAGTTTTGATCTAAAATCGTGTCCAAGCCCCTTTAAAATGCATGAACAAATTTTAACAAGAAGACCTTGACACTTTGTCAGAGAGGGTTAAAAGCATCACATGGATATTTTAAGCCCGTATTAAACGACTGAGAGGCCAAATGAAAACCACCATCCTTATTTTTTCAAAAAAGCAGAAGTAAGAAAAGAACTAGATAGATTGCATGGTCAGTATGTACTGGTCCCTGTAGAAAAGCAGTAACAATATTGCCCTTTTTTGTAAGGCGCGTTATATTAATTTCTTTTAAAAGAACTGGGTTTCATTTTTACATGTGATAATCCTACTTACATTCATGGCAGCCTTTTCAAACAGAAAATACTTCACGTAAATAGGTTCTGGATACCTTTAATATCCCTTATGAAAAATACGAATTTGTTTAAACTGGATTCACAAAAATTGTTACAAACAAAGATATATATATGAGGTTCAAGTAAATGTTCTATGAAGCCTCTTTCCTTATTTCTTTCTTAAGTTTTTACATTAGTGAAAGAAAAACTTCAAGAGAATTGTACAACAGTTTACTTCAGAAGCGGTGTGAATGAGATGTTGATACTTAAAAACACTAAAAAATAATAAAAAAATCAAGGCCACAAAATCCTACCAAAATTAATAAAACCCAAACATACAATTTTATACAACCACCCCCCCCCCCAGCAACTAAAAATCTAGGCTTTTTGAATGTCATCGACAGTTGTTTCTTCAATGAAAATTGAACTGGTAAATTGTCTTACCTTGTCATTTGAAATCTACAACATTATTGTGTTAAAAACCATTCTGACTGCACACACAAGTACTATGAAGTTGACGTTGAAAATATAGTTTGTATTGCTAACAGACAACGTCTTTGTAGTTTTTTCGAGACAAGGTCTTCCAACAATCAGTCGATATACCCGTGGGCACGAACTGTGCTCCTCTTTCGGCTGAGTTATTTTTATATTCATATGTTTATTCAAAAGCTTGTGCAAGGAAGAACGAAAAACTTGTTGTGGACTTTAATTCGATATTTTAGTATGTCCGAAGGTATTTCTGCAGAACATTTGACCAATTTTTTTTAAAAATATACACATTCCTGTGAAAGAAATTGTATTGCGATTTTTGTGCAATTCAAATCGATGAACGGAAAACCTACCTTCATTGACACATTATTTTTCACTCGGAAAAATTCTCAGGAACAAAAACATTCTTTACGGAGATTTTTAACAGAGAATGTTTACATATTTCCTCTATTGAGAAGTCACTAGGAATACCTCGCGCATTTCTTTAACGTTATCATCCGGGTCTGCTGCAATACAAAATCTTCGTAAAAATTACATTTGCTTTAATCTGGTAAGCTAAGGGAATTTTTCCCACTCCTTAATGAACATCGTTTGAACCCTAAGGTATTTATACATATCGAGTAATTTATCAAAATGTGAATCGAGGCTATATTGAGGACAGAGTATAGGTATATTTATGTTGTTTTATCCATACACAACAGTTTCTTTCACTCTTGTGTTAACTCGAGCTCATTGTATCAGAGTGAGTGTGAAATAAAAAATACCACAGGTGCTGAGTCATATGTTTCATATTTGTGAAATAGACAATGTAGACATATTATTTATGAACACAATAAATACCATGAATATAGACACTATCAGCGCCTGAGCTGCAGAATAGTTAGGAAGTAAATTAAATTTTATAAATATTTAAATATACGTGTAGCTGAAGTGTTGAAGTGATTGCTACTTGAATTTGAGCGATGTTACTTTATTCATACTGAACATATGCATACCTTTATTCACATGAGCCAGTAAGGTATCGTGCATTTTAACATCCTCCTCTTTTGTCCTTCTTTCATGTTTTGAACTATTGTCTACATTTGAAAAAAAAACTCGATGATATCATGTTTATTTTACACTAAAAAGAATAATCAGTTAATTCCTGAGACAGAAAAGAAAACAATATATATTTTCATATGCGGTTCTGTGTACTGGAAGATTTGGACGCGGTGATTCTATGTCTTTTGCTTTCTTTTGTCCTGTGCTATCATGGATACATAAAGTCATGTGAGCAAATCATAACAAGATGTCTTAACAGCCAATAGTTAACATTTTTTTTGTTTTTTTAATATGTTTTTATTTAGGCTGTACCAACTTAAACTTAGTTAATTTTTCCAAAAGATAGTCCTGAAATATATATGTTTTTTTATTTGTAACGTTTTCCCTAAAAAGCTTCTTCTAAAGATGACACATTTTCTTTTGAAACAACGAAATGGTAATTACCTCTTTTGTTATTCAATGATTATTCATGCCTATCAGTAAATATAGCATTCAAAACTACCCACCCATTGCAAGAGTTGTGCTACTTATACAACCCCAAGACATATTGCATGTGTCATTGCTACAGTTACAAAATCCCTGGCATGCGAATCCGTACGTAGGATAAGGACATTGTGATGTACAGTTGGGTCCAGTGTATCCTGGTGTACATTCTAGTTTAAAAAAAAATTAAATGAATATGAAATAAAATGCTTTTTAAAATGTTTTTTCCAATTTTTTTCACGTAATGTGTGCATGTATGAAGGTGTTTGCATGTTCATTGAAATAGATTCAGCTGACTCATTTTAGATGAATGTTTGATTTGAAGTTTTAAAGATGAAACTTACCTTCGCATTTGTTGGTCTCAATATTCCTGAAATAACCCTTACAGCACTGACCGATAGACCTTAAGTTATATCAGAAAATATCAAAATTGTATGATTGATAAAAGAACAAATAAAAGTGGACACAACTATACCTGCTACACTGTCCAAAATTAAATACAAACAAGTGCCTTACCCATTACACACTTTTTCCGACTCAACAACCATTTTAAAGGTTAGAAATGAAATCGTTGATAGTATCAACCTTGTGCCTAATCTGCAAAATACCTCAGTTACTGACATGGATTTGTGTCGTTCGTACCGCAGATTTGAACAACAAATATAAAATGAATGTGGTAAGAAGGTAAAACATCCTTCTTCCTATATTAACGATGAAATATTAACATATACACGCATTTAACGGATATTTGTGGATTTTAATTTGAATCTAGTTTAAAATGAAGTTTTACATTAATAAGGACTTTAGAAGAACGACATAAACAAAACTAAACGCTCGTCGCGAGCAACGTAAGGTCATCTATTTAAATATACCTTACGCTATTTCGATAGTTCTTCTTTTCAATCATATCTAAAGACTTCTTCAAATTCCATTTAACCCTTTCTACGGATTAAAAAAGCCCATATATTTAAGCAAATTTCGAGCCCACATGTCAATTGCTTTGCTTTGCTTTTGATTAAAATACATAAGACCACGGAACATTGAGAGAGAGAGAGAGAGAGAGAGAGAGAGAGAGAGAGAGAGAGAGAG